>MU968551.1:5393386-5772505 GCA_034641835.2 Pinus albicaulis | reverse complement strand
ATAGGGCTACTACATAATCAAGGATTTCTAGTTGCCCTTTTTCACTCTAACATTCATATGCAATATAGAGTCATAGGCCCTAAATAACTTATTGGAATAGTAGAAAAAAACAATGTTTTTATATTATTGGTGAATTAGAGACCATTTCATTAAGCAAACATCGAAAGAAAATATTGCAAATGAACACACTTATCAAGGTAACCAAGGATAGTTCATGTCATCTTTGAGAGAAAGAAAATTGTAAATGAAGAGCATTACAATAATACGAAATGAAAGCCAAATGTTAAAAATGAAAATCCAAAGATAAATTTGAGAGGCCAATATCATTTTCCAAAAATGAGATGGGATTCAGTTGGTTTTCTAAAAAGACACCAACCTGAAGGAGACACCAATCCCCTATTCTTTGCAGGTACCAACCCACACTGCCACTCATATCTCTTTTTCATGCATTTTTAGACTTAAATACAAGGAACTTCAATTGATTTTCACTCATACAACAATATTTAAATTCATGTCTTATTTATTCCTTTGATCTTACAAAACAAAGCAAAAAATCTCTCTTTGGTTCTTTAATCCAATTTATCTTCCTTTAGATTTATGCTACTCCTCCTCAAATTTGTTTTGGTCAAGACTTCTTTTTCCTGAGCTAACTCTTCAATTATTTCTTGAACAATTAAAATATGCAATATTTATTTACACAACAACTTCACACAACTTAAATCGACCTTATTAATTGCTTCAAATCTATGGCATTCTACACCTTCGACCTCTACCAAAGACTTTTGAGAAAATTCTATCACTACACTGGCAAATAAAAAACTCATCTCATCTATATTTTTGAAACACTACTCACTCTCTAAATTTTTAGATCTTCTTTGTAGTTCCCTACTTTAGTTATCTAAATTTGATATTACCTTAACCTCTACATAGCCTTAGGGCACATACATTGTTTTTTGAGGAACTTATGTCGAGGATCCAATTATTTTACTATTATTATTAGTGGATGTGATGATAATTGTGATGTACCAATTTTCTATTATTTGTGGTTATGATGATGGTTGTGATAGACCTATTTGATGATCATGTGTAATCATGACAATAAATTCATTATATTTTGTATTTCTTACATATTCTGAGGGCTAGCTTCTTACATTTAGTTAATGATTATGTCATACTGAAAATTTAGCATGTGAAATTATATTAATGACTAAAATTATGAACATATATTACTGATGATTATTGAGTGTGGTAGGGGCCACCCGAAACCACCTACATGTGATGATTCAATGACCACTGATTCGATTTATTACATATTGTTGACATTAGAATTTAAATTTTTAGCTAATATTTTTCTATAGTTACTAATGGCATGATAGTGGATACATGCACATGTCAATTGCTTGGCCGAATGATTCACACATGGGTGATGGGGATGTATAGGATAGATGGAACTTCATGGGAAGGTTGGGACAATGTACATGATTCCATCTACTAACACTTCCACCATGACTTGGGATGGAAAGCATTAGGATAAATTCACATTCATGATGATGTGAGTGCAGACCTTAAATTGGGTTTTTCATGCGGATTTACTAGGGGGTGTGAATTAAAGTTGATTTCCTAATCCCCAAGACCATTAGTCTCACAATAGAGGGCAAGAAAGGAGCCTTTAGTCTTTGTCATCGCACCCAATTTTTCCCTCTTAGTCATGGTTGTTTGAAGGGGACATTGCACCCTTGGAACTTTGAAAGGAATTTCTTGAAGGGAATAAGCAGATTCCTACCCTTGGAATCAAGAAGAAAAAGTTGGAAGGTAAATAAGGGTTCATGATCACGCAATTATAAACACTAATTCACATAATGTAAGTAAGTGGGTTTTGGAAAACATTAAATCAAAAGTAAACTTTTGGGAAAGGGTGGATAGTTATAATTATAAAATATGAAAGAAATAAGTAACTCTACCATCTCCAACTCTTGGAAAATCTTAAATATATATTTTATAACTCCTAATTATTAGAATTATTCTAATAACAAAAGAAAAGGGGAAATAGAGTTAAAATAATAAACATTTATGAAATGACAATTTAATCTAATTAGGAAATGAGGGTTGTGCATGAAATTAAAGAATAATAATTTAAATTTTGAGAAATTAAACTTCATGAGAGAACCTCCATTTTGTAAGAGAATAACACAAAAACCTCCAACTAGGATTTCCACTTAATAAAAATTAGGGATTAGTTGGAGGAAACAAATTGAGACCTACTTGTTGACTTAAGTTAATGAACGCAAAATAGGGAGTATAAATTGGGATCAAGGGACAACTAGGCGAAGAAAATAGGGAAACATTTTCACGGGGGAAAATTGTATTTTTAATAATAAAATTAAGTAAAAAAAATAGGATAGTTTTGGTGAGAAGCTGAGACATGAATATATGAATAATAAAAATAGTGGATTAATGAAAACAATTATTTTTCAATTAAGTGACAAGTGTCATCCCTAAACTATTTTGTAAAAACAAGGATCAAGTTATGAGAAAAGTATTGTCTTTGACCCTAGTGTTGTATGATTATCCTAATGCTACTGTGCGCTTATATTGACTATTGAGATATATGCTGATTTTGGTGGAAGTAGAGGCTCCATGAGTGGGAAAATATTCATCTGGGGTGCTTTCCTCCATTTGCTAGTGTTTTTCTTCTTATATACAACCCCATTGTAGCTCAGGGGTCCACAGGGAAGAAGAGTATCTAGGGAAATTTTGGGAGGTCAATCCATGAGTCGATGGAATTTGGTTAGGATGCATAATTTCCACACGTGCATGAGGACTAAATCAAGAAAGTGCAAGGAATCGATGCATCCAAGTTCAATTTCCATATCCTTGGTGCACACTATCAATGGTCTTTAGAAAAGTTTTTCTTTATGTATTATCATTGGTTATAATAAGTTACTAGATTCTATAGGTTAAAAAAATGTTATATAGTTTCAAAATACTTGGTTGTTGGTATATGTGCCATGATTTATTTATATCATCAGTTATGTTGATGGTCATCATTTGCTGGTTGAATTAACCTAAAAATAGAATTTACTACTACTTATTATTTTTATAATTTTGTAACCTTGGGATGCATAACTTATTTTGTTGATAATTTTTTTTGTATGGCATCATGTGTATGAATAATCTATTTAAAAAATAAAAAATAAAAAATTCATATTTAGGAAGGTTCCTACAGTTGGTATCAAAGATCCTAGTTTTAGCATCTAGAACCTATGGACCCTTGAATTTATATGGAGCGGGTTCAATTTTTATACAAATTCTTAGAAATAACTTCGAATTTTTGTGAGTGGATAAAAATTTTGATTATAGTGTAAGGAATTTTGACAATACTTTGAGAAAAATCAATAACCTTTACTGAAATTCCACCGATAAGAGAGATCAATGCAATCTCATTCGATTTTCTCTCCACATTGTACAATTTCCCATAGATGGTCATAATGCTTAATGCACATTTCTAATCTACTACTATCCTATATTCATCAATTTCACCTCTAATGTCCATCCAAAGCCTAAAAAATTCTCTTAGAAATTGAATAAATCATGTTACAACAAGAATGCTCTTGTTTGTTTCATCAAAATACATTTCTTGGCTTTTGTAGTTGGATCCAAGCCTCTTCTTTAAATATTAATGGATACCACATGTATTTGCTCCTAAATATTCAATTTCATGCAACTACATATTCATATACTTTTTGGTAGTCCACCATCTTCAATGCTCTTTAGAAATACCTGCTACTTGAGACCATGTTACCTATTCAGAAATTGCACATGTGGCCCTTTTATTATTAGGCTATCCTTATTACACATACATTTACACATTACATATGCATTTAATCCCATATATGTCCCTCATTAGGGTCAAATCATTTATATTTAAACCAATAAATCCCCCCTTGGGGTCATACTATCATTTATGTTATCACAAAATTCATATGAAGGATTCTAGACATTATTGACATTCTCAAAGATAAGTTAGTCATGGCTCATAACTAGATGAAGCAATAGGCTAATCAACATCACTCAAAATGTCATTTTAAAGAAGGGGGTAAGGTATTTCTTCATCTCAAACCATATAAGTGGACCTGCCTCAAGGATAATCACCACTAGAAGCTTGCTCTTAAGTTTTATGACCCCTATAATATCCTCAAGCATATTGGGCTGTGGGCTTACAAATTAGAACTTCCAAGTCATTGATCCATCTCATCTTTCATCTGTCCTTCTTAAAGAAAGTGGTTAGATCCAATTTCTATGTTCAAACTCGTCTACTTGAATTGGATGAAGAAATTTCCATTTGGTTGTAGAAAAAGGCCATCCTTGACAAATGAAAGCATCATATTTGATAGAAAATTATAACAAATTTTTAATCCAGTGGGAAGGATATATAGCTAGAGGATTCCACATGGGAACTAATAGACATTTTCAAAACTTCCCACGCCTCCAACCTTGAGGTAAGGTCGTTTTTTAAGAGGGGGGGGGGGGTGGTGGGCGGGGGAATGTTAGGGTCATAACCTCCCTAACCCCCTAAGTAGAGAGATTACTATGTATCACTATGTATGGAGACCATAACTAGTAATTAGGACCCATGTTTTAGTGTGAACATAATTATGGTAAGAAGGTTGACTAGAATTTCTTCCTACTAGAAAGTTAATTCTCTAAAATATTTGTAGGAAAGTGTTATATAAAGATGTAGGAGCATTATAAAAGGTGCCTTGGAAATCATTTGTCATCTAAGCTATACTTTATGAAGTTACAATAAGAGGCCAATGAGCATTGCTTCCATATTAATAAAGGTACAATAATTGGGTTCATATTATCCATTTTCCATTGTGTTTTCTATTGTATTTCTTTCTGTAGTAAATCTAGGTAATACTTTCATTTTTCGCTCTAAATATTTATGTTTGCCACATCACATTGAAGAGAGAATTAATTTTGGAACTCCCACAAATTCTCAACTATAATTGAACATTTCTCTGACACCACTTGATGCACCAAATAATTTATAATAATTTTGATACATCACATAATTAAATCGACACTATTAGAGTGTGAAAACTATGGATGCGGCTTACTCAATTAATAAAAAAATGAAAATGCTACAACAAAATGTGAAAAAGTTTAATAATGTAAATAATATGAAACAAATAAATGTGAAAAAATTTAATAATGTAAATAATATGAAACATAAGAGAATGGATAAAACCCAACTCGTTATTAAATAACATACCAATTTGGCTTATGGATTACAATCTGTTAGGAATCTGTAATTTTAGCAGATTGGTGAGACTAAAACTACAGAAGCAACATCGTTTCAACCAACTTTGGGATTCTAGGATCTAGCCCTCCTGAATCCAGAGAGGGATCTCTCCAATAAGTGCAAAGATGGATTTGTCTTTGAAGTTTGGGGTAATGATATTAGGCTAGTTATGAAGGCCAAGGGTTTGTTTTGTTTTTTGGATGGTTGAGCATGAATACTGTTTGAGGTGGAAAGTCCTAAGTGAAAAGAGTTTCAAAGGTGAGAAGTTGCAAGTGAATAGAACAGCTAGGCTAAAAATATAGATATAACGTTGGTTTTTAGTCCATTGGGCTATGGAGTCATAACAGGGCTTTAATTGAACAACAACATCAAGAGTGATCCAAGGGGCAAGTCATCTACATCACAAGATTATTGAGATTAAAATGATGGAATGGGAACAATAAAGTGTTGGAGAGGTGGAAACTGATAATAATTTCACAAAGGATTTATAGTCAGTCCAAACAAGAAAAGCCTCTTAAGTAACTGTTTAAAACCAACCAAGTGCAGGGCTAACCATTGACTTCTTGGGCAAGTTTGTATTAAATCAGCTTAATTGACAAACAATCCGGTAATCCACATAATTACCTTCAGAAAGTATGAAAACACATAAGAGAAACAAAGTGTAACTTAAGATCAGATAAAGTACTTTTAAACCTATTCTGCTTTCAGTCAATCACCAAGGGAAACTTTCAGAATCTGCTTTTGGAGAAAAACTAGGACCAGGGCACACCATATCTTCCATAGTCATCTTTAATAAGAAAATAAGGAAAATAACTTTCAAGAACAATGTTTAAAGCAAACAGTAGGACGAGGGAACTCCAGCATTCCTAACTGCTTAAACTGTATTGAATCATTCTTAAATAAACAAATTGGAGGAAAAAATTGAGATAAAGCTTTCCAGTCAGAGAAGGTTACTGATGTACAGTAGATCCTAACTCTATAAATGTTGTTCTTTATCAGAGAATAGTGAACAATATGACATACATAGAAGGAAAACAATAACAAAGAACAAGGCACTTCACCAGTGATATAGACTAGGATCCCAAGAAACAACTTGTTTATTGATGTCAAACCAGTTACAGTACTCAGGTCCAATGTTTCAGTTCAGCAATCATCTTCACTATCCAGCCTAACTAATCTAACACAAACAGAGCTTCAAGGGCTAGTGAACACTATTTACATATAGAAGTCTCAAGCTCAATTACATTACAATGTTCAGCAACCTAATCAACCAACCCCTCACTCATCTTCTGCAGAAGTATATATAGAAGAATGAGGAGGTGAGATCTGATAAAATATCTCCAATTACAGTTAATACAGATTTAATGACCTCTTGGCCTTTGGGGGCTCAATGAAGAAACTTACATGGGTGTACTCTGTATTAAATGTTTTTACATAAAGTTTAAGCTCGGTGGGAGATTTTTTTGACCTTTGAGGCTCCGTGTGGCGTCGAAGTATCTCTGTAGATGTTTGTTATTAATTTCCTTGGTAGAGTTTCCTCTTTGGAAGCGTTTTGAGACAAATATCTGATCCTGATCAATAAATTCGGCCTCTGATTGAATACTTTGAGGCACAGTTGGCATCATGGTAGCTAGCAGGATCAATTTGCCTCAATTGTGGCGCTGGAGGCTTTCCTGTTGATAAAAACCCTTAAGATTTTCTTTAAACTATGTTTTACTTGGGTAGTAGGCTTTTGATAAACATTCTTAGTCGTGATCCTCGCAAAATCTGTCTTTAATCCTCTATTCTGGCATATTTCTGGTTTTCTGCACTGATACTCTTTCACTGTGCTTGGTTCATGTTTTTCTGTTGGTGTGCAGGGCTGCATAGGGGTCGAATGGCATCAATGCCTCGCGAATCATTGATAAAATGTGAAGTCTAAACCCTGCGATGATTTTCTTTGGTGAATCGAAGGCAGGAAGATCGTCATCCTCTGCCTTCGAATTTTCTTCGAAAAATGGCAATAAAATCATTTAAACCCTGAAAAATTCAAACAAATATTAAAAAATCTTGCATATATAGGTTTATGGCTGCAGAAGGCACGTGGAGGAAGCATGGCCGTTGGATGGCATCATACAACGGTCGAGATTGATCAGAGGAATCAAAGGGAAGGCGGAAGAAACGTTTAAATCGGAGCCGTCGATCGCGCAGAGATTGACGGTCGAGAGCGGAGGCGAAAAGTCAAAGTGGAAAACGTTGAATGGGCGATCGAATCAGGGCGATGGAATGTGGGTTGTCGATCTGCAGATCAGATCGATGGTGGAGATCAACTGATTGCCGCGTCGTAGCCCGGTTAACTGTCGGGCATCTTCAGTGAGCGATAGTCGTTGGATGGCCTGCCCCAGATCGGATGGTGGATGCCAATATCACTCAGGGTCCACGTCTGAACGTTAACGCGCAATGGATGGCGGTTTTTTGAACAGTGCCCAGGACGCGTGTCATGCGATGAGTGGAATCACTGGCAATCGGGAAAAAACTGTCGTCGCCCAAAGGAAGTGTGATGAATATCGCGCGGTTTTTTGGAATGGGTTAGTGGAAGGTGAGGACCACCGGGGAGATGGACTCCGCACCATCCGATCATCAGATCAGATCGACGGTGCGGAACGGTTTAAAATTTGAATTGGCGGAAAATTAATAAAATAATAGAACCGACGATTTTTAATATATAACCAGGGTTTTAAACTTTTGTCGGGAATTATTAATACAAAAATTTCTTGGCCCCCAATTGCGGGGCCATGGGCGCATGGGAAATGATGTGACCGAGGGTCAATGGGGAAAAGGGCTAAGACCCATATATGCCCAAAATGTGGGTTTTTATATTTTTTAATGGTTTTCAAGGCTAGAAATGGGCAACGATAGAGAAGAAAGGAGAAAAAAGGCTAAACAAGGGGTAATTTGAGTGAAAGAAATGGATTTTGGGAGGTTTTTAGAGGGTAAGAGGGGAATTTTGACAAGAGGGAAAAAGGGTTAAAATGAGGCTAGTTTGGAAGAAGGGGAAAAAAGGGAAATGGTGCTTGCAGTAGTGTTCTTCCTTGGAAATCAGCAGGATTTCTAAGTATAAAATGGGAACAGCAGTGAAGTTCGGACAGAGGATAGGCATGAAACCTTCAAGAGTCTTCAAGAGCCAAAAAATTTTAGCAATGAAATTTGTTCCTTGAAGGCTCAAAAAGTATTAGGCACCTTTTGCTATAACAAATATTATAGGTGGCTAACAGTGGCTCCACTTGGGGATGATGCCTTCTTGAAGGCATCAAGAACTTCAGACCTACATTCTCTTAGAGGCTGATCAGTTGCCTCATCCATTGTGTTCTCTGGGAGGCTGACCTGTGCTTGATCCATTGGGATGCCCTTCCTTTGCTGGGATGATCTTCTCTAAAAACATATTTGCAGCTATAAAAACAATGGATCTTCATCAATACAAACTTTCTACCTACCCAATCCTATTGATCTAACATTTTTTCTTCATTAGAGTGCACTTGGATTGGCAAACTCTTTTACAACATTTTATTCTTTTGGAAGCAGGAAATCTAATCTATTTCTACTCCTTATTTCTCCATGGACTCAGATTAAACAGTTGAGCCCATATGATTCTCTATTCTACGAATTTGTCAGGATAAAACAGTCTAACATATTTTTATTCTCTAAATTCTAAAACATAAATTTAAAAACAGTCAAGTCAAGATTAAGCTGTTTGACTTGCTGTGATCTATGGCATAAAAAAAAGCTGCACATAGACATTTATTTTGCAGAAAATTAAATCAAAATGGAAGGCTTAAGATCTGAAAGTTTATAATCATGGCCTTCTCCTTTCACAGCTCTGTTTTGAATTTGTTTGAGCTATTTTTATTTGTTCTCTGGTTCAGATTTTGAACTGATTAGAACCAGATTTTTACATCTCTTGACTCAAGATTTGAAGCAGATTTGAGTCATTTTCTTTTGGAAACTTTAGGTTCATATTTTGATCTTGTTTTAACCTTTAATTTCTATCCTAAACTATCTACTGCTAAGCCAAGATTAAACAGTTTGGCAAATCGAATTCACTATCGTATCAGCAGAAAATTTAATGATAATTAGTCAATATTAGACAGTTTGACTAACTAGAAGTGTGTTTTGTAGGAGTGGCATTTAAGCTTGCACACTTTCAGAATTTGTTTCTTTTTTTTGGTATGGGGCTACACCTTTCTTATTTTCATAATCTGCCCTCTTTTCTCTTTTCTATTTTTTTTGTCTTTTTTATTTTTTACAACTTTGAATGCAATGGTGGATGAAAAATTTATAGTGGAAAAAAGATAAAAAGGCTTTTGGAACATAACATGGATCAAGAGAAGTAATGCTTAAGCATCCTGCCATTGACAGGACCCCCAAACAATTCTGCTCCATTCAACTCCTGCAAGAAAAATGCATTTTTACCAGCAGCTGAATGAATAGAGTAAGTGCCAAGCCATAAGTTATCAAATTTTCCATGCTTTCCCTTCACTTCCCTCCTTGAGTCCCACTTTAAAACTTGGTCCCCAATTTTGAAATTGCTGGCCTTTGTTCTTCTGTCAAAAATCCTTTTAATGCTGATCTGTTTCTGGAATGCTTTGTTATAAACTTCCTCTCTGGTTTGCTAAAGATGGATGGTCTGATTTATTCTTCAGATCATGTCATTATCTTCAGTTTGCAACTCCTGAATCAACTTCGTTACTGGTACACCAAGGCTTTTTGGAAAAATTGCATTAGTACCATACACAAGCTGAAAAGGTGACATACCAATAGATTTATTCAACGTCAATTTGTCAACCCAAAGTGCATGGACTAGCTTTGTGTGCCAAGACTTTTTGTTGTCTTCCAACAGTTTCTTGATTATGTTCACTAAACTCTTGTTTGAGGATTCTGTAAGTCCATTACCTTGAGGGTAATAGGCCGTGGAATGCCCCATTGTTATCTGATATCTATGACAGAAATCAACCATCTTGTTTGATCTGAATGTTGCTGCATTATCAGTGATAATCTTGGTAGGACAGCCAAATCTGGAGAGAATGTTAGTCTCCATAAATTTTATGATAACTGAATCATTGGCCTGCCTACAAGGAATGGCTTCTATCCACGTAGTGAAATAGTCTGTGGCAGTGATAATCCATCTATGCTGGGCAGAAGATGGGGGATGGATTTCTCCTATGAATTCAAGTCCCCACTATTGAAATGGGGCTTCAACAGTGATTGGATGCAGAGGCAGGGGTAGCAGTTTTCTTTTTCCTTCAAAAAGTTGACATTTGTGACAGGCTATGATCATCTTGTGCCCATCATGGAAAAGAGTAGGCCAATAGAAACCAGCCCTCAAAATTTTGTTGGTTGTTGTCCTCCAGTACAAATGACCTCCACACTCTCCTTCATGGAACTGGTATTTAACCTTCTTTGCATCAAAATCAGGCAAACATTTAAGAAATACACCACTTGCATTTTTCCAATAAAGACATCTATCTATAATGCAATAGTTTACAGCTTTTAACTTTAGGAACCTTGCCTTTGTTTTTGTCAAACTAGGAGGTGTATTCAAATTAAGCAAAACATAAACAATATCAGCATACCAAGAGGAAGTCATAAAATGGTCTTCAACAATGGGAGTTGAGATTTCCTCTTGATCATCTAAAGCATTAATCATATTAATATCAAGAACTTCAAAATTTGATTCAGCCATTAATCTAGCCAAACCTTGGCCTTTGATGAGTTTAGTGGGTTTTATCTCTAAATCATATTCAAGAATGACATCAATCCACTTACCTCTCTTACCATCTGGGTCCTGTGTTAGAATGTCTTTAACAACTGAGTTTGGGACAAAGGAAATGATGTGTGAGTGAAGAATGTATACTCTAAAGTCTTTTAAAGCTTTAACCAAAGCAAAAGCTTGCTTCTCCATAATGTTATACTTCAAAGGGGCATCCCTCAATGCCTTACTAAAGAATGCAATAGGCTGCTCTTGTCCTTTTGGATGTTTCTGCAAAAGGACAGCAGCTATGGTATGTTCTGATGCAAATGAAAAAATATAAAAATCTTTTGAAAAATTAGGACTTATAAGAACCGGTGTTTTGGTTAATGCTTGTTTCACCAGTTCAAAGGACTTCTTTGCTTCCAAGGTCCACTTTACCACTTGATCCTTCTTTAACATGTTTTTGATATTCCTAAGGAGCTCAGCCAAGTTGGGGATGAACCTTCTCAAAAAGTTAATCTTTCCAATGAAAGATTGCAACTCTTTGATGTTTTGAGGATGAGAGATTTGCAATATTGCCTCAATCCTCTTTGGATCTATCTTAATACCCTCTCCTAAAATAATGTGCCCAAGAAGTTTACCTTCTTGGAGACCAAATAGTGTCTTCTTAGGGTTTAAGGATATTCCAAACTTTCTGCACTTCTCGAAAACCTTTCTTAAATGTTCTAAGTGCTCTTCATCTGTTTTTGAAAAAACAGTGACATCATCAAGGTATATAATGATGAAGAAGCCCAATTCCTCCGAGAAAGCTATTTCCATGGCTCTTTGAAAAGTTGCTCCAGCATTCATTAGACCAAAGGGCATTTTCACATACATGAAGTTGCCCCATGGGGTAGTAAAGGCTCTCTTTAATTGATCAGCAGGGTGAACTAAGATCTGATTGTACCCTGAATAGCCATCAAGCAAAGAAATTCTTCTTGACCCTACCACCCTTTGTAAAATATGATCCATCTTGGGTAAAGGGTAGTTGTCTTTCAATGAAGCTTTGTTTAAGTCTCTAAAGTATATACAAAGCCTGATTTCTCCATTTTTCTTCCTAACAGACACCAGATTAGACACCCACTCAGAGTATCTAATAGGGACAATAATACCAGCATCGTACATTTTCATAATCTCCTTCTGAACCAAAGGTAACTGAACAGGGTTTATTCTGCGCAGTTTTTGTTTGAATGGTTTTTGGTTTTCTTTGAGGGGAATTTTTTGTTGTATTATTTCAGTGTCATAGGATTTAAGATCTTCGTAACTCCATGCAAAAACATCATAAAACTCTTTAAACAGGTCTATGTATTTAAGTTTAATGTGAGCTGGTAAAGTTTTAGACAGTTTTATCATTCTCGGTTTAAGTTCACTGCCTATATTGCACTCTTCCACTTCAGTCTCTACAGGTTCCAGTTTTGGTTTATTCGCCACATCGTTAAAATCAAACAACTCTTCTAAAGGGGCCAGACCCTTAGGCAAACTTTCATCTTTAGAGTGCAGAGTTTCTAACTCCTCTGTTTCTAACTCTACATTCAATTCTGTTTTGTTTATAAGTTTTCTTGTTAACAGGTTTATATTAGTAAGTTCAGGAGACGGTTCTTCTTCATCAAGAAAATTTTCTTCCTTGCAGTCTGTTTCATAGTCTAAGTCCAAACTGTTTAGTTCGAATTCATTTCTGAATTGCATGAAGTCTTCTATTTGTTTGTCATTGTCAAACACCTGCCAATACTTCTCATTATTAGGCACAGCTGGTCTAAATTTTATCTGAGTTGTGCAGTCTTTGGTGTTATATGGCGTTAAGCATGTTCTAGTTGCAAAGGCTAAATTGTGGGCCGCAATATTTCCTTTTCTTGGGACAAAAGATATTTTGGACTCCTCGAATGTTTTCAAAAGGTCCATGACATTGTTTCGGTAAGCTCTAAGTCTGGGATGATTTGCGTTATACTCCCCATTGACCTGCCTAATGACTAACTCTGAAGCCCCATACACATTGATTCTTTTGGCTCCTAACTTTTTCAATAGGCGTAAGCCCAAGAGAAGGGATTCATATTCTGCTATGTTATTGGAACACTGAAAGTTTATTTTGCAGGAAATTCTTTCTGTGTGGTTGTTTTTAGTGTTGGTCATCCAGACACCTGCACCATCATTGTTCTTAGTGCATGACCCATCAAAATACATACTCCACAGAGGACTATTTTCGGTTTCATCCCGGTTACTGTCCTCCTCAACTACTGTTCTTTCTGATTGCTCTTGAGTATCAGCACTTAGTTGAATTTGTTTCATTTCCTCTGATATATTATTGGGTTGAGGACTGCTTTCTTGACTCCCAATGTTTAAAAGCAAAGGAGACGTAATTTTTGGCTCAAGACCTGTGTTTTGTTTGCTAGATTTTACAGGTTCAGCAAACTATTCAAACACACCTACATTGTCTTGTTCCTCCTCTCTGTCAGCCGTTAATCCTGTTAAAGTGACTTGTTCACCAAGTGCTTCATCATTAAACATAATAAAAGAATCAAGGCCTGTATTTACAGAATACAGGGGAGAGTTTTGTGGTCTTTCTTGACTTGTAACTGTGAATTTCATATGGGACTCCCTGTAAAGTCTTCTAGTTTGATTAAAAACAGGGATAGTCGCATAGGTCATGTCCATTTGCATAGTTCCTTGTAACTTAGCCCCCCAAGATCTTGATAATAACATTCCATATTTTGGGGGCACATCAGCCACAGCAATATCCATGACTAAACATTTGGCTGGAATTTGGGCTAAGTTAACACAGAGGTCTTTGATTAACCCTAAACATTTTACTCTGCTAGAATCAAAGGAGTAAAGGTCTTTGTAAGGTCTGGTGATTTCTAGACCCAAGCTCTCCATTACATCTTTTGGAATTAAAATATGAGAAGCCCCGGAATCATGCATAGCGTTGTGAAATTTTTTGTCATGAACGTTTAAACTCACATAAAAGGGAGGAACAGGTCCCTCTTGATACATACCTTCAATATTTGGACCAAAAATAAGCTCTGGTTGGTCATCATTAAGATTGACTGTGTCCTCATTTTCTTCAATGTTTAAAGCCTTCAAAATTTGGGTTCTATATACATGTTGGGCAGCTAACTCAGTCAAGGGAACATAGATTTTGATCTTTGAAATTCCCTGCTCCAGGCTGAAAGGAATTTGGTTCTTTGAAGAACTTGTTTCAGCCTTATTAGCTGTCATTCTATCAGCAATATTAGCTTGCTGATTTGTTTTATTTACACTTGACAAAAAAAATTTCACAGGAGTACTAGCTGAAGTGCTAGTACTACTAATGTCTACACTCTATTTTTCATTGTTTTGAGTGTCTTTTTCTTTATTATTACCAGAATTTACAGCCACTGTTTTATCCTTTTGTTTGACAACTCTGGGCTTGGTTGTAGTGTTGTTTTGTGAAGATTTGTCAGAGGTTTTGTTGTTGGGGTTTTTTTGACTGGTTTTGCTTCTGAGGTCATACTCTTTTTGAGGTTCTATGATGACATTTTCCATGTCTTGATAATAATTTTCATCATCATCTCATATATCATAATAAGGTGTGTATAGACCTTGTTTTCTATCATAATGAATCTCAAAGTCATCATTTCCTATCCCCAGCATGTTGATATCATCCTCCTCTGTTATTTCATCTGTTTCCTCAACCTCACTTACATAGTTTTGATGAAAGGGAGGAGTGATCTGTTGATCATCTTCCCTAGGTCTGTTTGGAGGTTGGTTCCTTCTAAAATTCCGATTCTGGTTCTGATTTCTATTTTGAGGAGCAGTTTGGTTTTGGCTTGCTTGTGCTCTCTTAATTATGCTCATTTCTTTCATCATTTCTTCCATCATTTTTTCCAAATTTGAGTTTGAAGTAGAAGGTGTGGATTCCTCTCTAAAATATACTCTCTTTTCAGTTTTCATTCTTGCTCTCTTCTCCATTAAGTTGACTTCCACAGAAAGAGCACCTCTTTGCATATCTTCAAGAGTTGCAAAATCTCTCTCTCTCTCAACTGATAGGCCATCTCGGGGTCAAACCCTTCAGGAAACTTGTTTAAAGCTGAGCCCTGCAGAGGTTTTAGTTCTGGGGAAAGTGCATTATACACACTGTTGAATCTAGTGCAATAAGCCTGCACACTTTCCCCAGTGTTTCTATGGAGGTTCTTGTAATTAGAAAGGACTTGGAGAGGATTCTTCTTTACTTCCCATTTGTTTAAGAATGTTTGATGGAAGGCTTGGAGATCATTAATACTATGGGGGGTTAAACATTTAAACCATTTTCTTACTTCTCCCCCTAAGCTCTGAGCAAATAATCTAAGCTTAACATAATCATCATCAATTTCATTTTTGTCAAAGTAGTCATTCATCTTATCCACATGTTGTGATGCAGTTGTAGCATTGCTAGCATCATATAATGGAATTTTGGACTGATATTCCTGTGGAAGATTGACTAATGGTGTAGGAAGGACTAAGGGAGCATACCATGTTGCCATGATATGTGGTGGGGGTGGATTTACAAGAGGTGGATTAACAAGAGGGAAATTGGGCTGAAGTGGAGTGGTTTGAACGGTGGATGTAGGGTGAGCAGAAGTGGATGGACCAAGAATAGATTGCTGAGCTGATCTTGGCTGAGAGATACCTAAATTTTGAAGGAAATGTAAATCAGGAGGTGTTGTTTCTCTGCTACCAAGATATTCACTTATCTCCGGGGATGAAAGTGAAGACTCAGAGTCTAGCTGGATTATATCATCAAATGACCTAGTTCTAAATGGATTTACTAAGTCAGCTTGTGATTGTTGTAGAGCTGCAAGATTTTCAGGGACTAAACTAGCTCTCAAGGGTGATTTGAAAATAGTTGATAATTTAATCCTAAGAGACTTCCTAAGGATACTTTCTGGGTTATCAACTAATTCAGGTGGGTCAGGGTCAGGATAGGCTCTAGTGTGAATCTTTCTAGGAGCCACTATGCTGTGTTATTAGACCCAAATAGACAAGAAAGTTCAACCAGGTATGACAGTCTTTGAGAGGTTAACTAATATGTTTACACAAATCTTAATCCTACAGTCCTCTAACTGAGTTTGAATGATGTTACAATGATGTGGGTTCTTCCCAGTGGAGTCTTAAGGTCTGCTAAGGATTGTGGAGTCGAAGTTTTTAGCTCCTAAGGAAGTAAAAGGTTTTATGGTCCACCACCATGTTTATTGGAATTCCAATCTGAAATATTTTTAGGTTCTCTGAGTTATTTTTCAGTTGTGTGGTTTTTAAGAATATCCTAACTCTGTTTCAAAACTTTGCTATGGTTATGAGACAAAGACAGTCTACACTTATGGCTAAGCTAGCTGATTTTTCAAGGTTAAATAAACTCTTATGAGAATCCTAGGGTTTAACTAGTTTTTTATTGATTCAAACAAGTTTTACCATGATTACCTCTCTTAGGTAGTGCTTGAAAAGGCTGCTTTTTACTCACAATTTTTGTATAATTTTTTTTAAGGGGAACCAGAGATTACAATTAGGCTTTTCCCTAGTGGAGTCACCAGAAATGTTAGGAATCTGTAATTTTAGCAGATTGGTGAGACTAAAACTGCAGAAGCAACATTGTTTCAACCAACTTTGGGATTCTAGGATCTAGCCCTCCTGAATCCGGAGAGGGATCTCTCCAATAAGTGCAAAGATGGATTTGTCTTTGAATTTTGGGGTAATGATATTAGGCTAGTTATGAAGGCCAAGGGTTTGTTTGTTTTTTGGATGGTTGAGCATGAATACTATTTGAGGTGGAAAGTCCTAAGTGTAAAGAGTTTCAAAGGTGAGAAGTTGCAAGTGAGTAGAACAGCTAGGCTAAAAAGATAGATATAACGTTGGTTTTTAGTCCATTGGGCTATGGAGTCATAACAGGGCTTTAATTGAACAACAACATCAAGAGTGATCCAAGGGGAAAGTCATCTATATCACAAGATTATTGAGATTAGAGTGATGGAATGGAAACAATAAAGTGTTGGGAGGGGTGGAAACAGATCATAATTTCACAAAGGATTTATAGTCATTCCAAACAAGAAAAGCCTCTTAAGTAACTGTTTAAAACCAACCAAGAACAGGGCTAACCATACACTTCTTGGGCAAGTCTGTATTAAAGCAGCTTAATTGACAAACAATCCAGTAATCCACATAATTACCTTCAGAAAGTATGAAAACATATAAGAGAAGACAGAGTATAAACTAAAGATCAGATAAAGTACTTTTAAACCTAGTCTGCTTTCAGTTAATACCAAGGGAAACTTTCAGAATCTGCCTTCGGAGAACAGAAGCTAGAAACATGGCAAACCATTACTTTCTAGTCTAACTTTAATAAGCAAATAAGGAAAATAACTTTCAAGAACAATGTTTAAAGCAAGCAATAGGACGAGGGAACTCCAACATTCCTAACTGCTTGAACTGTATTAAATCATTCTTAAATAAACAAATTGGAAGAAAACATTGAGATAAAGCTTTCAGTCAGAGAAGGTTACTAATGTACAGTAGGTCCTAACTCTATAAATGTTGTTCTTTATCAGAGAATAGTGAACAATATGACATACATAGAAGGAAAAAAATAACAAAGAAAGGGGCACTTCACCAGTTATATAGCCAGGATCCCGAGAAACAGCTTGCTTATTGATGTCAAACCAGTTACAGTACTCAGGTCCAATGTTTCAGTTCAGCAATCATCTCCACTATCCAACCTAACTAATCTAACACAAAAAGAGCTTCAAGGGCCAATGAACACTATTTACAGATAGAAGTCTCAAGCTCAATTACATTACAATGTTTAGCAACCTAATCAACCAACATTTTCTCATCTTCTACAGAAGTATATATAGAAGAATGAGGAGGTGAGATCTGTTTAAATATCTCCAATTACAATTAATACAGACTTAATGCCTTCTTGGCCCTTGAGGGGCTCAATGAAGAAACTTACATGGGTGCACTCTGTATTAAATGGTTTACATAAAGATTTAAGCTCGGTGGGAACTTTTGTTGACCTTTGAGGCTCTGTGTGGCGTCAAAGTAACTCTGCAGATGTTTGTCATTGATTTGCATGCATAATTTAACCTTTAGCTGCGTTGTGAGCAAATATCTGATCCTGATCAATAAATTCAGCCTCTGATTGAATACTCTGAGGCACAGGTGGCATCGTGGTATCTAGAGGGATCAATTTGCCTCAATTGTGGCGGTGGAAGCACTCCTGTTGATAAAACCATTCAGATTTTCTTTAAACTGTGTTTTAAATCGGGGATTAGGCTTTTGATAAGCATTCTTAGCTGTGATCCCCGGAAATATGTCTTCCATCCTCTGTCCTGATAAATTTTGGTCTTCGTCGCTGATACTATCTGACTGTGCCCAATTCATGGTTTTCTGCGGGTATGCAGGGTTGCGCAGTGTTATATGGCATCAATGCTTCATGGATGATTGATGAAACATGGAATTAACACCTGCACATGTTTTCCTTTTACAAATCAAAGGTGGGAGGATCGTCATCCTCTGCCTTCGAATTTCCTTCAGAAATAGTGAAAAAACCTTTGAACCCTACAAAATACGAACACAAGTTATAAAATCCATGCATTTATAGGTTACTACTTCAGAGAACGTGTGGGGGAAGCATGGTCGTTGGATGGCATCATCCAACGGTCAGGTTTGATTAGGAGAAGGCAGAAGAATGGTTAAATCAGAGTCGTCGATCGCATAGAGATCGATGGTCGGGAGTGGAAACAGGAAGTCAAAGTGGAAAACGTTGACTGGGTGATCGAATTTGGGTGATGGAATGTCGGCCGTCGATCTGCAGATTAGATCAATGGCGGAGATCAATTGAATGCTGCGCCGTAGCCCGGTTAACTGTCGGGCATCTTCGGTGAGCGATAGCCGTTGGATGGCCCGCCCCAGATCGGATGGTGTACAATGATATCTCACGGCATCCACGTTCGAACGATAACACGCGATGGACGGCGGTTTTATGAACAGTTCCCAGGCCACGCATCAACCGATGAGTGGAATCGCTGGCGATCAGGAAAAAACCGTCGTTGCCCCAAAGGCGGTGCGATAGATACCACGCGGTTTTGGAATGGGTTAGTGGATGGTGGGGACCACTGAGGAGATGGACTTCGCTCCGTCGATATGTAGATCAGATCGACGGTGGGGGTTTGACTGATATTTTAATAGGCGGAAATTTAATAAAATAATTGCAAACCCAAAGTTTTGAAAATAACATAAGGTTTTTAATATTTTCGGGGCGGGATATGTATTATGTGGCTAGGTGCCCGTCTGCGGGGCCGCGGGTTACATGGAGGATCATACGACCGAGGGTTTACGCAGGAAGGGGCTAAGACCCATATAAGTCCAACATGTGGGTTTTTATGGTTTTTTAATGGTTTTGAAGGGAAATTGAGGGTTCTGATATAGTTTAAAAATGAGTTTTAAACTATGTAAAGAAGATTTTCATGAAAGGGAGAAAAGGAATCATGAAAATAAAGGAGTTTTATGGAGAAAGAGGGGGGCAAATGAGGGTTAGTTTTTGGAAGAAGGGAAAAGGGAAAAGGTGCTTGCAACAGTATTCTATCTTGGAAATCAGCAGGATTTCTAAGTGTAAAATGGGAACAGCAGTGAAGTTCGGATAGAGGATAGGCATGAGGCTTTCAAGAGTCTTCAAGAGCCAACAATTTTTAACAATGAAATTTTTTCCTTGAAGGTTCAAAAATTCTTAGCCACCTTTTGATATAACAAATTTTATAGGTGGCTAACATGTAGAATTCATGGTTAACCCTGTCTATCAAATACCTCTTTATTGTTCAAGTTATGCTTTAAGTTCCCTTTTTTGAGAATTCATTTTCTCTTTCCAAATCATTAATGTCCATCTCATTCACAAAACTAAAGGATCCTGTGGCCAAGTTAGATTTGCTCTTTGATATCCCATATCCATTGATGAGTTTGTCATAAACCTCTTCTTGACTCCATTGCCCAATGAACCAGATACTTCTTCTTTCTATATATACCTCTTAGACCTTTCATGTTCTACTATATCAATTCAACCAAACAAACAAACACTTGCACTTAATAACTAGTCTAAAATCAATACTTAAAAGCAAACAAGACATATCTTTGCAAACATTGAGAGATCCCTCTCTGAGAATAGGAGGACTAGATCCTAGAACTCTAAAGATTGGTTCTAATGTTGCCTTGTCTTTTGGTAAGCCAATCTATCAAAACATGGGACCACAACATAATGGCAATCACGGTGGGACCTATTGATTCTATGATACCCTAGCAAACTATTATAAACTCATTCGTCCTTCAATTTTCTAATAAAATCAGTTACCAAGGCATAAGAGTGAACTCTATTTGTTTTAAACACCTTAGAAAAGTGTTGAGTCAGATTTAGGACACTCTCATAACCCATAGGACTGAAAAAATTCAGAAAATCCAAAAATATTTCAGATTGGCTTCATAATAAACATGGTGGTGGAACCATCAGATATTTTACCTTCACGAAAGCTAAAAATTTTCCACCTGGCGACTCCACTAGCCCCTGTAGGCCTATTACTCATCTAGGTCTCCAGATCTCTTGAGGACTGTGTTAACCAGCCTTGAGGAATTTTAGAAGCCTAGTCCCATACTAGAAAAGACATTATGAGAGGCAAAACTTTCAAAACAATCCTAAAAAACTTCAGCCCCTCTCATTTTTTAAAAAGAAGTCTGGCTTCACATAGGATCAACACTATATCTCATCCGGACCCTAATCCTCCTACAATAGTTGACAATCCAAAGAGAATTCTGTGGAAAAATTCTAAGTTTGGAAAATCAGCTACTAATAGGAGCCTCTTAAGAACAAAATCTTTCCCTGAAAACCTTGTTGTCTTAGAGGATTTACACTTTGACTTGCATCATTCAAAGAATATCTTTAGAACTAGATCTCAAGGTGATTTAAACCAAACTAATTTTGAAACTGTAGATTTGCAACAGAGCTTTAGTAGAGAAGCATCACCTTCTACTCCTCCTAATTCCCAGCTTCTTCACCACTTTAGCCTTTTCCATAACAAATCTTCTCAAAACTAGTTTGCTAGCCCAAGTGTTTCTTCCACTCCAATCCATACTACCGCTATTCAAAACACTCCATTTCAGCCCATTTTCCCTCTTGTAAATCCACCCCTTCTAAATCCACCTTTCCTTCCAGCCATGGCAGCTTGGTATGCCCCACTAGTGTTACCACAACCTGTGGTTCCCTTACCAAATGATTATCAATCTAAAATTCCCCATTTCACTAGAAAAGAATCTACCACAGCTCAAAAACATGTAGATAGGATGGAAGATGCATTTGATTACATGGAAATAGAAGATGAGACCATAAAGATGAGAATCTTTGCCCAAAGCTTAGGAGGAGAAGTTAAACAGTGGTTTAAGAACTTAACTCCTAATAGCATCAATGATCTCCCTTATTTGCATCAAACATTCATAAACAAATGGGAAATCAAAAAGAACCCTCTCCAAATATTAGCAGAGTATAATAGTCTTAAAAGAAATCAAGGGGAGAGTGTTCATGACTACTCCACTAGGCTTAACAGTGTTTAAAATGCTCTTCCACCTCATATGAAACCTCCCCAAGGCATGGCCATAATAAAATACCCTGAAGGCTTTGATGCTGAAATGGCCTATCAACTAAGAAAGAGAGATTACTTAACTCTAGAAGACATGCAGAAGGGAGCTGTGAGTGTAGAAGCAAACATAATTGAGAAAAGAGCTAGGTTAAGATCAGAGAAGAGGGTAACTTATAAAGATGATATTGCACCCTCAACCTCAGCTTTTGAAACCAAAATTGACAACCTAGTGAAGGTAATGGAAAGAATACTTGAAAAGATCAACTTGAATGATAGAGTTCCACCAAGAGAAAATCAAAACAACCCCCAAAACAGAAATAGAAATTAGAATTTCAGAAGAGAAAACAATCAAGATAGACAAACAGACAATGACCAACAAATTAGACCTCCCTTCCAAAAAAACTATGTAGATCAATATGAGGAAGAAAGGGAGATTGAAAGGTTGGGAGAAGATCATGTAAACTTGATTGGATTAGACAGTGGGGATGATTTTTTCCTCACTGAAGAAGAACAAGGTTTCTTCTCCTCATATCAAAATGAAAACACCTATGATGATTCTGATGATTATAGATTGGGGTTTGAAAATGCAATTATGGATGTACATAAACAATATGATCCTATGAGCAAAGGGAACATAGATAATTAAAATGACAAGAACACTAACACTGCTATTAGGAAAAACGTAGAAAAATAGCCTAAGAAAACAACAAAGAAACCCAACATTTTGGCTAAGAAACCAGATTTAAACAAAGAGAAGAGCAGCCAGCCAAATGTTGAACAAAGAAGCCCTAGCACTTCAGCTAGTGGCCCTAATAAAATTGTCCCAAATAGCAGTCCAAATAAAGTTCAGCAAATCAGAATTGTTGAAAGGAATTCAATTGAAAAAACAGATGTAAATATGAAAAAACCAATAGTTCCTTTCAGCCTTGAAGGAGAGATTGCAAAGATAAAAATTACCATACCTCTAGCTGAACTAGAAACCCAAGAAGTGTACAAAAACCAAGTTTTGAAAACTTTGAACTTAGGAAGTGACATTGATACTTTAAACTTGACAAATGACAAGCCTGAGTTGTTATTTGGTCCAGAGGTTGAAGGAAAATACCAAGAAGGAGTTGTCCCTCCCTTCTATATTAGTTTGAATATACATGATAGGATATTACACAATGCCATGTTAGACTCTGGAGCTTCACATAATCTTATGCCCAAAGTAGTAATGGAAAGCTTAGGCTTAGAAATTACTAAACCATACAAGGATCTGTATTCCTTTGATTCAAGCAGAGTCAAATGCTTGGGTTTAATCAAAGATTTATGTGTAAACTTATCTCAAATCCATGTCAAGAGTCTAGTTATGGACATAGTAGTTGCTGACATTCCCCCAAAGTATGGAATGCTTTTATCAAGATCATGGGGAGCCAAACTTCAGGGGAGCCTTCAAATGGACATGTCTTATGCCACCATCCTAGTTTTTAACCAAAACAAAATATTATACAGGGAATCCCACATGAAATACATGGTGAGCAACATAGATAAGCCAAACAACTCTCCAATCTATTCCATTCAATCAAGTCTATATTCCTTCATCTTGTACAATGAAGACCAAATCACACAACAAGAAAAAGAAAAAAAAGAGAAAATCAGTTTACCAGAACAATCAAAACGTCCCTCAAATCAGATACAAAACATTGGCAATCAACAACAACAAGTAAATGAAAATGAGGCAAATATACTTTGGACAATAAAATTTGATGGATCTTGTAATAAAACAAGTGCAGGGGTAGGTGTATGGATTCAAAATACAAATCAGAGTTATTCATATAAACTAGATTTTCCATGCACAAATAACATTGCTGAATATGAAGCCCTTCTCCTTGGCTTATAGTTGCTTAAACAATTAGAAGCTCAGAAAATATCAATCCTAGGAGATTCTGAACTTATCATAAGACAAATCAAAGGAGAATATTCAGCTAAAAACCCAAGACTTAGAGAATATCGAAATGCTGCCCTTGATTTATTAAAGACCTTTGAAAAATATAAACTCATTTTCATTCCAACAGCACAAAATCATCTAGCAAATGAACTTGCCTTCAATGCCAGCAATTGCCAAACACCTCAGATAAATGAACAGCTTAGTGTAAAGGTAAAACACAGGCCTGCAATGCCTGACAATGAGGACCACTGGCAAGTGTTTGACTCTGACAAACACATAGATGATTTCCTAAAATCAGAAAATTATTTTTCCATACCAACATTAGAAACCAGCCATGAAGAAAACTCTGTAGAAAATGAACAAATCCCAGAAATAGAAATGACACATTCTTCTGATATAAATCACTGTGAGAATCCTTTTGAAGTAGAATTAATTGGCAATGCAGACCAGAAAGACTTGGAAGTTTTACACTGCAAGAATGATACAATTCCAAGAGGTCTCACACCTTTAGAACACCTTTTTGACTTTAATGATGTAGCCAAAGAACCAAGAATGGAACCTATGGAAACAGATGTAGAAGAACATAATATAGGTAGTCTAGCAGAACCCAAGATGATCAAGCTATCCAGCACTCTCCCAGCTCATATAAAATTGCAATACATAGAGTTGTTCAAAGAGTTTAGAGATGTGTTTTCTTGGGGATACAAAGATCTGAAATATTATGATACTAGCATCATTCAGCACAAAACTCCTCTTAAGGAAAAGCAGAAACATTTCAAACAAAAACTAAGGAGGATAAACCCTATTTTATTGCCTTTATTCAAGAAATAAATCAAGAAAATGTATGATGCTGGGATTATAGTATCTATTAGATATTCAGAGTGGGTGTCAAACTTAGTTTCTATTAGGAAAAATACAGGGGAAATCAGGCTATGTATTGACTTTAGAAACTTAAATAGAGCCTCCCTAAAAGACAACTACCAATTGCCCAAGATGAACCATATACTTCAAAGGGTAGTTGGGTCAAAAATAATATCATTATTGGATGGTTCTCAGGTTACAATCAGGTGTTAGTGCTCCCAAGTGATCAACACAAGACTGCTTTTACTACACCTTGGGGCACCTTTATGTATGTCAAAATTCCATTTGGTTTAATGAATGCAGGGGCCACCTTCCAAAGGGCCATGGACATAGCCTTCTCTGAAGATATTGGCTATTTTATAATCATTTACCTTGATGACATAACTGTTTTGTCAAAAACTGATGAAGAAAATTTAATTCACTTGAGAAAAGTTTTTGATAAGCGTAGGAAATTTGGCTTATCTTTGAACCCCAAGAAGACACTCTTTGGTCTCCAAGAAGGTAAAATTCTTGGTCACATAATTTCAGAAGAGGGAATCAAAGTAGACCCTAAAAGGATAGATGGCATATTGAAAATCAGCCATCCAAGAAGCCTCAAAGAGTTACAATCTTTTATAGGGAAGATAAATTTCTTGACGAGGTTTATCCCCAACCTTGCTGAGATATTAAGAAACATTACAAACATGCTTAAGAAATAGGTAGGTGTGAAATGGACTATACAAGCTAAACAATCATTTGAACTGATTAAACAAGCTCTCACTCAAACACCAGTCTTGATTAGTCTAGATTTCACCAAAGACTTTTATATCTTTTATTTTTCATCTGAACATACAATAGCTGCATTATTGCTTCAAAAGAATGACTTGGGGCAAGAACAACCAATATCCTTTTTTATTAGGGCCTTAAGAGATGCTCCTCTCAAATATAACATCATGGAGAAGCAAGATTTAGCATTAGTGAAAGCATTAAAGGACTTTAGAGTCTACATTTTACACTCTCACATAATTGTTTTTGTTCCACATACTGTTGTCAAAGATATTCTAAGTCAAGACCCTGATGGTAAAAGGGGAAAATGGATTGCTACTATTCTTGAATATGACTTAGAAATTAGGCCCACCAAACTGATTAAAGGGAAGGGATTAGCAAAACTCATGGCTGAGTCAAACTTCCAAGCACTAGATATGAACATGGTGGATGTGTTGGAAGAAATAGAAAAATTCACTGCCCCTTTCATTGAAGAAACATTTCTAAATTCTCCTTGGTATGCTGACATCATTTATGTGCTTTTATATCTAAATGCCCCTCCTTCTTTGTCTAAAACTAAAGCTAGATTTTTGAAACAGAAGGCTTTGAATTATTGCATATTAGATGGGATATTATATTGGAAAAATGTTGTTGGAATTTTGCTTAAATGTTTACTTGGGGATGATGCAGGAAAAATCATGCATGAGCTGCATGAAGGAGAATGTGGAGGACACCTCTACTGGAAGACCACAGCAAACAAAATCCTCAGATTTGGTCACTATTGGCCCACCCTTTTTCCAGATACTCAGAAGTTAGTCATGTCTTGCCATAAGTGTCAAATTTTTGATGGCAAAAGGAAACTCCTTCCCTTACCTTTACATCCTATCAGTGTTGAGGCACCCTTTCAACAATGGGGCTTGGACTTCATTGGGGAAATTCACCCATCTTCATCAGCCCAACATAAGTGGATCCTCACTGCCACTGATTATTTTACCAAGTGGATAGAAGCTATACCCTCTAGGAATGCTACTAACTCTGTCATTATCAAGTTCCTAGAAACAAACATCCTATCCAGATTTGGTTGTCCTAGAAAAATCATAACAAATAATGTTGCTGCCTTCAAGTCCAAAATAATGGTTTATTTTTGTCACAAATACAACATCACCTTGGGCCATTCTACTTCCTATTATCCCCAAGGGAATGGATTAGCTGAATCCTCCAATAAAAGCCTCATCAATATCATCAAAAAGCTATTGGAGCAAAATCAGAAATCATGGCACAATAAGCTGGTTCATGCCTTATGGCTGATAGATTAACTACAAAGAAGTCAATAAATATGTCCCCCTATCAGTTGGTTTATGGCATGGATGCAGTCTTCCCAACATCATTAGGAGTTCCTGTCATGAAACTCCTTCAAGAAGTGCAAATTGAAGAGAATGATATGCAGAGAATAATCAATCAAACAATTCATTTATAGTAGTCCAGAGAAGAAGTCTATGAAAGAATGCAGCTAGTCCAAGAAAATATCAAGAAAATGTTTGATAAAAGGACTAGGGCAAACAATTTCCAAGTTGGAAATTTTGTTCTTAAATGGGATTCAAGAAGGGAAGAGAAGGGAAAGCATGGCAAGTTTGAGAACTTGTGGAAAGGACCCTATATTATTCATGCTGAGAGGGGTCACAATGCATTTTTTCTAAAGGAATTAAGTGGAGAAGATCTATATGGAGGTCCTGTCAAAGGCAGGATGCTCAAGCATTACTTCTGTCAAGAATCATGAGTTTCAAAGCATTTTGTTTTCCATTGTAAATATCATTGTTTGAACATTGCATTCAAAGTTAGAAAAATGATAAAAATACAAAAACAATAGAAAATAGAAAAGAGGGTAGATTGTAAAACAAGAAAGGTACAACCCCATACCAAAAAGAGAAACAAAGTATGAAAGTGTGTAAGCTCAAATGCCACTCCTAAAAACACACTTCTAGTTATTCATACATCCTAATCATGACTAATTAGTTTTCAATTTACTGCTGATAGGTTAGTGAATTAGATCAGCCAAACAACATAATCTTGGCTTATCAGTAAGGTAGATTAGGATAGAAAAACAAAGGTTCAAACAAGCTCAAATCCTGAACCTATGAGACTGATGAAGAACTGGTTCAAATATGCTCAAAACTTGGACCAGGAAAAGAGAAAAGATAGCTCAAAAAAAATCAAATCTAGAGCTGAAGAAAAATGGAGGTTTTAATTTTCAGATCTTAAGCCTTCACAATTTTGTTTTAAATTTTCTGCAAATTTTAATCTATGTGCAGCTTGTTTTTATGCCATAGATCTGCAGCAAGTCAAACTGTTTAATCTTGGCTTGGCTATTTTGAATTTCCTGTTTTATAATTTAGAGAATAAAGGTATGTCAGACAATCTAATCCTGACAGATAGTAGTTAGGTAGAGAAAATTATGAGTTCAACTGCTTAATATGAACTCATGGAGGAACAAGATTAGACTTAGATTAGTTTCTTGTTTTTCAAAAGAATAAAATGTTGTTGAAGAGAGTTTTCTAGTCCAAATGCACTCTGAAAGAAGAAAAAATGTTAGGATCATTAGGAATGGGTAGGTCGAAATTTTGTTTTGATAGAATTCCATTGTTTTTAGATTGCTGCAGAGATCATCAAATCAGAGAAAGGTCAGCCAAAAGAAAAGGAAGTTTGCTGCCCAATGGATTAAGGCACTGGTTTAATGAAAGCTAGAGATTTATAGCTGAGGTTATGGACACCTAAAAGACCAGCTGTCCTCCCCAAGTGGAGCCACTGTTAGCCACCCATAAATTCTGTCATACACAATGGTGGCTAGACTTTATCTTCAAAACTTCAAGAGATAGTTCCCTTTGAAAATTTATCATCTTTTAAAGTTTTTATGATGATTATTACTCTTTGATTTAATCTTCACTATTGTTTCCCTTTTATCCTAAAAAAAATGTTGTTCACCAAGAGAAAAACTGCTTATGAAACCCCATTTTCCATCATTTTAACTCCTTTCACTCATAAAACAATTCCATTGTTCATCCTTTTCCCTCCATAAAATCCTCTAAAAAACCCTTCATCTAACCTTTGAATGATTCCAAAGACCCCTTAAAACCTTATATCTCCGCTTTATTTGGTTTTAAAAATCCCTTTTCCTCTTATCAGAACCCCAAATTAGGCCAAAAACCCGCTATTTCGGCCTAAAAACTTCTTTTTGTTCTTATAGGGCTTAAGCGCCTTTTTAATTAGCCCTTAGCCCCTTTCTACTTGTAATCTAGCCTCAAAACCAAGTGCTAAGTTCCTTAGCCCCCCACTCCATCGCTTAACCCTTTCTGAAGCCTTTATCTCTGTTTATTTCCTCATCCCCGACATTTCAAATTTAAATGAATATCAACCATTGATCTATACAAATCAACGGCCATCGAGCCATCGGGTCTCTTTTCCTTCTCCCATTCACTTGCCTTTCGAAACCTTCATTCTCATTTAATCTTGGCCATCCATCAGGAAGATCTGACGATCGGAGTTAAACCCGAAAAACCCCATCTCCCAACCCTTATTTCCTTTATTTTTCCACCCCAACAGTTCAATTTTAAAAACAAATCAGGACCGTTGATCATTACAGATCAACGCCCATCGGGCCTCCTGCTCTCCACCCGTCCATCTTGTTGTCCCTTTTTTCCTTTCAACACTCTGCCCCTTTTATCAAATCTTGACCGTTCGTTGCGAAGATCCAATGGTCGGGATTCAACCCGATAGACCCGACTCCTTTGGGACCTACCTCCCGCCTCATTAAAAACCTACCCACTCATGTGCTACCACGTGTATTCTACTATCTCCCCTTCCATGCAACTTTCCCATCGTGTGCGATCCACACCGTTGGATCTGGAACCTCCGATCTGACGGTGGACGATGCGTTTCGCAAAATTTTTGCGCCCATGAGTTAATGCCAAAAAAAAACGTGAAATGGGTGGTTTTGTAAATCCACGTGTCAAGCGATGTACCGTATAGCGTTATATTTGTGAAAAACGCCCACCCCTCTCAGCATTGCGTGAAAGCCATTAATGTTTTTCCACTACACCATTATTCTCTACATCGTTGTTCCTATTTCAATCTTAGCCGTCGATCTCCGAAGATCGGACGGTTCCATTTTAATTTCGCCCCATTGCACTTTTTCACCCGACTTGCTCCCAAAACACTTCACCAAGTGATCTCCACCATCGGTGGTCTTTCTCCGACGGCTCTCGTTCAGCCTCGCGCCCAAAACCTCCAAAGCCAGTTCTAAACCTATTTTCACAGGATTTTCTTAACTTTTGTTTGTTTTTTGCAGGTTGTAAAGGTTTTTCCCATAGTCTTAAAATAACGCTAAAGCTAGGGATGACGATCCATAGGCCACTATCCAAGAAGAAAGGGAATCTACAGGGTTCAAACTATGATTCTACCCATGCCTCATGAGCATTGGTGATATCATATAAACCTTCTGCGCGCCTGCAAAACAACAAAAAACACAGTAAAACATCAATTAAACAAAGAGTATCAGTGCCAAAGGCACAAATTAGAGCATAAAGTGAAGAATAAATATTTTAAAGCAATGTTTAAAGGGATTAAGGCATAAATTCAAGAATCAAAGGCCTAATCCACAGTCAGCAAGGAATAAAAGACCAGAAATGAAGATGAAGGCCTAATTAGGCCTAAAACACAGAGCAAAGTAGATTAAAAGTGTTTTAAGGAAAAGAAAAGGGATATATCAGTCTGAAAGGCCTTCACTGCCACATCAGAGGCCAATTATCCTCTTCAAGAGCCACCTGCAACTTTCATAAATCAAATTAAGGCATATTTATTGCCTGTTCAGAAGATATTTGCCTAAAAATAGCCAAACAGTTATTTCAAACTAAAGAACATATTTTAAACTGTCAATGAAGTTATTTTAAAAGATAAAAAGAGCCTTAAAGTAAATATTTTTACCCATTTAGCCTTAAAAATCAGAAACAAAGTAAATGAAACAGAGTTGTAATTCGATGCTTTCATGCCTTATGCCTTGCATGGTTTTCAAGGCTAGGAGTTGCATTTAGTGTAGAATTAATTACACTTCAATCCTAAAACTCTTCCACCTCCTCATTTCTTCTATAAATACTTCTGAAGAAGATGAGAAGTTGGTTGGTTGGTCACTAGTTGTAATATTGAAACTCTCTGAAATAATACATAGTCTGTCTAAAGTTGAGGAAGAAATTGAAGTCTTGGAAGCTTGATGATTTTAAAACATGCTTGTTCTTGAAAAGGCTCTATCATTGGATCCATGAGCTTGGATGTTGGTGATATATTCTGAACTGTCTGTTGTTTTTCCTGTTTTCATTTTGTTCCATAAATTCTTACTACAATAGGATGAAAATTTTAGGCTAAGAAATGACTCCTGGAAGCACCTTAGACCTGTTTATCCTTCACTATTTTATGTTTCTTCTGCTAAGGTATTTTAGAGTCTTTAATCTTCCTCTTTATTCCTCATGCTTGTTTATTTCTCAAATAGTTCAAATAGTTGGTTTCAGCATGATTTATGGTTTTCCCTGCTTGTCTGCTGCCACTGGAAAACTATTTTTGAAGTCTCCCTTTGAAGTGCCATTGTTTATAGTTAGCCAAGGAGGTCTGTTTTGATCATACCTTGTCCTTGCTTGAACAATTGTTTTAAAGGTCTTTATAGTTGTGCTCATAGATGTTTTTAGGTGTTCCCTCTTCTATGACTGCAATTATCAGTGAATCTTTTATGTTTTCTAAGTCCTTTGAAATAAAATCTTTGAGGAAATAGGATGTGCTCCCGAATCTTAGATTTCATTTTAAAAGTTGTCTTGAAGTCATTATTTGCTTAAAGTGTGGTTTGTAGAATTCATGGTTAGCCCTGTCTATCAAATACCTCTTTATTTTTCAAGTTATGCTTTAAGTTCCCTTTGTTGAGAATTCATTTTCTCTTTCCAAATCATTAATGTCCATCTCATTCACAAAACTAAAGGATCCTGTGGCCAAGTTAGACTTTCCCTTTGATATCCCATATCCATTGATGATTTTGTCATAAACCTCTTATTGACTCCATTTCCCAATGAACCTAATACTTCTTCTTTCTATCTATACCTCCTAGAACTTTAATGTTCTGCTATACCAATTCAACCAAACAAACAAACACTTGCACTTAATAACTAGTCTAAAATCAGTACTTAAAACCAAACAAGACATATCTTTGCAAACATTGAGAGATCCCTCTCTGAGAACAGGAGGACTAGATCCTGGAACTCTAAAGGTTGGTTTTGATGTTGCCTTGTCTTTTGGTAAGCCAATCTATCAAAACATAGGACCACAACAAGGCTGAGAATATTGGTTTGGAAAAGTGTTATGACTGTAGAGAACATTGTATATGTACGCATTGACAATTATTTGGTGAATCTAGGATGATGTGTTGATCCAAACCTATACTTCAGAAGTGTTCCAAGGTATGATTTTGATTTTCGTTTTGGTTTTATATGTTGGAGGTCTACTATTGACAGGTAATGAGCCTCTGATATTTTGAGTAAGAGGGAGATGGCTTTTGAAGCTTGAAATAATGAATCATGGCATGATGAATCAATTTCTTAAGTTGGGAAAAGAAATTTTGTAATGTGAAGTTATAGAAGTATTTGAAAGTGGAAATGAAAATGCTTGGAAAATTCAATTAAATTTCAATATGTTGTGAAGAGACATTGTTGAACTAAACTGGGAAATAGACAGTTTATTGAAGCATTGATGTTCTGATTGAACACTTGCACATATATGTTGTACATAGAACCTGATTTGATTCATGATTGAGTCGCTTCACTCACATATATTTTCCATCGAGCAACCTTCAAAATATTTGCATGGGATGATTAATTTTTGATCTAAGATATTCTTTATATGATATGTGACTGCATGGATGTATTGTTGATGTTTGAGGTTATTGTTGATGAGCACATCTAAGTGTTGCCTTAGTTTAAGATCTTCCATGATATGTTTGGATGAGAGGTCCATAGCTTTATACATGACTAAGGTTGAGTACAATGTTTCTAGAATGACTAGTTATGAGGAAGGATTAAGAAGCTCCTTCGAGAGTCGTTTGAACAACATCAGGATATGACATGGATACATTACAATGACAAAGAGTGGGATTCGATTGGAAAAAAAACTTGTATATAGCTGGGATTGAGTGACCTTCATATATTGAGATAGTGCAGTTGGACGAGACAAGCTTAGGCTTGTTGTTGGCACCTACTTGAGAGGGAGAATGACTATGGTATCATTTATATATATATATATGATTATTTCTAATATGATATTTTATTTGATGTATTGTATGAATAGCATACAACTGTTATTGATACATGATTATTTCTAGATACAATTACGATGATATGTTGATGATATATATAGAGAATTGTTGATCGAGGATACTGAGTAAACTCTTCCTTCCCTGTTTGAGCTCCCAGGGTATGAAATTGAGATGAAGGGCTCTTGGGGTTGAGGGAACAATGGAAAATAGGGTATTAACCCTATTTGTTACCCATAGGGTTGGATATGTTGCTCCCCTATCTTCATAGGGATGGAGTTTCTCCCCTATATGGTATATGCAGAGTATACCCCAATTGGAATCATACCTGAAAGTAGGGCTTGTTTGAAATGCCACTCCTTGTCTGGCCAATGTGTTGAGAGTGTACTTGGGGTGTATAACCCAAGTCGATTATGATGCAGGTGTTCTACCACATGAATCCTTAGATTCGTCAATGGGAAGATAAAAATGCAATAGGATTGGGTTGAGATTTTCTCCCATATGCAGTTTTGGGTTGAGAGTGATCTCCCCGATGTGATACTAGGGTTAAAACATGCTCCAATGTGTGTTTGGATATCCTATTACTTGACATCGAGTGATAGTGTTCCATGGGACCTTCCCCAATGTCATGGACATGAGGTGAGAGTGTTCAATATGACCTTCCTCATTGTCATTGGTTTCGATGTTGAGATATGATCCCTAATGATATGCTCTCTGATGATGATACAAATTAACTCCCCACTCATAGAGATTCCATGTAGCAGCTTGTTGGAAAATATTCTGGGTAGTAGCTTGATGAATAAAGGGTGGTAGCCTAAGCTCCCCTCAAGTAAAAAATTCTTCTTCTTTTGAATTCGAGAATGTTCAACATATGAGTATGGATAATTAGAAGATAAGCATGAATAAGAAAGAGATGCATTAATATGATTAGTGAAGATACATGTTTTTACTTGAGACTAGATAGGATATGATGACATGATGTCATGTTGATCGATGGTAAGATATTGGGAGGTGGAATTCTCCCTAGTTGAGAGGCAATGTTAAAAATATCCAACTATAGTCAAATTCCACTTTTGAAAACTCACTTTATAGAGATAATGATTTCATTGAATTCCTCTTTTCAGGAGGACCAAAATTGACCTAAATATCACTCAATTAAAATAAGGGAAAGTGTATTTATGAATAAAAACCCACATGTGCATACTTGATAAGGTCGTCCCTAAAGAAAAGTGGACCCCTTGGAAGGCTATAAATACAAGTGGCCTCTACCTCATTTCGAAACAATCATAATACACTCTTCTCTCTTGTTTTTTGGATCACATAGGTCTAAAGCTTGTCTATGAAGGAATAGGTTCGCTTCGAGGTGAAATTTCAAGGTCCGAAGCTCGCATTTCAAGTCTAGGGTTTTGGGTCATAATCGTAGGCACAACACAGAATTATTTCAACCGCAATCACTCCCTTAGAGGCTCATGTGTGGGACTAGAGCCTTCGAGTCACCTAAAAAAATCACTGTGCATGCAACCGAGAGTTAAGGTTTTCACATACATAGTTTCACACTCACCACAATTCAGACTGGCCCCAGCCACTCGTACGCCAGGATTAAGGGTGAAACGGGGCAGCTATAATTGCTTGGATGATTCCTCCTCCATCCGACTAGGAACTAAAATATGAAATCTAATTCTTCCAAATATTTCTCTCAGTAACTGCAGTGTTTGACAATTGACCGCAAAGACCGCATACAGTGAATTTTCATTACATTCTTCAGAATCAAAGTTTTTGAGTATATACATTATTGGGTTCATTTCATGGATGTTGTATTTGTTTTGCTGGTTAGTTGCATAGATGAATATATGGATCATTGTACTCTCTTTTTCTGAATCATTTGATGAAAATATAAGAAGAAGAATAATTTGAAAGGTTTTTCCCCATAGTGGGGTTTTCCCTAGTCTCTGACCAATCCTGGTGTCTCTATGTGTGAATTTTTTTCTTCTATTGTTCCTTTATGTTCTGCTACATTGATGATGATGATATTTTTCTTTATACATAGTTGCATATGCTATTGAATAATGAAGTAAATCTCAATAATGTTATGATGTTATGGGGTGAATGTAATTTTTTAACGAAGAAATACAATTATCAAAGCAAAGAACAATAAAGCCCTAAGAAAAATCACCATTTTCTAATTCTCAATCTATTCCAATATTTTGTTATAATTAGAGGGGTTTCTCCCCATTCTTCACCATGACCATTTTCATCATCCCCATTATCATGTTATAGCATTTGAGCTCCCAGTTGAGTTCAAGCATATTTTGTTTTTCTTTTTTCCCATTATATATTGAGAGAGAGAAGCACGTTGATGAAGCACAAGGTCAAGAAAGGACCCATCCCACAGATGGGGATATACAAACCAAATTTTTTAATCACTCCTCACCATGTGTACCATTATTGATGAATAAAATTGATATTTCATATTCTCCATTGGGTTATTGCACTTATATTTCTACTGTTATATGTTTCTATTTGCATGCCATATTTTTATGTAGTGTTTTTATAACATTTTGTTGCATAAATGAAACATAGACACATACATTTTTTGTTGTTAGGGCTATAAGTCACCTATAACTTAAGTGAAGATATTTTTTCTCACTTTCAGAAATAATTCATACTAACATGGTGTCTCCTTCCCATGAAAATTTAGAACAATATGGTCTCTGACTCCTTCTAGGATCATCCTCCTAGCTTTAGCAATGTCCTTATTCCATTGAGTCAACTTCTATGTATATGATGCATGAGGTTTAGTAATATCAATATTCATGTATTCCGAAACCCAATTATCATATAAAAATTCCTCCATTCTGTTCTAGGGCATGCTTTATCCTCAAACCATAGACTGACATGATTCACGTACTTGTAGAATTCCCTCACTAACTGATCTTCTCTTCAATGCACTTTGAATTTGATCAAGGAACCTTGTATATATATGTTGTTCTTCTATAATACCATGCATAAAATCCTTGAAACCTTGCAACTTATAATGAGATAAAAATGATCACAAAAGACACAATATTTCTATACCAAAAATCTGCGGAAAGAAAAAAATGAGTAGAAACACAACCACACATAGAACAAAAAATATATCTAGGGAACACAACTGGGAAAAACCACTCTCTCTTGTATTAAATCAACTAAGAAATTTGATCTATTACAAGAACCTTCTTCAAGCCTAAAGCTCCTTGCAATATTTAACACTTAGGCAAATTAGGCCTGCTAGGAGCTCCTATTTTCTAGTGCAAAGTTTCCCCTAAAAATAAGAATTTATCCTATTTCATTGCGCAATTACCAAGATAAAATTATTTTCTTACTTTTCAAGCCCCTCACATAAAAACCTAGATACAATAATAAATACAATTGTGTCTTCATCTAATCTCAATAGGAAATTTGAATTGGATGACCTACTAGGGATAAATTTAGCAGCTCCTCTTGTTAATTGAGAGTTGGATGAGTTAACACAAAGTCAAACTACACAACTAAACTCAAGTATATCTCTATTCTAGATCTAGAGATCGTTTAATTGATAAATACTAGAGTTAACTCCACTAGATAGCTAATTTTAGCCACCAACTAGTCCAAAACCCGTTGTATGCCATGTAACTAGAATTAACTACCTATAACTCAGTGTTAGGCCACATCACACATGTTAACTGATAGCTAAAGCAAGAAAATATGAGACTAAATTCAAATTGTCATCTTTGACTAAGGCACAAGTCAAAGAATCCATTCCTTGCTACATTTGCAATGCTCTCTTTCTCCTGCACATACCCCATCCTCCACACTTTAAAAGCTCCACACAGGGAAACCTTCACATTTGTTAATAAAAAATATAAGTTTGTCGTTTTTCACTTTTGTATGCATTGGCTCTTTGCATTTTTCATTGGTAATATTTTAATAATAAATAATCCATATTCTCGTATTGTGAATACCGCTAATTAATTGATTACAATGATCAATATTGCTAATTAATTAATTAAAGCTCTCCACACAAATATTTCCATGAAGTTAAAGATTTCCTCATAAAGCTATTTGCAGAATGAAAGACCTTTGCATAAGAATTTTTTAATAACAAGTATAAGTGTGCTATGATGTTCTGCACTTCCATATGCATTCTCTCTCCACATATTTCTTTCACATCATTATTATTATATATAGTTTGTATTATTTTAATACTAAATGATCCATATCTCTATATTTAGAATACCGTGAGTTGATTGAGTAATGGTTGTGCAGAGTGTAGACAAAAATATGCACATTGAAAGCTCTTTGCATAAAAATCCCCACATAATGAAACCTTTCTACACAACTGTCAACAAATACCTTTCATATACCAAGTGCGAAAGTGCAGAGAACAGTGATTTTTTTTTCACTCCTACAAAATCAATCTCTTTAGTGCTAAAGAAACTTCTAACCAATTGATTAAAGGTTGTGCTCTCATAATGAAAGCGCTCTGCACAAGCATTTTTTAAATGGCAAGTATAGTGAGGGAAAAAATTTATTTACAGTGATACAAGAGTGTCAGGATGTTCAACACTTCCGTATGCGTTTTCTCTCCACACGATTCTTCCATATCACTATTATTATATATTATTGGTGATATTTTAATCCTAAATATTGCTAATTAGTTTACTAAATGTTGTGCAGAGAGTGGAGAAAACTCCACAGAATAATAGGTCTCCACAAAATGAAATCTCTCCGAAAATAATTATAATTCTATGCAATGTTGAAGAACAATGAACATTTTCATTTTCATTATGGAGAGTACGGAAGTGGAATAGAAAATTTTATTGTAGAAAACTAAAACTAAAATATCCCTACCTTAATCACTTTGTATATTGAACTAATTTGTATATATGTTATAGGAAAATGTGAAATATCATTACATTGCGAATTAAATTTATGAAGTTCCTTTTGCGCCTCCATTGTCACACACATATATCATCCTCCACACAAAATTCATTTCACACAACCAAATATGTACAACTTTTAAAGGGAAAATAGCCTAAAATTAATTTCATCCTTGTGGAATAAATTTCTCTCTCCACCCCCATTATCCCGCACTTTCCCTGTCCTCCACACTCAAAATATCCACACAAGGAAACATAATAAGACTAATTCAAAAAATTGTCATAGTAAAATTAATTATGCGTTGACTGTATAAATTTCCCTATGCATTCTCATTTTCCCGCACATACCCCATCCTATGCACATCATTGGGATAACAAATGTTTTCATTGTGTGAAGTTTCGGTTATCGCCTCCAATTTTATTGATTTTTTGGTACCTGTGGATCGAGCTAACATTAATGGTGAAGACAAAGGATTAAAATTAAGGAAAATTAGATCAATGGTATATATAGATTTCTGGAGTGATCTTGTAGGCATAGGGTCAAGGAGTTATAATTTTCCAAGTTTATTAGCAGGTTTGACATAGGTTGAAGTTTATGAGGCGCAATTCTGGAATTGGAGAGTAAGAGCTCAACAATTCTTTAGTTAAAATGGTTTGTTCTCTGGAATTTATCATCGCTTTGGTCTCAAAGAATTTGAAATGATTCTAAGTTAATCACGGGTCCATTTCGAGCTTCTAAATCAGAAAATGGAAATATTGGAGCTGGAGCTATAATGACTGCAATTGGAAAATGAAATGTCGAGTTTTTGTGTGGATAATTTGGTTTAGGCAGAGGATGTCAATTCTAAGGAGGAATATAATGAAGCAGATGAGGATATAGTGGTGCAACATGGCATTTTATCTCAACAAGAGGATAGTAGATTTAACTCCAGTATTGACTAAGACTTCCCTCCTTCTTAGGTTGACCCAACAGTTAATGTAGCCTAGGTCGTTTCTATTATGGAGGATATGTAGTGATTTAGACAACTATTAGTCTTTTTTTTTAATTTAATGAAAATATATTGTGTTTGTAGGCATGTTTTGGAGATTTTATGGAGCAAATGTGTTTATCATAGCTATATGTAGTCTAGTTGTGAATTTGTTCAATCCTTTGTGCAATTTTTGGACATCGGAAGAATACATTTTAGTTGATGATATTCAAGGTTGCAGCGTTTCTTCAAAAATAAAAAAATTAATTTGCATGCGTGAAATTTATCTATATCCCTCTATTTAATTCGTTGGCTATACCCTAGGTGAAAGTAAATTTCCGTGTATTTATCTATCACTTTGCTTTCGGTGTAAAATCTTATTTTTCTACCCTTTTTGCAAACCAAAAAATATTTCCCTAATTTCAAAAATATTTTTGTAACTTAATTTTCAAGGCTATTTTCTTTTTCGGAAAATTTACATTGTATTAAATATTGTTTTCATCATCTATTCAACAAATGCATGCAAAAACATTGTTCCACAACTAGTTTCCGTTATGGAAAAGTAAAGCAATGTGCAGAAAGCGATATGTGTGGCCGAATATTCACTCATTTTTTTTATAGTTTCATATATGATATCCATTCACACATTGCAACATTATGGAGCACGAATTACTGAATATTAAAAAATTAATTAATCCTAATAATCAATTTTTTATGCTACAATAAAAACATCAACTCTATCTCTACACTTGAAAATAACGACAAGGCATGGTGTGAAGATAACTGTTAGCCCCCTAATTTGCTCTCTTTTTTCCAATTTCTCTTTCCTAAACCATAACCATTTACCTATGTTTTACCTCTTTGATGCACCCTCATCTTGCACCAGTCCAAGCACGGTGACATATTTCGTATCAACTTCATTTTTCATATTTTTAATTCAACTTAGCATTTATTAATCATTTATTGCATGGCTTCTTACTTTTAATCACTATTTGTAACTTATTCATATCTCCTATGTTTGTTTGGTAGTTAGAGCACTTACCGTGACCGCTAATCCTAGTGCGGGATCAGATCTTGCACCAGTGCCAACACAACAGATCTTCACGACAGATCTGAACCTCCTTGATCACCGCCTTGTCTTGAGCAGCTTCAACCATGACAACATGATTGATCCAAAGGCAGCCAAGATCGAATCCATGAAGGGCGAAAAGCTGGAGATTAGCTACGGCCGATTTTGTTAGCTGCCAAATTTTGAACGTTGAATGCTAAATTCTGCGATGGTTATGTAATCAGTTGAATGATCTATTTCGGCCTTTGGCCAACAGATAAATATAATGTAAAATGTAAATAGGACTTAGGGGAGTTTTTGAGCAGAGTTTTTAGAGCGAAGTTTGATAGGCGGTAACAGGTTGTTTTTTTATTGCCCGAATCTGGGTTGGACATTGTATTAATGCATGTATTCACCTCAATGAATTAATAAAAGGGAGCTCCGCCTCATGTTTCATAAATTGTGTTTCTGCCTTTAAGCTGATGAATTAACTAATTTACTGAGCAGCGTTTTAACTTAAAAGGGAAATGCGCTGGTTGGCTAGGGCCCAGCCAACCTAGCATGTTTACCCCATTTTCTGTTCCTTGTAATTTGTGTTTATATTGTCAAAGTGTGATTTAACTTTCAGCACATGTATTCCTGTATGAGCGAAAACAGATCTGTTGTGTGAAGTAGATACATTTTCTTTCCCTGCAATTTACTTTCCTGCACTTGATTTCAAATTGGTTTTCCTCAGCCTGGTACAAGTAGGAGAAAAGAACCTGCACCAATGCACGTTGGTGTGATATTTCCTTTTCCTACAATTCTTTTTAATTGGTTTTTCCTCCTGGTCCAAGAAGGATAAATGAACCTGCACCATTGCACGTTGGTGTGATGCAGCAAGCTTTCTTAGTCTACTTTCCACAATCTTTTTTCTTTCTTTAAATGATTATGACAGGATAAATGATTGTTTCTTTATTTATGCATTTTGTTAAGATCATAAACATTCAGTTTTATGTGTGCAATTTGATTTGATAGTAAACTAGCACTTGCAATAATTGAACACTCATTTTAAGGATTAAATGCTAAGTGCAAAAAGCTCTGATCCGGTGCAAGAACTAGTTTCTTGCCACAAGATCTAAGTGCTCTGAACCTTGAAAAGTTTGAGCCCTTGCATGAAGTAAAAAGCCTTTAGTAAAGACACTATTTATACCTTCTACATAAATCTCTAATCCTGCACTAGTGCAGGACAGATTAATGCAAGAAGGAAATATCTAAAGAAGCAGGTTTAAGGGCCCATCTAACGAGACTGATAAAGTGTCTCTGCTAAAGGAAAACACACACTCAGTAGATTAAACAACCATTAGTGGGATTTATTGCCTTTTATCTTTAGCTCTCTCTTGCAAATACATAATTCCTCGTTCCAGTCTTAGATTATTTTTGATGGTTCAAGTTTCCTTTTTCTCTTTCGATTTGATTCTGCAATCTTTCCTTTAAAGAAAGTATGGATTTACATTAGAAAGATTCATACCATCTCTGGCATTGCCTGTGCTTCGTCTCTAAGTTTACGAATCCCCCGGGTTGACAAATTAAGTGTTGAGGAGTTTTCTTAAGTGTAATTCCTGCACCCAACATTTTGGCGCCATTGCCGGGGAGGCAATTTGATTATATAATTGAGGTAATTTTTTCTTCATTTTTGCAGTGTTTTTTCTTTGAAGGAATTTCACTGGTGTTAATTGATTTCTGACAACATTTTTTTAGAAGTTGTTTGTTATTTTTCTTTTTTTCTTTCCTTTTGAAATGAATCCCTAGGAAAGGTAAGGGTTCGAATCCCACTAAGGGCCAAAAGAATTATGAAAACACTTTTCATATTGGGTCTCCTTCTGTAAGTAGGAAGCCCAATTCAATTCAAACCCATCACGCAGGAACAATCCACCTGGATTCTGGTGACAATAGCTCAGATGTGGATCAACTTGTTGAGAGCGGTACAAGTAAAAGGGAAATAATGGTGGACCAAGAAGATCATTTGGAAGGGACTGATGACAACCAGGTAAGTGAAGAACAATCCACTTTTTTGTTTCCAATTGTGGATCCTGATACTGTGGCACAATGAAGAATATCCCACCATCAACTCTCCCTCATTTCCATGGTAAAGTTCATGAAGATCCTGACTCTTTTCTATTCGAGTTTGATATTCTGTGTAGGATTTATGATTATGCAATTGATGCTCAGAAGTTAAGATTATTTCATGTTACTCTCAAGGACTCAGCTTTACGTTGGTTTATGGGGCTAGGAGGAAACACTATAACCTCTTGGGATCAGATGAAGAGAGTGATTTTGTCTAAATATCAAGAATATTGCAAAACTCGGGACATGCAGGATGAAATTTTTACAATCATACAAGATGATGATGAAATTCTTGAAGATTACCTGGAAAGATTTTTGTATATTTTACAAAGTTCAAAACTCAAGCTTGATCCTAGCACTATTAGAACCCTATTCTTAAGAGGACTTACTGATATTGCTAGAAATAATTTAAATCTGTTAGGGCAAGGTGATATTTCTCAGCAAAATTTTGATCAAATTGTGAATTATGCAGGAATTTTTCAAGAAATCAGTATAGATCTGGTAGAGGAACTCAAAATAGAAATAGAAAAACTGAATCTACTGATGCTATGATTATTGGACTAGAAAATAAAATGGAAAACATGAAAATTGATATAATGAACACCGTTACCAAATAGTTAGACTCCTTAAAATTTCAGTAGAAACTCATGAAGGAACAAGAGTCATTATGTATTTTTTGTCCTAAATGTAGAGACAATCATCCTCCTAAAGATTGTCCTCTTAATTTGAAAGAAAATAATAAGTGTGCTATTTCTGCAGAAGACCATGTCACAGAAAAATGTCCCTCTATACCAGGACTTAAAGCTATATTTATAGGGGGACATCCTGAAGCTGAATACTTGAATGTTATGGGAGCAAGAAGGAATTTTCCTCAGGGAGGTACAGGTATGGCTTCTGAATTTTCTCCACACTATTTTGGTTATAATTCACATGCATATTCTTATCCTAACTCTCATTAGCAGTGTCAGTATGGGAATCAATATCAGCATGGGAAACCTTCTCAACCATGGCAATAAGGTTGGAGAGGGCCAACTCATTCTCCATATTCCTACCAGCCACCTATGAAGTCATATCCATCTACGCATACACCTTATTCAATGCCTCAACTTTCGAGTCAATCCACTCCACCGTTGCCTTTACCTCCACCCTTTCGACCTCCTCAGTTGCCTGCTCAACCTATTCCCAATCCTAATAATAATAAAGCAGTGCAAATGATCTATGTAACAAACCCACCTTTATCATTCAAATACCATTCTATTCCAGTTGGGGTTCATGATATTCAATTAAGATCGGGAAGGACTGTAACATTAGAAAATCAGAAGCAGCCTATGGTGATCATTGAAGATAAAGGAGAAGAGGAAACTCTTAACCATTCTCCGAAAGTTGTCACTAAGCAACCCTTACCCTCTGAATCCTTGCCATCTTCTTCCAACCAGCCTCCCTTCCCAGAGAGGCTAGTAATGGAAAGGAGTGAGCCTATTTCTGAAAATAGTTTGGCATCTGAGCTTCAGAATATTTTCATTAAGATACCCTTGCTTCAAGCCATCAAAGAGATCCCCATTTGTACCAATATTATTAAGGAAATTTGTCTCAAGAAACCCGGGAGGAAGAGATTGGAACCCCAAACCATGCAATTTGTTGGTAGGGCAGCAGAGTTGATGACGGGATGTGTGTCTGTGGAAAAATATATTGATCCCGGAAACCCTGTTGTCTCAGTTCAGATTGGTAATGTCCTTGTATCTAATGTTCTTATAGACCTGGGGCTAGCCATTAATTTCATGAATAAGAAAACCATGGATCAACTTCGGTTATATCATCTTCACCCTACTCCCACTGTGCTTGAATTAGAAGATAGATCTAAAATTAAGCCAGAAGGAGTATTGGACGATGTGATCATCTCAATAGATTCTTGGGAATATCCTGCTGATTTCATTGTGCTTCAGCCAAAGAAACCAGTGGGAGGACATCCCTTGATCTTGGGTCGACCATGGCTTGCTACGTCTGATGTATTTATTGGATGTCATTCCAGTGATATGTATATTTCACATGGAGATTCTAGGAAGAAATTTACCTTATACCCCCCTACCAGATCCATTCAGGACCTTCGAGATACTTTATGGTTGGATCAAAGCAGTGATGAGGAGACTCAATCTATTTCCCTTATCCATCATTATACTAGGTCTTCACAAGAATATGAGATTCAAGATTTTTTGAATAATCTAGACACTATTCCTAACTTTGAGCCATTGAGCTGGATTTTTAGCCTAGATTTTCAAGATAATCATGATTCTCATTATTCTATACAATTTCATTTGACCACTCCCTTGAGTACTCCTGAGCCTGATACCACTCTTGTTGAGATTAGCCCTGGTAAGTCCTTGCACATTAGTTCAAATCTGGACTCATCTCAGCAAGAGCAGCTTGTGAATTTGTTGCAAAACCATCTTAGTGCCTTTGCTTGGGGCTATGAAGATATGAAGGGTATCCCTCCTGAAACTTGTACACATCACGTCTATATTCAAGAAGGAACCCGACCTGTTCGACAACCCCAAAGGCGAATGAATCCAGCTCTAAGAGATATTGTGAAGGAAGAAGTACAAAAACTCTTGGATGTCGGTTTTATCTATCCTATTTCTGACAGTCAATGGGTCTCTCCATTAGTACTTGTACCTAAGAAAGATGGAAGATGGCATATTTGTATTGATTAAACAAAGCCACTCTCAAAGATTACTTCCTCTCCCTTTCATTGACTGGGTGCTTGATACCCTTGCAGGAAAGAAATATTTCTCCTTTTTGGATGGCTTCAGTGGCTATAACCAGATATAGATTGCACCCGAAGATCAGGATAAAACTAATTTTACATGTCCATGGGGTAAATTTTCTTATAAAGTGCTTCCCTTTGGTTTATTTAATGCCCTAGCTACCATTCAAAGGGCAGTCCTGGCCATTTTTGCTGATCTGGAATTTGTAGAAATTTATATGGATGACTTTTCTGTGTTTGGTGATTCTTTTCAAGAAGCTCTCAAAAATCTGGAGAAAGTACTTCTTTGTTGTCAAGAAGCCCATATCACTTTGAGTGACAAGAAATGTAGATTAATGTGCAAAGGGGGAGTGGTACTTGGTCATTTGATTTCTGATAAAGGTATCCAGGTTGATCCAGCAAAGATTGAAATTATTCTACATCTTCCTGCACCCAAAACTCAAAGGGAAGTAAGAGATTTTTTAGGACATGCTGGTTACTATAGAAGATTCGTTGAAATTTTTTCGAGGATAGTTGCTCCTCTTTTCTGAATTCTAGCTAAAGATAGTGAATTTTCTTGGTCCACAGCTTGCCAACAGTCTTTTGAAACATTGAAGGAAAATTTGGTGCAGGCATCAGTTTTGCGAGGTCCTAACTGGTCCTTGCCTTTTCACATTTCCTCTGATGCTTCAGATTTGGCTATTGGCGCATCTTTAGGACAAGAGGAAAATAAGAAATCCTATGTTATTTATTATATAGTAAGAATTTTTCTTCCGCTGAATTGAATTAACAATTACAGAGAAAGAGTTTTTAGTTGTAATTTTTGCAATTAATAAGTTCAAGCACTATATTACAAGATATGAAGTATTTGTACATACTAATCATTCCGCGATTAAATATTTGATGAACAAACCATTGACTAGCGAAAGAGTGACTAGGTGGTTGTTATTATTGTAGGAGTTTAATGTTACTATTGTTGATAGACCAGGAAATCTAATGTTGTAACAAATTTTCTTTCTAGATTAGATAATCCTGGTGAAGCAAATGCTGTTAATGATGATTTTCCAAATGAACATATTTTTTCTATGTCGACAGATTCTCTATGGTTTGCTGACATTAATAATTACTTGGATACTGGAAAAACACCACCCCACTTGTCCACTCGTGAAAAGCGGAATATTATTCAGAAAAGTGCTGCATATTCCTGGATTCGAGGAGATCTCTTTTACACTGGTCCAGATATGATTATTCGTAGATGTGTAAGAGAGGAGGAAGTGTTTCAAATATTGAAATCTACTCATGATGAACCTTGTGGAGGCCATTTCGTTGATAAGCAGACTTGTTGATGGGAAAATTTGTCCGGCCAACAGTAGGGGATCTCCCCGGTAGAAAGTCCCAATTAGACCTTAAAGCGTTTGGAGTAGGGATCCCGTCCGGGGTGTGGGTCCGGCTACCACTTAAGATGACTTCCCTTAGGTCTCAAAAGAACCTGATTGAACCAGCGGACATACCCTTATCCACACGATACAGAATACAGGATTAATGTGTTAACATGAATTGAACACTATGCGTAGCAAGATTATAAATGAAACATGTACACCTCAAGAGATGTCATTAGCAACACATCTTTTGGGGGTAAATGTTTATAAGGTAGTCTGACCACAAAAGGAATAGTCCTTTATGATGAAATATCCTTTTACTTCTGAAAGATGAAACGAAATGCTAACAAAATAGTTCATTAACATTCATTATTAGAACAGATGATAAAATAAACATCATTGATACAACACAGATAGCCATGACGCATAAATGATGACATAAGAGTGCAGCTTCATTAATCATAGGATGTTCTGAAACTGTACAAGGAATACACACAGTGTTTACACAGCAAAACACATCATAACCATAGGGTGTTTTAACAAGTATCTCTATATTCATATGCATAAGAGTATAATCCTTCAATACAATGCCATGTAGTTCCCTGTTTCCAAAAAAGAAAAGCCCTTTTACCAGCTCCCGTAGGAGTATTTATAATGCTAAAACTGCCCGTTGGGCTTCGTTGACTGTTCAGCTTCCCGACCGTTGGGCTCCCTTGCGACCTAGTCCCCTTTTGCGACCTGCGACCTAAGCTGCTGTCGCGACCTGCGATCTGAACTGTCGTTGCGACCTGCGACTTGACTGGGCCGTGAGGTCGCAAGATGTAAGAGAATGGCCAAGGTTCGACCTTGCGACCTTGCGACTAGGTTGCTGAGTCGTGGGGTTGCTGATGGTGTAAACGAAACAAATGCGACCTTGCGACCTTGCGACTAGGTCGCTGGGTCGCGAGGTCGCAAAACATGTAAAAAACCAATATATGCGACCTTGCGACCTTGCGACTAGGTCGCTGGGTCGCGAGGTCGCAAAACATGTAAAAAACCAATATATGCGACCTTGCGACCTTGCGACTAGGTTGCTAGGTCGCTGGGTCGCAAAATGCGACCGGACGAAATATGCGATCTGGGGCAGTGTGTGACCTGGGGTCTACCCTTCTGCATTTCTCTTTCAAAGATATCATGACCTTGTTCTCCGAAGGTCTGGCTTAGCCCTCGCCATGTGAGATAGCAGCCCCTATCTGCTGGCGGTGTTATTTCTGCATTAAGGTAATTTGCATTAATATGTTACCTGCAAGAAAACAAAATCAATTAACATAGTCCCCCTTTTCTTTTTTCTTCTCATATAACTTGCAGATAAACGAATTTATATTAGCCCTGTACATACATATAATTATACACGAATGTCAGGGAATCAACACAAGAAATGCAATAATCTATCACAGCTAAAATCAAATGGACCCCTGTGTGGTCAAATGTTGCGCCATTTTGTCATCGGGAAGAATGGCTCAAATGGGTTTTCTTCTTTGTCCTTTCTCTGGCCCTGTATTGCAGTTGGATAGCAACACCCTGGCTTCTTAATCTGGCATCAGGGATATTCAACCAGGGAAGTAAGCCGTTTGTGAAATTTTCCCACGAGCTAGTCAGTTTATCGCTAAGTCGCATCCTTCGATGGCTGCATGTATCTGTGACCTGGCGACTTATAGGGTCGCACGAATTCATCTTTGCGTAGGTCGTAATCTCAAAAGGGTCGCAGGTCGCACTTTGTCTTTTCCAAATCGACTTGCGACTCGGCGACTTGGACTGCACTTGCGACTCAATGGGGGGTCGCACGGTCGCACTCTGGGCAGGTCGCATCTTGTATACTTGGGTGAATTGCGACGCGGCGATCGGAGAAAAATGCGACCTCACGGGGTCGCATAGTCGCAATCTGGAGCAGGTCGCATGATGATTACTTTGGACGAGTTGCGACTCAGCAACCGAGGAAAACTACGACCTCTGCCAATCGTATTCAAAGCATTTTCTATCTTTGTGGTGCAGTCGATGAATTTGATTTCTGGATATTGGCTCGCATGCAGCATATGAATCGAGCACGTGAGAGACGGACAGTTGCGACCTCCCTTTGTCGCCTCAGTCGTGGAATCGATATCAGCTTCCGAAGGAAAGCTTCTTTGTTGTTTCCCTAGGGAATCATCGCGAAATGTTATGCTCGTTTGCTTCTCTGTGCAGACTGCGCACCTACCATGCATTCGCTGAACACCATTTGCAGTGTCATGAAAGAAAACGGCTACACATTCAATATCCAGCGACCTGTCAGACCCCATGATTCCCTGAACGCATAATAGTATGCGTTACTTCAGCACATTTGATACGTTTTTTAGATTTCTGGAAGTAGCAAATAGTATGTTGCTTCAATGGCGTTGATGGCCACGTTATTTAGGTAGCCCATGCAATAAGATCGCCATCGAATCTACAAAAACGATTTTGCATCATTCGTATCACACTTGCCTCCCGCAAGGCTGTCACATATGGCTATGGATCATCATATTTTAAACTTCACTCTGCTTTGAACATAATAGCACGATAATTATTATGGCAATTGCGTCGTAGACTTGTAATAATATTTCGAACCTGTTTGACCACCATATATATATACCCATTCAAATTGTTTTACCAAGCATTTAAAACTGCGCTGCATTTCCTTTGGTCATAACCACTTGATACCGTTATAGCATTTCACGTAGACCGTTATAAGGTCTGACCGAAAGATTTCAATTTTCTCACGGTCCGCATACTACTCAGCAATGACAAAAAGCGCAAGTAAACCTACATCCATATGCATGCTGACGGATCATATCGCTATTCTTGTGGTCTATACACGCTCGGATAACAAAGAAAAGACCGCCCGCTCCACTAACGCCGATTTAGTAACCCGAGATGCGATGATGAGGCATCGATAATATCGATATGGGCGGACATTTCCCTATTTACGCTTTCCCCGGGGAGGCATCGAATGCAACGTTTAGCCTCGTAAACTTTCCTCCGCCAGTGGCAACGAGTTCTCTTCCCATGCGAAGAAGTAGTCGAATGGAGCTGCTCATAGCGGTGGAACAAACCTAATAAAGGGCGCAGTTGGTGCTGACACACACGTTGAACCTGCTCCAAGTTTTAAACCTAAGATTTTGCCACAGTATTATATCCGCCCCAATGTTGAAAAACTCCACTTCGACATGCATGCATCCATCTGTACGCATTATAGTGAATATAACATGTTGTTATAACGTTTGGCTCCGAGTTCAATGCAAAGCTTTGGTTGACTATACACGTAGATTCACCAAGCGTTTACCATAAATCCGCCAAGACATATTCGAACCAACCTGTCATGCGTTTTCGTATAGTTCTGATTTACATTTTAATTCGACCACCTAATACATCTGCACCATTAATTCACACTTCAGCATAAAATTATTTGGTGCTAGTTGTTTGCATGGCGGTCTCATATGGTTGTGACATTGTATGAGAATTGCACCGCCTAAAACGTATTTACAACGCGCCATGGTAGTTATCACGTAGATATAGCACATTGGGTTCCATGCATGACTTTGGACCGTTAGATATGCACAAACAAATCTCCTCTAAAAGTCAAACTCCGCCCCATGCGTTGAATATAGGTTTCGATATTTGAATCGAACTCCGCCTCATGCTTTAACCTTTGAAACATGTTTAAGAATGTGCCATTCGCACTCCAACCTTGGATTTCCCAATGCAACTATTTACTCATAACCATCGAACTTTGCACTCACTTCAACGTGCCATGGTTATCAAAATATGTCACGCACTCCGTGCCATGTTCTACACCAAGCTTTTTTAACACAAGTGGGACAACTCGGCATAAACACATTCGAGCCCAATAGTAATGTTCTTAATATAGTTTTATATGATTTTGATCTCCCATATGGTTTGGAAACCATATGTATTCGCGCTTTAACTCAATGTGTTACAAAATGTCACCTTGGTCCATGGATTTGAAACCACCTGAATTTTTCCTTGGTTTAATTGTACTAAACCATAACTTTGGTCCACACATTGGCGCCTGCCTTGTAGCTTGGGGTTTGACAACAACTTGCGTCTCAAAGGTACATTTAGATATTCGAAATTGCGCCAACACTATTAATGCACCCATTTCCTGAACAATCATCTCTACCTCTGTACTTTGATGGATGAGGAGGTACTGAAAGGAGCAAATTCAAACTGAATCACCAAATTGACAGTGATGACCTCTTCGATGCTTATCAAGACGCATTTCAAACTCGTGAACCATTTCATTCAACTGTGGAATATAGAAGAAAACCCTTTTGCTATGCCATTGTCTTGCCAACATCAAAATGTGCGTTCTTGAGATGGCACCTCCGTTAATGACGCGAGGAAACCCTATCTTTTAATATCAAAAGATTTTCCTGGTGTCCAGTGCCTCCTTGTTTCTTTGAGTGAATGAACACACGACACATCATCATCCCTCTAAAAATGTTAACTTGCTCTCTCATCACACTTGTGGGTGCATCCTTGTCATTGAGCTTGATCTTATTTCCTCAGTGCCATGACAATCATTGATGAGTTTATTCGTCGGGGATTGACCTGCATAAACACATCTCATTAATTAGTTCATAGTTATTCTTCGTGAAAGGTGTCCCTAGACAAATCATATGAGACCAATGAGCATAAGAGAGGTATTCAAACAACTTGTTTAATGACCCACGGCGAGGGAGCTATTAATGATCGATACAAGACAGGTTTCTGTTAAAACATATGCATGTCAATCTTATTACATATGGTGTGACTGTGACAAGAGTGTTCGGGCGCACGCTGGATGATCCTCCCCACATATGGCGTGATTGCAGCGACAACATCAACTCATGGTGATGAGACAACTCATGAGGGATCAGAGATAGGTCGGTGGGATGTCGTTGGCTGCGGGTTAGGTGAAACACTTTAACGCCTAGGCAAGCAGAGGGGGAACCCGAAATTTTAAATATACCCAAAATTTTGGGTGCTGTTGTAGCCGCTACAACAAATGGCGAGGATGATCCTCCCCACATATGGCGTGATTGCAATAAGGACATCTGATCATGATGGCGAGACAACTCATGAGGGGTTGGGGATAGGTCACTGGGATGTAGTCGATTGCAGATCAGGTTAAAGACTCCAACACCTAAGCGAGTAGAGGGGGAACCCAAAATTTTAAATATACCCAAAATTTTGGGTGGTGTTGTAGCGGCTACAACAAATGGCGAACCACTGGTAGAATCCAACATCTCTGTCAATATCACCACAATAGTCTGAGTCCGGATAATGATGCAAGGGAATATTGAACCAGTTCCATGGGTACCCTTTGTATTACTTTGGCCCTTTACAGGTATGCCTAATCCTTGTGCCTCAACTAAGTCCCGCTAATCAGAAACACATCAAAGAGAAAGCTCACAGATGCCAGTAGCTTGTTGATGATGTGAAGAGCAAGGCACTAGGTTTATTATTCTCAGGATTTTTTAAGTAAGCTTCTGGTGTTGCTCCACTGCCAGCAGGCCTGGACAGTACCCCGGCGGAGTCACTTCAAGAAATCACAAACGTTGCTCCGCTGCCAGCGAGCCTGGTCAGTACCCCGGCGGAGTCGTTGCATTACCTCTCTGCGCAGGAAGCCTTTCTTGATCCTTTACCCTTATTTGTTTCATGTGCTTGTAGCACTTATTTTCATGTGCTCGTGGCACTTATTTTTCATGGGCGGATGAGGGATCCCGAATTATTTTACGAGCATGAGAGGTTGTTTCTTGTTTTACAGAAACTGAAAGATATCATGGTTTGGGTTTTCCCTCATGCCAAACCTTCACATCCCATTCACCACAATGGGCACAGCGTGCAGAACAGCTCATTAAAACATCCAAGACTATGTTGGGCACAAGGCTTAGGCTTACGGGTATGGGCCATTTCAACTCATCAGGTTTCCCACAGACAACCGGCTCGTATCTCCCCAGATAATAAGTTTAGACTCATAGGCATCTTGTTGATAATGTGACTTCGATGACTGGTCCTAAGAGAGAGCTGCCTCTTGAGGTAAACACCGCAACCTCACACAAAATAAATGGGTTACTGTTTCAGCAATCGGGACAAAACAAGACTGCAAGGTGATAGGGTTGCAATGAGGGCTCATGAAGTGGCAGGCGATATGACAAAAATGATGTGAGGGAGAGAGAGTACGACTCGATGTAATAAGCGAGGCACAAGGTGCAATGCAATGCAACGTCGTGTGCGAGAACGATCAATCAGTTGTAGGTGGAAAAGAGGCGCAATTCAAGCAATGATTATTTATGTAGCAACAAGCAACTAAAAAGGAAATGAAAGAAAATACTCGTAACATGATGTTGCCTAAGGTATTAATCGTAAACAAAAAACAACAAACACACTTTTAAACTATGAAGTAAAATTCGGTAAGTAAACCTAATTAACTTTGAACAAAAAATTTTATTGCAGGTCCTAGCTAGCCTACACCTAAACCCTAGTTTAACCAATGATGCAGTCGGGTTATGTAAAATCAGTTTTCCAGTGCAGCCACCGCATTAATTTGCATCCTGCAACGACCAAAATGATTAGGATCAGAGCCAGTATCCAAAAAAGTGCAGTAGCAACAAAATTTACCTGCGGAGTGGGTGTCACGGTAAGACGATCATAGATACTTACCAAAGAACATGCCAGAATAGATTGCGCAAGATGAATCCCATTCTCAGCTTGATAACCAGCAATATGTTCTTGAAACTCAACATTATTTATTAATGACACAAAATCACTCATGCACGATTCTGGATCTGCAGGATGATGGGTAAGCTAATTCCTCTTTGCAAGCATCGTCACCAGATGGGGTTGGTCGAATGAACTAGCTTGCTCATTATGGTGTTGAGGACCATCAGTTTTATGGAATGGAAACAATAAGCAAGTGCCAGGCAAATTATAGATGCATGCGCATCCGAGTGTAGAAGGCCTAGTTTTGAAAATCCTAGTCCGGGGTTGCTCCTGGGTTTGGTCGAGGGTATGGGGATCTGAATCCACATTAAGTGGAGCCTGAAAATTTTCACCGCCTTGAACAAACTCCGAACCTTTGATCGGAGCACTTCCCAACTTTGATGGTTGGGCGAGGTTAACAAGCGAATGGATGGCATCATGCATTATGGTGAGTTTCAAAATGTCAGTGGGCTTTGTATCAATTTGGTCCAATGTTTGTGCGCTGACTGATTGATAGATCGATATATCAGATTCTTTAGATTCGCCAAGGTAGGGTGGATTTACCGTGGTTATGCTGGGAGGAGCGTGGTATTTGGGGATCATCATTTCAGAAACGATTGGCAGACGCTGAAGCGCTTCAAATTTCTGATGGGTACTTGAATCTTCCCAAAGCGGATCATCGAATTCAGGTGTCTTCGTATGGTTAGCAAAGATATTTGAGTGACGGTCGTCAGCGGTATGATTGAATATGTTTTTAGATAAGGAGTGATCGCTGCAACCATCGGTTTGGTCAAGTTCGGTACCTAGCAAGTTAGGCTCCCTGGGGACATCTTGAAGTTGTTCAGACGGGGAATCGCTCCTATGGCTGTCTAAAGATCCCAAGTGAGAAAAATCAGATTTAAAAGAATCATTGAATTGGGACTGCGATTGTGAAACACCATCTGCGTGCTTATGATTGTTGCAAATACCAGTATAAGGCAATTTTGAATGTCTCGAAGAAATTACTGGTGTGGCGGGATCGAGAAACAAACTAGGAAATAATGAACGAAAAGATTGAATCGCAGGGGTGTTAACCACACGAGGCTTTTCAACACGCACATCCGTGTCGTTCAGAGGACACAATGATTTGACAGGCCTTGTAAGGGAATAAACTTTATGCGGGGTAGGAGTCGATTCATAATACGTATGTGAACCAGGTTCATAATCCGAATCTGAACCAGCTTCATAATCTGAATGTGAACCAGATTCGTCATCCGAATCTGAACTAGATTCATCATCTGAATCTGAACCAGATTCATAATCTAAATATGAACCAGATTCATAATCCGAATGTGAACCAGATTCATAGTCTGAATATGAACCAGTTTCATAATCCGACTGTGAACCAGATTCATAATCCGAATGTGAATCAGATTTAGGACTAAGTCCAGGGAGACATTGAGTGGGCTCGGGGTAGGTTTGATGAGCCAAAAGAGATAATGAGCCACTGAGATGTTCAGATTCGACATGGTACGTGAAAGACTCAAGGTCAGAACAGCCATTGACTTGCGGGTTGTCATAGGGAACACTAGGCTCAGGTCGAGTTGCTAACTGAAATGGTTCAAGGGAAACGAGAATCGCATACGCGAACTTTTCTCTTAACAACCTCCAATCGACATCCTTTTTAGGGAACTCAAAACAATAATGAACGAATCTGATAGAGAACTCATCTAAATATTCCTGAGGTTCCATTCTGATGTCATTTATCTTTAGTAAAACGTTATGAAAATCATACATGTGAAAAGCTTGTTGTAATTCACTGGCGAGTTGTTCAAATGAATGGATGGAAGATTCCGGCAAAGTGCAGCACCATTGCTTAGCACGACCTTCGAGAGTGAGGAAGAGAAGCAAACAAATGAAACCTTCATTTTCAATTTCATAACACTCACCAAAGTCACAAAAATCTGAATAGTGTTGGGTTATGGACACCCCATTTTCACCATCAAATTTTAACTGGGACAAGTGATACATAAGTTCATCGGAGATGTAGTATCCAGGCTCATAAAACTCCGACAAACATCTCGGGAGAATGATTTGGGAACGAGCCATTACAGATATGAGATTAACTGCAGGCTCTAAAGGCTCAGCTTGTCATCTGGCCCCCCCCTTTTCGTTAAACATCTGGTCAGAGGTTCGGGCCCTCCTTCTAGCGCCAAATCTGTTGACGGGAAAATTTGTCCGGCCAACAGTAGGGGATCTCCCCGGTAGAAAGTCCCAATTAGACCTTGAACCGTTTGGAATAGGGATCCCGTACACTTATTCACATGATACAGAATACAAGATTAATGTGTTAAACACGAATCAAACACTATGCATAGCAAGATTATAGATAAAGCACGTACACCTCAAGAGATGTCATTAGCAACACATCTTTTGTGGGGTAATGCTTGTACGGTAGTCTGATCACAAAAGAAATAGTTCTTTATGATAAGATACCTCTTTACTTCTGAAAGATGAAACGAAATGCTAACAAAATAGTTCATTAACATTCATTATTAGAACAGATGATAAAATAAACATCATTGATACAACACAGATAGCCATGACGCATAAATGATGACATAAAGAGTGCAACTTCATTAATCATAGGATGTTCTGAAACTGTACAAGGAATACACACAGTGTTTGCACAGCAAAACACATCATAACCATAGGGTGTTTTAACAAGTATCTCTATATTCATATGCATATGAGTATAATCCTTCAATACAATGCCATGTAGCTCTTCTATTTCCAAAAGAAAAAGCCCTTATTTGAAGCTCCCGTAGGAGTATTTATAATGCCAAAACTGTCCGTTGGGTTTCCTTGACTGTTAACCTTTTTGACCGTTGGGTTACCTTGCAACCCATTCCTTTTGCGACCTGCGACCTGAGCCGCTGTTGCGACCTGCGACCTGGCTGCTGTTGCGACCTGCGACATGACTGGGTCGCGGGGTCGCAGGTTGTAAGAGAATTGCCAAGATGCGACCTTGCGACCTTGCGACTAGGTCGCTGAGTCGCAGAGTCGCAAAAGGTTGAAAAAACATAGATATGCGACCTTGTGACCTTGCGACTAGGTCGCTGAGTCGCAGAGTCGCAAAAGGTTGAAAAAACATAGATATGCGACCTTGCGACCTTGCGACCTTGCGACTAGGTCGCTGGGTCGCTGGGTCGCAAAAGGTGGAAAACCGACGAAATGCGACCTTGCGACCTTGCGACTAGGTCGCTGGGTCGCGGGGTCGCAAAAGACAGAAAACCGAAGGGGTGCGACCTTGCGACTTTGCGACTAGGTCGTTGGGTCGCAGGGTCGCAAAAGCGGAAAAAATGAAGATGTGCGACCTGCGACCTTGCGACTAGGTCGCTGGGTCGCAGTGTCGCAAAAGGTGAAAACCGAAGATGTGCAACCTTGGCATATCTGCGAGTTGTAGTCTTCTTTCGGTGGATGTGGCCGGGTGCTCTCGAACATAAAGTGCTTTCTTCAGAGACTCATGGGGATGCGCTTTTTTGAACAGGTCCTACTGTTTTCTGGGGAAAGCATTTTCTCTTTGTGCAAACTCGAAGGTTCTTCCTGCAATAAAATAACAGAGGTCATAGACTAAATGATAATAATGCTAAGGGCATTTTAATTAATTTACAGAAGAGAAAACAATGAATTTAGACCCCTGTGTGGTCAAGATTTTATCAGAGATAATGGCATGTGCAGGCTTTCTCTGTCAGGATCATCATCTTCCGCACGCATGAGGTTCTCTTCATTCACGTTCTCAGTGTTCGCTATAGGTCTTCACTAAGCTCTGAGTGTTTGCAGAAGAAACTATTGATAATATCGAAGACTTTATGTTCATGCCATCTCCTGCTGAATGCTATCCTAGCAGGTCAGGAAAATGGCAATAGCCGTTCAAGTGATCAGCGGATTTGCTGGTGTCCAACCCTACGACTTGGCCACTACAGGATAGCATAGTCGCTGCTACACAAAGCTTCATGCAACAGCGACATAGCTCGTGTGTAAAGGTTATGGCACCCGCGTGCATTTCAACACATACTCCTTTTGTTATTTACATCTTCACTCTTTCTTTCCAAGTGCGCTGGCCGCCAATGGATGCAAAACACCTTAGATCGAGAATTATCCACACCGCGTTTTCCTAGATTTGCATCCATGTTCCTGCTATGGACCATAAAACACCTTTGGTTTCAATTAATAGTTTCATCTTCATACCTGCTATGTTACACTCGGTTTTAGCCCTTGACTCGAGGGAAGGGCAATGGTGTGAATTAGGACAAACCGAATAGCTATTAGCGTGAATTGAAACCTCGTGAATTTAGCTCCACCGCTCATATGATTGACATAGCGGTTAGCCTCTCTTGCAGAAATATGCATCAATATCTCTTCGATCAAGTAATTTTGTCTCTCTTGAACAGCAGAACGCAGGAGCAACCATGAATTGAGTCATCGCCTCTGTATACAGACAGTCACTCTGAGAGTCAAATTGAACCACTTGAAAGATACCTCTGAAGTACAACGTACACTGTTCGCCTATATGAATTTAGCGCTCGAAGATTAGTCTATACTGGAATTATCAATCATGCACGAGAACTCATCCATTATTCAGCAAAAAGGGCGCCCGGTCCTGAAAACAAACTCTTAAAATTGTAACTATGCAGGGCTGCACTCGTAAATACGTTAAGATTTGTTGTTATCCTTTCTGCCAAGCGTTAATCGATTCGTGGGCATGGTAAACCTTCTCGGGCAGGACTGCATGCATGGCGAATCTGCGGCAGGGTCTACGATTGCTGAATGGAGGACCATGCGCGTTACCTTAGCGCGTCTGACCGATTACTATATTCGTTTATTTTTACTACTTTCACTGAGCATTACAGCGTTTAACTGATCCTCAATCCACGCGGAAAAAATGGTATGTATAAGGTAAAGCGCAGTCATGGATAAGCATGCAGCCTCGATTATAATTATTTGGAGCCCATGCCATAAAAAACGCCACGATATCTCGATTCATGTCACAACTTTCTCCAGGTGTGACAAGTAGTGACTCTACACCCCACTACAAAGCAAATGGTCAGAGTCTGCATGCATACCGTTCCGCTTGCCCAAAAATAGCAATCGTATATTATCATAGCTTGCATTGTGTGTTCATTATAACATTTCACCCCATGCTTTGAACGTAAATTTGTTTTATTTTGATCATGAGTGCATGCAAATGCGCCCTCAAAGTTTGGCATGGATTAAACTACGAGATAAAACACTGGGGCCCATCGCAACATGCTCCGTGTGCTCCGCTCGGCAATTTCTACGCCAGGCAAATAGCCTACGGGTTTTGTGACCGTTTAAAACTGTGGTTATGATGTGTCAGGATAATTATGGCATTCTGCTCCATGTTCCATGCTTGAGTTGGCAGTCGACTACCATGTATTACGTTGGCTCCATGCAATACAAATATTTAATAGTTGGCTCCACGTTAAAACTCAATTTTTGACCAAACATTATATATCTGTCTTCAAAGAATAAAACTCGAGCATAGATGGGATCCGTGTTCGCTCATACGTTTGACCGTTGTGCTATACCCACTCCAATGTTCGCGGTAAATTGGAAAGTTGATGCCATGCATATATATGTACGTGTACGTTGGCTCCATGCAACGTGTCTACTCCTTGTGTGCGCCAAACATAAGGTTGACCAGCATATGCGTGCCCTACGTGGATTGAACTCGCGCCATGAAACTGCTTGCACCCATGGTAACGCAGCATTCATACGTGTCTGCTCGGCAATCTTATATGGTTGTGAAACTGTATGGGATTTGCACCGTATCAAATGTAGTTACAACGTAAATATGGCATGTTGGGCTCCATGCACGACTTTTGGGCCGTTAAATATATATAAATATATCTTTTCTAAAGAGTCAAACTCCGCCCATGCTTTAAACCTTTGAAACATGTTTAAGAATACGCAATTCACACTCTAACCTTGGATTACCCAATGTAACTATTTACTCATAACCATCGAACTTTGCACTCACTTCAACGTGCCATGGTTATCATAATATGTCACGCACTCCGCGCCATGTTCTACACCAAGATTTTTTAACACAAGTTGAACAACTCGGCATAAACACATTCGAGCCCAATAGTAATCTTCTTCATATAGTTTTGTATGATTTTGATCTCCCATATGGTTTGGAAACCATATGTATTCGCGCTTTAACTCAATGTGTTAAAAAATGTCACCTTGGTCCATGGATTTGAAACCACCTGAATTCTGCCTTGGTTTAATTGTACTAAACCATAACTTTGGTCCACACATTGGCGCCTGCCTTGTAGCTTGGGGTTTGACAACAACTTGCTTCTCAAAGGTACATTTAGATATTTGAAATTGCGCCAACACTATTAATGCACCCATTTCCTGAACAATCATCTCTACCTCTGTACTTTGATGGATGAGGAGGTACTGAAAGGAGAAAATTCAAACTGAATCACCAAATTGACAGTGATGACCTCTTCGATGTTTATCAAGACGCATTTCAAACTCGTGAACCATTTCATTCAACTGCGGAAGATAGAAGAAACCCCTTTTGCTGTGTCATTGTCTTGCCAACATCAAAATGTGCGTTCTTGAGATGGCACCTCCGTTAATGACGCGAGAAACCCTTATCTTTTAATATCAATGGTGTTATCATAAGATTTTCCTACTGCCTAGTGCCTCCTTGTTTCTTTGAGTGAATGAACACACGACACATCATCATCCCTATGAAAATGTTAACTTGCTCTTCCACCACACTTGTGGGTGCATCCTTGTCATTGAGCTTAATATTATTCCCTCAGTGCCACGACAATCATTGATGTGTTTATTTTTCGGGGATTGACCTACATAAACAACATCACATTAATCAGTTCATAGTTATTCTTCGTGAAAGGTGTCCCTAGATAAAACATATGAGACTAATGAGCATAAGAGAGGTATTCAAACAACTTGCTTAATGACCCATGGCGAGGGAGCTATTAATGATCGATACAAGAAAGGTTTCTATTCAAACATATGCATGTCACTCTCATCACATATGGCACGATTGCGACAAGAGTGTTCGAGCACACGCTGGATGATCCTCCCCACATATGGCGTGATTGCAATAAGGACATCCGATCATGATGGCGAGACAACTCATGAGGGGTTGGGGATAGGTCACTGGGATGTAGTTGATTGCAGATCGGGTGGAAGACTTTAACGCCTAAGCGAGCAGAGGGGGAACCCGAAATTTTAAATATACCCAAAATTTTGGGTGGTGTTGTAGCGGCTACAACAAATGGCGAACCACTGGTAGAATCCAACATCTCTGTCAATATCACCACAATAGTCTGAGTCCGGATAATGATGCAAGGGAATATTGAACCAGCTCCGTGGGTACCCTTTGTATTACTTTGGCCCTTTACGAGTATGTCTAATCCTTGTGCCTCACTAAGTCCCGCTAATCAGAAACACATCAAAGAGAAAGCTCACAGAAGCCGGTAGCTTGTTGATGATGTGACGAGCAAGGCAATGAGCTTATTATTTTCAGGATTTTTAAAGTAAGTTTCTGGTGTTGCTCCGCTGCCAGCAGGCCTGGACAGTACCCCGGCGGAGTCACTTCAAGAAATCACAAACGTTGCTCCGCTGCCAGCGAGCCTGGTCAGTACCCCGGCGGAGTCGTTGCATTACCTCTCTGCGCAGGAAGCCTTTCTCGATCCTTTACCCTTATTTGTTTCATGTGCTTGTAGCACTTATTTTCATGTGCTCGTGGCACTTATTTTTCATGGGCGGATGAGGGATCCTGACTTATTTTACGAGCATGAGAGGTTGTTTCTTGTTTTACAGAAACTGAAAGATATCCTGGTTTGGGTTTTCCCTCATGCCAAACCTTCACATCCCATTCACCACAATAGGCACAGCGTGCAGAACAGCTCATTAAAACATCCAAGACTATGTTGGGCACAAGGCTTAGGCTTACGGGTATGGGCCATTTCAACTCATCAGGTTTCCCACAGACAACCGGCTCGTATCTCCCCAGATAATAAGTTTAGACTCATAGGCATCTTGTTGATAATGTGACTTCGATGACTGGTCCTAAGAGAGAGCTGCCTCTTGAGGTAAACACCGCAACCTCACACAAAATAAATGGGTTACTGTTTCAGCAATCGGGACAAAACAAGACTGCAAGGTGATAGGGTTGCAATGAGGGCTCATGAAGTGGCAGGCGATATGACAAAAATGATGTGAGGGAGAGAGAGTACGACTCGATGTAATAAGCGAGGCACAAGGTGCAATGCAATGCAACGTCGTGTGCGAGAACGATCAATCAGTTGTAGGTGGAAAAGAGGCGCAATTCAAGCAATGATTATTTATGTAGCAACAAGCAACTAAAAAGGAAATGAAAGAAAATACTCGTAACATGATGTTGCCTAAGGTATTAATCGTAAACAAAAAACAACAAACACACTTTTAAACTATGAAGTAAAATTCGGTAAGTAAACCTAATTAACTTTGAACAAAAAATTTTATTGCAGGTCCTAGCTAGCCTACACCTAAACCCTAGTTTAACCAATGATGCAGTCGGGTTATGTAAAATCAGTTTTCCAGTGCAGCCACCGCATTAATTTGCATCCTGCAACGACCAAAATGATTAGGATCAGAGCCAGTATCCAAAAAAGTGCAGTAGCAACAAAATTTACCTGCGGAGTGGGTGTCACGGTAAGACGATCATAGATACTTACCAAAGAACATGCCAGAATAGATTGCGCAAGATGAATCCCATTCTCAGCTTGATAACCAGCAATATGTTCTTGAAACTCAACATTATTTATTAATGACACAAAATCACTCATGCACGATTCTGGATCTGCAGGATGATGGGTAAGCTAATTCCTCTTTGCAAGCATCGTCACCAGATGGGGTTGGTCGAATGAACTAGCTTGCTCATTATGGTGTTGAGGACCATCAGTTTTATGGAATGGAAACAATAAGCAAGTGCCAGGCAAATTATAGATGCATGCGCATCCGAGTGTAGAAGGCCTAGTTTTGAAAATCCTAGTCCGGGGTTGCTCCTGGGTTTGGTCGAGGGTATGGGGATCTGAATCCACATTAAGTGGAGCCTGAAAATTTTCACCGCCTTGAACAAACTCCGAACCTTTGATCGGAGCACTTCCCAACTTTGATGGTTGGGCGAGGTTAACAAGCGAATGGATGGCATCATGCATTATGGTGAGTTTCAAAATGTCAGTGGGCTTTGTATCAATTTGGTCCAATGTTTGTGCGCTGACTGATTGATAGATCGATATATCAGATTCTTTAGATTCGCCAAGGTAGGGTGGATTTACCGTGGTTATGCTGGGAGGAGCGTGGTATTTGGGGATCATCATTTCAGAAACGATTGGCAGACGCTGAAGCGCTTCAAATTTCTGATGGGTACTTGAATCTTCCCAAAGCGGATCATCGAATTCAGGTGTCTTCGTATGGTTAGCAAAGATATTTGAGTGACGGTCGTCAGCGGTATGATTGAATATGTTTTTAGATAAGGAGTGATCGCTGCAACCATCGGTTTGGTCAAGTTCGGTACCTAGCAAGTTAGGCTCCCTGGGGACATCTTGAAGTTGTTCAGACGGGGAATCGCTCCTATGGCTGTCTAAAGATCCCAAGTGAGAAAAATCAGATTTAAAAGAATCATTGAATTGGGACTGCGATTGTGAAACACCATCTGCGTGCTTATGATTGTTGCAAATACCAGTATAAGGCAATTTTGAATGTCTCGAAGAAATTACTGGTGTGGCGGGATCGAGAAACAAACTAGGAAATAATGAACGAAAAGATTGAATCGCAGGGGTGTTAACCACACGAGGCTTTTCAACACGCACATTCGTGTCGTTCAGAGGACACAATGATTTGACAGGCCTTGTAAGGGAATAAACTTTATGCGGGGTAGGAGTCGATTCATAATACATATGTGAACCAGATTCATAATCCGAATCTGAACCAGATTCATAATCTGAATGTGAACCAGATTCGTCATCCGAATCTGAACTAGATTCATCATCTGAATCTGAACCAGATTCATAATCCAAATATGAACTAGATTCATAATCCGAATGTGAACCAGATTCATAGTCTGAATATGAACCAGTTTCATAATCCGACTGTGAACCAGATTCATGATCCGAATGTGAACCAGATTTAGGACTAAGTCCAGGGAGACATTGATTGGGCTCGGGGTAGGTTTGATGAGCCAAAAGAGATAATGAGCCACTGAGATGTTCATATTCGACATGGTACGTGAAAGACTCAAGGTCAGAATAGCCATTGACTTGCGGGTTGTCATAGGGAACACTAGGCTCAGGTCGAGTTGCTAACTGAAATGGTTTAAGAGAAACGAGAATCGCATGCACGAACTGTTCTCTTAACAACCTCCAATCGACATCCTTTTCAGGGAACTCAAAACAATAATGAACGAATCTGATAGAGAACTCATCTAAAGATTCCTGAGGTTCCATTCTGATGTCATTTATCTTTAGTAAAACGTTATGAAAATCATACATGTGAAAAGCTTGTTGTAATTCACTGGCGAGTTGTTCAAATGAATGGATGGAAGATTCCGGCAAAGTGCAGCACCATTGCTTAGCACGACCTTCGAGAGTGAGGAAGAGAAGCAAACAAATGAAACCTTCATTTTCAATTTCATAACACTCACCAAAGTCACAAAAATCTGAATAGTGTTGGGTTATGGACACCCCATTTTCACCATCAAATTTTAACTGGGACAAGTGATACATAAGTTTATCGGGGATGAAGTATCCAGGTTCATAAAACTCCGACAAACATCTCGGGAGAATGATTTGGGAATGAGCCATTACAGATATGAGATTAATTGCAGGCTCTAAAGGCTCAGCTTGTCATCTGGCCCCCCCTTTTTCGTTAAACATCTTGTCAGAGGTTCGGGCCCTCCTTCTAGCGCCAAATCTGTTGACGGGAAAATTTGTCCGGCCAACAGTAGGGGATATCCCCAGTAGAAAGTCCCAATTAGACCTTGAACCGTTTGGAATAGGGATCCCGTCCGGGGTGTGGGTCCGGCCACCGCTTAAGACGACTTCCCTTCGGTCTCAAAAGAACCTGTTTGAACCTGCGGACGTACACTTATTCACATGATACAGAATACAGGATTGATGTATTAAACACGAATCAAACACTATGCGTAGCAAGATTATAGATAAAGCACATACACCTCAAGAGATGTCATTAGCAACACATATTTTGGGGGGTAATGCTTATGAGGTAGTCTGATCACAAAAGAAATAGTTCTTTATGATAAGATAACCCTTTACTTCCTGAAAGATAAAACGAAATGCTAACAAAATAGTTCATTAACATTCATTAATAGAACAGATAATAAAATGAACATCATTGATACAACGCAGGTAGCCATGACGCATAAATGATGACATAAAGAGTGCAGCTTCATTAATCATAGGATGTTCTGAAACTGAACAAGGAATACACACAGTGTTCACACAGCAAAACACATCATAACCATAGGGTGTTTTAACAAGAATCTATATTCATATGCTCAAGTGTAGAATCTTTCAATACAATTGCATGTAGCTCTTGAGTTTCTAAAAAAGAAAAGCCCCTCATACAAGCTCCCGTAGGAGTATTTATAATGCCAAAACTACCCGTTGGGTTTCCTTGACTGTTCACCTTCTTGACCGTTGGGTTACCTTGCGACCCATTCCTTTTGCGACCTGCGACCTGAGCCGCTGTTGCGACCTGCGACCTGGCTGCTGTTGCGACCTGCGACATGACTGGGTCGCGGGGTCGCAGGTTGTAAGAGAATTGCCAAGATGCGACCTTGCGACCTTGCAACTAGGTCGCTGAGTCGCAGAGTTGCAAAAGGTTGAAAAAACATAGATATGTGACCTTGCGACCTTGCGACTAGGTCGTTGAGTCGCAGAGTTGCAAAAGGTTGAAAAAACATAGATATGCGACCTTGCGACCTTGCGACTAGGTCGTTGGGTCGCTGGGTCGCAAAAGGTGGAAAACCGACGAAATGCGACCTTGCGACCTTGCGACTAGGTCGCTGGGTCGCGGGGTCGCAAAAGACAGAAAATCGAAGGGGTGCGACCTTGCGACTTTGCGACTAGGTCGCTGGGTCGCAGGGTCGCAAAAGCGGAAAAACGAAGATGTGCGACCTTGCGACCTTGCGACTAGGTCGCTGGGTCGCAGTGTCACAAAAGGTGAAAACCAAAGATGTGCAACCTTGGCATATCTGCGAGTTGTAGTCTTCTTTCGGTGGATGTGGCCGGGTGTTCTCGAACATAAAGTGCTATCTTCGGAGACTCATGGGGATGCGCTTGTTTGAACATGTCCTACTGTTTGCTGGGGAAAGCATTTGCTCTTTGTGCAAACTCGAAGGTTCTTCCTGCAATAAAATAACAGAGGTCATAGATTGAATGATAATAATGCTAAGGGAATTTTAATTAATTTACAAAAGAGAAAACAATGAATTTAGACCCCTGTGTGGTCAAGATTTTATCAGAGATAATGGCATGTGCAGGCTTTCTCTGTGCCCTTTCTTTGTCAGCATCATCATCTTTTGCATGCACGAGGTTCTCTTCATTCACGTTCTCAGTGTTCGCTATAGGTCTTCACTAAGCTCTGAGTGTTTGTAGAAGAAACTATTGATAAGATCGAAGATTTTCTGTTCATGCCATCTTCACGTAATGCCATCCTAAAGAAAATGTGCAAAATGGCAATAGCCGTAATAGTGCCTGCATTTATTTGTTTATGTCCAACCCTATGACTTGCCACCACAGATAGCATGTCATCACTGCTACACAAAGCTCCATGCAATATCGACATAGCCCGTGTGTAAAGGTTATGGCACTCAAAGGCCACATTTCAACACATACTCTTTAATATTTACATCTTCACTCTTTCTTTCCAAGTGCGCTGGCCGCCAATGGATGCAAAACACCTTAGATCGAGAATTATCCACACCGCGTTTTCCTAGATTTGCATCCATGTTCCTGCTATGGACCATAAAACACCTTTGGTTTCAATTAATAGTTTCATCTTCATACCTGCTATGTTACACTCGGTTTTAGCCCTTGACTCGAGGGAAGGGCAATGGTGTGAATTAGGACAAACCGAATAGCTATTAGCATGAATTGAAACCTCGTGAATATAGCTCCACCGCTCATATGATTGACATAGCGGTTAGCCTCTCTTGCAGAAATATGCATTAATCTCTCTTCGATCAAGTAATTTTGCCTCTCTTGAACAACGGAACGCAGGAGCAACCATGAATTGAGTCATCGCCTCTGTATACAGACAGTCACTCTGAAAGTCGAATTGAACCACTTGAAAGATACCTCTGAAGTACAACATACACTGTTCGCCTGTATGAATTTAGCCCTCGAAGATTAGTCTATACTGGAATTATCAATCATGCACGAAAACTCATCCATTATTCAGCAAAAAGGGCGCCCGGTCCTGAAAACAAACTCTTAAAATTGTAACTATGCAGGGCTGCACTCGTAAATACGTTAAGATTTGTTGTTATCCTTTCTGCCAAGCGTTAATCGATTCGTGGGCATGGTAAACCTTCTCGGGCAGGCCTGCATGCATGGCGAATTTGCGGCAGGGTCTACGATTGCTGAATGGAGGACCATGCGCGTTACCTTAGCGCGTCTGACCGATTACTATATTCGTTTCTTTTTACTGCTTTCACTGAGCATTACAGCATTTAACTGATCCTCAATCCACGCAGAAAAAATGGTATGTATAAGGTAAAGCGCAGTCATGGATAAGCATGCAGACTCGATTATAATTATTTGGATCCCATGCCATAAAAAACGCCACGATATCTGCATTCATGTCGCAACTTTCTCCAGCAGGGTCGTGACTCTGCACCGCTGACAGCAAATGGCTGTGAGTCTTCGTGCTTTTTAGAGCTCTGCTCTGCTTTGCCCGAAAATAGCACTGTATATTACTGCAGTTGCATTGCAGGTTCATTATAACATTTCACCCCATGCTTTGAACGTAAATTTGTTTTATTTTGACCGTTATGCATACATGCGTCCTCTCCCAAAGTTTGGCATGGATTAAACTACGGCATAAAACACTTGGGCCCATCGCAACATGCCTCGTGTGCTCCGCTTGGAAATTTTCTACAGTTGTGCAGTCTTATGTGGTTTGCACTGTTTAAAACCGTGGTTATGATGTGTCAGGATAATTATGGCATTCTGCTCCATGTTCCATGCTTGAGTTGGCAGTCGACTACCATGTATTACATTGGCTCCATGCAATACAAATATTTAACAGTTGGCTCCATGTTAAAACGTAATTTTCGACCAAACATTATATATCTGTCTTCAAAGAATAAAACTCAAGCATAGGTGTGATCCGTGTTCGCTCATACGTTTGACCGTTGTGCTATACCCACTCCAACGTTCGCGGTAAGTTGGAAAGTTGATGCCATTCATATATATGTACGTGTACGTTGGCTCCATGCAACGTGTCTACTCCTTGTGTGCGCCAAACATAAGGTTGACCAGCATATGCGTGCCCTACGTGGATCAAACTTGTGCCATGAAACTGCTTGCACCCATGGTAACGCAACATTCATACGTGTCTGCTCGGCAATATTATATGGTTGTGAAACTGTATGGGATTTGCGCCGTATAAAATGTAGTTACAACGTAAATATGGCATGTTGGGCTCCATGCACGACTTTGGGCCGTTAAATATATATAAATATATCTTTTCTAAAGAGTCAAACTCCGCCCATGCTTTAAACCTTTGAAACATGTTTAAAAATACGCAATTCGCACTCCAACCTTGGATTACCCAATGTAACTATTTACTCATAGCCATCAAACTTTGCACTCACTTCAATGTGCCATGGTTATCATAATATGTCACGCACTCCGCGCCATGTTCTACACCAAGCTTTTTTTAACACAAGTTGAACAACTCGGCATAAACACATTCGAGCCCAATAGTAATGTTCTTCATATAGTTTTGTATGATTTTGATCTCCCATATGGTTTGGAAACCATATGTATTCGCGCTTTAACTCAATGTGTTAAAAAATGTCACCTTGGTCCATGGATTTGAAACCACCTGAATTCTGCCTTGGTTTAATTGTACTAAACCATAACTTTGGTCCACACATTGGCGCCTACCTTGTAGCTTGGGGTTTGACAACAACTTGCTTCTCAAAGGTACATTTAGATATTTGAAATTGCGCCAACACTATTAATGCACCCATTTCCTGAACAATCATCTCTACCTCTGTACTTTGATGGATGAGGAGGTACTGAAAGGAGCAAATTCAAACTGAATCACCAAATTGACAGTGATGACCTCTTCGATGCTTATCAAGACGCATTTCAAACTCGTGAACCATTTCATTTAACTGTGGAAGATAGAAGAAACCCCTTTTGCTGTGTCATTGTCTTGCCAACATCAAAATGTGCGTTCTTGAGATGGCACCTCTGTTAATGACGCGAGAAACCATTATCTTTTAATATCAACGGGTTTATCATAAGATTTTCCTGGTGCCCAGTGCCTCCTTGTTTCTTTGAGTGAATGAACACACGACACATCATCATCCCTCTGAAAATGTTAACTTGCTCTTTCATCACACTTGTGGGTGCATCCTTTTCATTGAGCTTAATTTTATTCCCTCAGTGCCATGACAATCATTGATGAGTTTATTTGTCGGGGATTGACCTGCATAAACACATCACATTAATTAGTTCATAGTTATTCTTCGCGAAAGGTGTCCCTAGATAAAACATATGAGACCAATGAGCATAAGAGAGGTATTCAAACAACTTGCTTAATGACCCATGGTGAGGGAGCTATTAATGATCGATACAAGACAGGTTTCTATTCAAACATATGCATGTCAATCTTATTACAAAGGCGTGACTGCGATAAGCGTGTTCGGGTGTACGCTAGATGATCCCTCCCGCATATGACATGATTGCAGCAACCGCATCTGATCATGATGGTGAGAAATCTCATGAGGGGTTGGGGATAGGTCGGCGGGATGTCGTTGACTGCAGGTTAGGTGAAAGACTTTAATGCCTAGGCGAGCAGAGGGGGAACCCAAAATTTTAAATATACCCAAAATTTTGGGTGGTGTTGTGGCGGCTACAACAGAACCCTTATAGGTCTTGCAGCCAAGTGGTACATTGAGTTGCCACGAGGCTCGTTTCATAATTTCAGTCAGTTAGCAACAGCTTTCTTAACTCATTTCCAGTTGCCTGTCAGATACGACAATGGCACAGAATTATTAACTTCACTAAAAAAATCTACGTCCACGTATATTTCTGATCATATTCATGAATGGCGACGTAGACGACGTTTGGTGAAAGTTTATATTCCGGATCAAATTTTGGCAGAATGGTTTGTTAAATCATTGTTACCCAAGATCACTGAAGATGTAGCTAAGGTTGGTGTTGTTACTGAAGAGCAAGTAATTGCTCAGGCTCAGTACCTTGACCTCGTTTATACGCAGTCAGGTACTCTACATGAAAAAATCCCAGACCTTCCAAAACAAGGTCAAATAGTTGCTGCTCCTTCAGGGTCTCATGCCGCTGACGGTATGATTGGTACAGTCAATTCTAAAAGTAAGAAGAAATCGTCAAAGAATTCTTCTCCAATTATAACTTTACCTGATTCCCCGAAAGGAGAATCCTCTCCCGAAGTTTCTGCCGACATTCATGTCGTTGAAACATCTACGACAAAATCAAAATCTGGTGGTAAAAAGAAGGGGAGGAACAAAAACAAAAAGAATTCGAAAGAGAAAACAGATAAAGATGAATCCAATGACGAAAAACGTAAACCTCGCTATCCTTGCTTCATTTGTGAACAAGATCATTTCACAAAAGAATGTCCATATCGAGATGAGGTTACGAAATTTGTTAAAGGATCGCAACAACCTGTTGTCTTGAAGGATCCTTTTCCAATTCAAGATAGTAAGATGATTGGTTCTTCCTCGACTACTTTAGAAGAGCCTATTATGATGATGTCTCATGTAAGGGTTGCGACACGATCGCAAGATTACGGTTCTAAGAGTCCTGTTGATGGCAAAGAAGCAGAGTCTTCTAATGCAAATACATCTAATACACCTCCTCCTATTTCCGGTCCGCTACAGATTGAGAAACAAAATCCAGACTTAATAATCAAACCGCCTGCTAAAGGTGTTCTTCGTAAATCAACTTTCAACCCACATGAGAGAGCTGCTCAGAATTACAACATTGTTGAAGATTTAGCTGTTTCTCCTTCAGCAATGTCAGCTTTGGAAGTGCTGCAATCGTGTCCAGCACAGCGTAAATTATTATTGTCTGCCATAGGAGCTGTTGATGTTCAGGATTCTAACCTTATAATCTTCGATTTAGAAAATAGTACACCACGTCTTCCTCACCAAATGGCTTTCCAGATTCTAGTGTTAGTAAAAAACAGACCTATTTTTCGGACTGTGATTGATGAGGGAGCTTCAACGTGTATTATGTCGATTCAGTGTTGGAAATCTCTTAGTTCTCCTACACTTAACCAATCCCGGACAATTTTAAAGGCTTTTGATGGTCGAGGTTTTCAACCTTTTGGTATTTTGCAGGATTTACCCATAGGGGTCGAAGGTAAAATTGTTAATCTAGATGTGGAAGTGGTTGATGCCCCTCTAGATTACAACCTTCTACTGGGTCGTAGTTGGTCCTATGCTATGACTGTTGTTGTCTCTTCGGTCTTTCGACTTATAAAATTTCCATATCAAGGAAAGATCGTGACAATAGATCAGTTAACTTATTTCTCGTCCGACCCAGCCTCTACAGAAACAATCCAGCATGTTGGTAAAACGGCTATCCCTTATAAGGATGTTGGAGTAGATTTGATTAAAGATTCTGGTTTACTAGGAACTTTTTCCTTTCCTCCTCCTAACGTATCGCCTTCTACTGCAAATATTCATATGATTTCATCAGACACTGTTATGTTTGATGATCCTTGGATTATACCTTCTGAATCCGAGATAGATTCATTTGATGGCGTGATGCCTTTGAGTCCATTTGAAATTGCGTACCAGGTTGTATAGTATTTTTCCGACCCCTTTTCAACCGAAATTGATCCAATGAATGGGATCCAAGAGGAATCATTTTCTATATCTAGTTCAATTACAACAAAATTTCCTGAACTTGTTCATACAGATGAGAAAATTCGTGAGTTTTTGTCTGTTGATGATTTACCATGGGAAGATCTACATCATCGGTCTTCATTTTTACCTGAATTAGATCATTTTGAAGATGATTTCGCTTCAATTTTTACTGCTGAATATGCCAAGGAACCTCAGAATCCATTGCAAAATCCCGATTCTGAGTTAAATTTGGAAAATATATCTAGAACGGTTCCAATTGACATTTCAGTAAAACCAGGAATAATTGAAAACATTCATATAGGTGCTTGTTGTACAGATGAAGAAATTCAGACTTATAAAGCCCTATTTCAAGAATTCCGTGACGTGTTTGCTTGGTCTTATGAAGAAATGCCAGGAATTGATCCATCGATCGTAGTTCATGAAATTAAGACTTACCCGGATGCTAAACCTGTTCGTCAACGATTACGTCAAATTCATCCTAGAAAAGCTGCTGCTATAAAAGCTAAAGTTGAAAAATTACTTCGGCAGGATTCATTTATCCAATTCCCTTAACGGATTGGGTATCGAATATTGTTCCTGTGACTAAAAAACAAGGAACGATAAGAGTATGTATCGATTATAGGGATATTAATCAAGCGTGTCCAAAAGATAATTATCCAACTCCCTATATCGATCAAATAATCGATGATTGTGCTGGCAGTGAATTATTTTCTTTCATGGATGGTTTTTCCGGCTACAATCAAATAAACATACTCCCTTTAGATCAACCTAAAACAGCTTTTATTTTTCCATGGGGAACGTTTTCTTATTGTAAACTACCTTTCGGACTAAAGAACGCTGGAGAAACTTTTCAACAAGCTATGTATTATGCATTTCATGACATTAAGCACATTGTCCAGCCATATCTCGATGATTTACCTGCTCATTCATTACGTAGGGCCGATCATCCCACTCATTTACGAGCAATTTTTATGAGATGTAGGCATTATCAGATAAGGCTGAATCCGCATAAATGTGTTTTCTGCGTAGAATCGGGTCGATTACTGGGATTTGTTGTCTCAAAAACAGGCATTCGCGTCGATCCATCGAAGGTCGAAGCTATTGTTAAATTGCCTCCTCCTTCGACTTTGCGCCAACTCCAAAGTTTGTAGGGGAAAGCAAACTTTTTACGTAGATTTATTCCTAACTATGCCGAGCTTACAAAGGGTTTTACCCGGTTGTTGAAACAGAACATTCCATTCTTTTGGGATGAGATCGTTGATCGATCTTTTGATGCACTTAAACACGCGTTAACCCATGCACCGTTATTGCATCCTCCCAACTACAACCAAGATTAAATTTTGTACCTCGCTGCTTCTCATTCCACCATTGGGATGGTACTAGTTCAGGAAGATGAATCTCACAATGAACATGTGATTTATTATCTTAGTCGAAATCTGCATCCGACTGAAATTAAATACACACATGTGGAAAAATTGGCCTTGGCAGCTGTTCAAGCTGTCCAACGTTTTAGACATTACATCTTGTTATGTAAAACCACGGTAATTTCTAATTGCAACCCTATGATGTATATTTTGACCAAACAATTGCTAGGGAGCAAATATTCTAAATGGATAGTTATCCTGCAGGAATTTGACTTGGAATTTGAAAAATCCAAGGCAAAGAAATCTTTGGTATTTGCGGAACTGATGTGTGATTTCCCCTCTACTGATACTGAAACAGTGGCAGAAGAGTCCATTGCGGATGAATCTTTGTTTCTTATCAGTACACTTGATCCATGGTATGGAGATATTATCGTTTATCTCCAAACCCAATCTTTTCGGCCTAACATTTCACGAACTTAGTGATGGAAAATACGCTTCCAATCCCAACAGTATAATATCATTGGTGATACACTTTATCGACATGGAGCAGATTCGATTTTCCAACATTGTCTAACTCATGAAGAAGCTGAAAAGGTGTTAAATGATTGTCATTCTGGAGCATGTGGCAGTCATATGTCTGGGTATGCCACAGCCCAAAAGATATTGCGTGCAGGTTATTTCTAGCCAACGTTATTCAAAGATTGTATTTATGCGGTTCGGAAATGCCACAACTGTCAAATTTTTTATCGGAAAATGCGTGCGCCACCCGCTCCTCTTCACCCAATAATTGCTGTTGGTCCTTTCACAAAATGGGGTATCGATTTTATCACATGTAACCCTCACTCAGCTGGGGGGCATGCCTATATTATTCTAGCAGTAGATTATTTTACAAAATGGGCTGAGGCGATGCCTACATATTCAGCTGACGGCAAGACTGCTGCAACATTCGTATTTAATCACATAATTGCTAGGTTCAGTGTTCCTCAAGCTATTATTACGGATCATGGAAGTCATTTTCGGAACGTCATGATGACTGAACTGACAGAACAGCTTGCTTGCGCCACGATAGTTCCACTCCATATTATCCACAAGCCAATGGTCTAGTTGAAGCTATTAACAAAGTTTTAGTCACCATGATCAAACGAATCATTGGTATTCACAAGACGAATTGGCATTCCATGTTATTTTTAGCGCTTTGGGCATATCGAACCTCAGTCAAAACATCAACAGGTTTCACTCCTTTTCAACTGGTTTACGGTTTGGAAGCTGTGTTACCGATTGAATGCGAAATTCCGTCACTAAAATTAGCCGTAGAATTACTTCCAGCTACGTCTGAAGAGGAGAAACGTTTCTTGTACTTAGCTCAATTGGATGAGAATCGACGAAATGCTGCAATAGCAAACGAGGCTCATGTTAAAAGGATAAAAGCTCAGTATGATAGAAATGTGACCCCTCGAAATTTTTCAGAAGGAGACCTAGTTTTACTTTATGATCAAGCTAACGACAAGCTAGGAGCTGGAAAATTCGTGCCCATGTGGCATGGTCCTTATATTGTGAAACGAAAGTTAGCAAAAGGGGCCTATGAGTTAATAGATTTTGACGGTGTCCCTTTGGATAAACCCAGAAATGGGCTTTATCTAAAGCGATATTATGCTTAAATGAGGTGTGGAGATTTTTTGTTAGTTTAGATTTCTTTACTGCTGGTGTGTTTTAGATTAGAAAAGTGTGCCTAGTTTAGAAGTGTGTTTTTGTCACTATTCCTGCTTATCTGAGTTTTACTCTTGATATTGCAGATGTCGACGTCTCTTCAAACCTACATTGGTTTTTCTGATGGTGCTTGTCGTAGTACACAGAACATTTCTTCCGCAGCTTGGGTTATCTATTCACCCTCTGACGAGTTAGTATCCATGCATGGGGTAAGCCTTGGTCAAACAAAAAATAACATTGCCGAGTATAGTGCAGTGATTGAGTTATTATCTGAGTCCATATCATTTGGAATTCGGAGTTTGATTGTAAGGTTGGATTCTGAACTTGTTGTATTACAACTTAACAGGGTTTATACCATTAGAAATCCGGTGTTATTACGGTTATTTTTGAGAGTTCGTCTCTTGGAACGTGAGTTTGATTACATTGAATATTAGCATATTCCAAGACATTTAAATACATTAGCAGATTCAATTGCTTCTAGTATGATAAATAGACATTTGCAATAATTAAAAGCAGTAAAACAAATAACATTCACATATGTACACAGATAGCTGGCAAATAGTGATATATATCATAGTATAGGAGTGTTTTCAAAAAATATACATCGTCTTCGATCATAGGTTGGAAACACCTTATGATCGGCAAAAATGATAATACAAAAGTCAAAAATATCAGTCTACACGATCATCCCATCACTGATGATGATCACAATACGAAACCACTGCCCGGGCTACCCTGCATAGGAACCTCCTGAAAGGTCCTGGAACTCCAATCACATATCTCTGTAGCCTGAGAGGAATGTCATCTATACTAGTCTCTGGAATATCTAGAGTCAAGCGCTCTAGATGATGCTCCAAATCAGTCAAAATCTCTGCTGATTGGCCTACTGGGGCTGATGCGGGCGCAACTGGTTGTCGTCTCTCGTAAGGTTGGAGATGAGCTAGTCGATGTGGACCCACGTCTGCATTCAAAAAACTTTTGATTATTAGTTTTCAAAGACGATAAAAAAATTTAAAAAATAAAAAAATAAAATTAGAATTTAGCAAACGTTGAAAAATGTTTTACCTGAATCATCCCACTGTTCCCCTGCAGGGAGAACCATCTCTCTGTCACCGCGGAAATCTATCCCGGCATACGGAAAATCCTCTATCACAAAAAGCTGGCGATCTAGCCAACGAAAATATGAAGGAGGGAATCGCACAATCTTAGTGCCCTCAATAGCATGACAAGCCATTAACGCGGACCAACGAATCATTCTCGGTTCTCAAAGTCGACCGGCATCAACAACAATACTCTGTGGAGATAACATGGGGATCCTCTCCAGAGAAAAAGAAATGACGATGGATCCATATCCAAAGTTTTTCAGTTTCCCATTTTTTGCTCTGGTTAGTTGGCCTTTTACATTGGCCAACACAGCTTCACACCAGTTAAAGATGGTGCCGCGAAAACAGTCCACTGCAACACACATTTTGGAACCAGTAGCTACATGAAGTGCAGCACTCCCACACAGTTTGGTAACAGTAAAAGCAATAACTTTCAACTCAGGACTGATGATGTGTTTTATGTCAATCCGTTTGTCCCGAGGATTTGCCTGATCATTGCAAAATTCTAGTTGGAGACTAGCGACAGTCTGGCCACCTGGCCTAGTCCCAAACAAGGATACTTGTTCGCCCCTCTTGGACAAACCAGTCAAAAATTATATATCCTCCAGCTCAATTTCGAGCCGGTGGCCACCAATGAAGAAGCACTGGTCCTCCACATTCCATCTGTCTACCAACCATGTCAAGAGTTCTACTTGTGCCCTCATGCCTGAGATGGCCCAAAATTTGTATAAGCCACATGCTTTTAATGCCCTTTGTGTGGGAAAATGAAGTATTGCAGCTTCATCCACTTCCTCATGCTCACGTTCTCGCCAAATAAGCATCTTGTTACTCCTACAGTACAGAAAAAGGCAAGTCAGAACAGTTTTATTTGAAAAATTTTGGCAAATAAATGAGAAATCCATGTTTTAAAACTAACCGCGCGGGTACCGCACCCGCTCTTTGTAAACAGAGCGTAGGTCCGCACGCGGGTTGTATGCCGAGTGCGGAACCCACGATTTTTTCCTTATAGGAAAAAATCGGGGTCCGCAGGTAACGTGTGTCCCACCTGCGGACCCCGCGGGCGCATTTTTGAACCATTTTTTTCCCTAAAAAATAAAACTAAAGCCTAAAAACGAATTTCAAACGGATGAAAAACAAGATAAGGAGGTCGTGGATTACCTGGGACTGATGGTTTTCAATTCCAACGGTTGAATTTTCCAGAATCTTCACAGGAACTTTCTTACCCAAAATCTTTTTACTTTTCACTCTGGAACTGAACGGTAAAAATGAAATTGAAAAAGTCCTTTTTATAAGTTTTTTCGAATGAATGAATTTTTAATTTATTTATTTTTCACTTTAAAAAGGGTATTTTTGAAGGCATTTTTTCTTATCTTAAACAGGTATGTGTAATGTTTCAAGTTTTTGTGCAGAAAATGGATTTTTCAGGTGAACTGATCGTTTTTCAACAAAGAGCATACTTTTATCACTTTTTCGGACTCTTTCAAAAAATTTACGAAAAAGCGAAACCTTGGAATTATCTTTTAAGCCCTTTTCAGACTCTCTAAATATGAAAAGATCGCCGAGTACTTTCAGTATAAGTTTACCCCTTTTACGGACTGAAATGGACTATTTACGAAAAAGGTATACATTGGCTAAATATGGTCAATAGAGTTCTCTCCCGCATTATTTTATCCTTTTTCGGGCTCGAGAGACTAAATTTACGAAAAAAGTACACCCACGGAGTTTTCTTAAGTTTTTCTTCTGACTCCCTAAAACTGAAAAACACCGAGTTTCTCCTATACTGGACTCGTTAAAACTTAACAGTAAAGGACCTGTTTAATTTTCAACAGGAACAAACCACTCCTTCTTAGGGTTCGATTTTTAAACTAAGTTGGACTCATCCGAAGGATGAGCTTATAACCAAGCAAATGTTATCCTCCTCAAGCTTGTCAAAAATAAAGAGGTACTTGCCAGAAATGGTGGGGGAAAAAGAGAGGAAAATGGGCGTGTTTTTTGTATTTTAAAATTTTCGAAAACTCAGTCAACCACTCTTGGACACGACACTTTTTATTCACCTGGGTTGGGATATCCTTTGCCTAACAGTTAATCAAACCACATTGAAAGTCTTCAGTCGGTTTCTGGGTATTAGCTTTGCGTCAATTGTTACCAAGCCATCTGCAGTGTCGTTATGTGTTCAAGAGAACTGTTCAAATAAACCATTCATCTGCAAAATATCTGTCATCCATTTTTTACCATCCCTGAGTCAGTCCTTGCCAATATATTTTCAAAACTTGATCTATGATTTCGTGTTGTGGGCTTGCCTACAACAGATCACTTTCTATCGACATCAGCACATTATCTAGGAAGTTGATCCAGAAATTGTCAGTACCTTGAAATCTGCATGCCTCAATGGCAGGTTTCTCGCCTTCGACAACAGGTTGCATCATTGACCTTCGATCGAATGATTTCGTGAGATGTTCGACTTTAGCTCATTCATTCACATTTCATGGATTGTACTGAGTACTTTGAGAGCCATTGACATTACTGGTGGTTTCTCTCACACTTGTTAACAGTTCACATCATTGACTGGTAATCAAGTGGTTTCTACCATGTTAGACTTCAACACATTTATTCACATGGATAGAATCGTACTAGTTCGAAATGCGGAAATCAAGACCCTGGATCTAGTTTCCACCATCCAGGATGCGAGGAATTTTGTTGTCATCTATACAGTAGACTATTTATAAACAGATGGTTGCGTCCATACTGTGTCTACATATATCTGTACTATGATGTATTCAAAATCATTCCTATATCAAAACGATTTCAGTTAGTTTATAGTTAGTTTTAAATCTGAGTATGGGAATGCCTACCTCAGTGATGACATATATATGTATATATTTTGCATTGAATGTTTTTACAGGTTCCGACTGGGGTGTCCACAGGATGATCTTTGAAATGATAAAGTACTGCACTCTTCATATATGACAGACTACGGCTTCATCTATTCCAGACTTTGCACTTTAGGGGGCAATTTGTTACACTAAAATCTGTCATCTTGACATTTTACTATGATTATGAGCTCATTATTACTCATACTTCCTCCTTTTGCAAGTCTAACATATCTGCTCCTCATATCAAGCTTACAAAATCAGAGAAAAGTTCCTAAAATCCCCTAAATATTGGTATCGCACTTTCTCTATTCATTACCTGCGGTCCCGCACCTAAAGTTCAGCTTGCCTGCGGAACCATACCACACGTTATTTGTGTCATGGGTGCGGACCTCTGTAAAACTCAAAAAGGCGAGAAATTAAAGATAAAAAGTGGATTTCAGATAAATTCTAGAAGATTCTAGATGGGAATTTTCGGGAATGGATACGCTTTGATAAGCTTCATGCATCCCTCACTTGATGGAGCTAACCCCTTGATGTAAGGAGCTAATCCCTTTGAAGGAGGATTCTATCCCTTCATATTTGGAACAAGAAACCTCCTCTTTTCCACTATAAAAAGAGGCCTTGGGTAGCCTCAAAGGGAGTTCAAGCTTAAGATATTTTAAGTTAAATGCTGTTGAGATTCAGACTCAGTTAACTAAGACTTTCTGTGAGGTTAAATCACTCATCTCTATATGTCTTGGTTCAAAGAGTGCAATGCTTGTCAAATTAGAAGAGATTCCTGCTTCGGACCCCAGGAAGACCTGCACGACATCAAGGCACAGGTTGTAAAGGTTTTCTTTATTTGAAGTTAATACAAATATACTCATTTCTCTCATTAAACTGTTTATTCATGGTTTATTTCATAAATTCCTTGATCATTATGATGAGTATGGTTTATAATAATGTCTATACAGGTGTTGTGTAATCTTTTTGCTTGTTTGTGATTGCAGATTCACAAGGAACGTTCTTTCAGTGCACGGGAAGGACTTCAACGAAATCAAGCAAGCGCTGAACATAAGGTAGGCCTTACACCTATATAGTGTTTTTATGAATCTTATATGCTTAGATAGAGATTAGTATAATTAGCTGTTTGTTGCTAGTTACTTTTAGTACTAGAGAGATCGGTCTTGTCCGCAAGATGGATTAATCTACACTACACCTCTACTGAGAAACAGACCCGGAAGTGGTGTTATCAAACCTCCACTGCAACACCCTGCAACACAGCAATATTCTGCTACAAAAATAATTCTGAGGCTGGAGAATGGTGCTTGGCCTCAAGCATGGATGTGGAGAAATATAGAAAATAGCTCTCCCAATATGCCTCTCAAGGGAATAGGTGGGATTCCCGGTCAGGAACACCCGATGCTAAACAACACTGCAACCCTGCTAAACAGTAAGAGAAAGCCAAGTCTAAATAGACCAATATCAAATGATAATAAAAATCATGAATAAAAAAGGCTCCCATCCTCTCCATATATATCAAGTGAACCTCTTCACATTGGGTCCCATATTTATGTTGCATCGAGTTCATGCAAGTTGTCCTCCACCAAAACTGCGTTGTTCATCAAGGAGATTCAATGCATCTAGACAGCTTTGTTGACTTGGTCAAAGTTGATTGAATCAACATGATCCCATCTCTGTTCACACCCAAGGGTGCTCAAATTAGCTGCTTATTCTTTCTCCTTTCACATTAGGAGTGTTTTTATTACTTCAAAAGAGGTTAATGGGCCTCCCTACCCATTTATTCACCTACTTAGTGATAAAAAACTCTAATATTCCATTTAGTTTGGAGGCTAAATTTTTGGAATATTACACTTTCACACCTAAGGGTGCTTTCTTACATAGCAAAGATATTGCCTCTTTCACATTTGGCATTGATTTATTTACTTTTTAGGAGTTTATGATCCTCCTTTACATTTTTATTCATGAGATAGAAAAATAAAACAAAATTGAATATTCCAATTAGCATAGGACTAATTAGGAATATTACAGTCCTCCCCTCCCAAAGATTGCTTGTCCCTAAGCAACTATAAGAACAAAACTAAAAATTTTGTGAACCTTCATTCCCATATGTAGCTCCAATATCCAAGCTATCATCCATACAAAATGAATCACCCTCCAGATTGGTAATTCATAAAAAAACTCCTCCCATGTGAGAGGCACCTCCAAAGTGCTCAAGTTACCCAAATGGCTCATCCCATAAGGAAACAAGAGGCCCAATGTAGCAACCATGGATGGTCCAATTTTTTCCCAAACATATGAAACATAAGAACCATGGAGAATCTCTCTCCCAAAGGACACATCCAATCCTTTCATCCTCCCTGCAATCATCCCCATAAAAAGAATAAGTGCATCATAAATGTATGGGATCAAAACCAAGTACATAGGAATAGAAATGTGCCAGAATGGAGGTGGATCATAGTCCCATGATGTGGTAAGTGGTTTCCCCACCACTTACTTGCTGCCCATATCATCTCACCGTGGCTGAAAGTGTGAGATATATTTGGTGCCTTAGGAAAGCACCCATCACGTTGCAACATCTCCCTTTGTCCTCCAAGGGAGTGGCCATATTCAGAAATAGTTTTGACCCAAAGTTGGCCATGAATTTTATAAGGTACAACACTCCTTGTAGGAGTCATGGCCTGCATATAGATAGTAAAAGAATGCATACAATCATAAAATAAAACAAAATTTACATGAGTATGCTCTTCACCAATAATCCCCCTCAAACAAATGGAGTGGTGCATAGATCTATCTCCTCTCTCAAAAGAATAAAGAGAAGGCTAAATTAACTCTCTCATATAGTTATGTTGCTACTCCATCTCCACATGGTGCATGCATCTTTGAAAATTCTGGTATAGTTCTCCTTCAAAGCCCTCCCAATAGTGGCTCCTCATGATGATGTTGTTGAGCTTCATGGAATATGTGTGGCTGAAATAGAACTCTTAATAAGCCCTTTGTAGCAACTTCTCCTTCAGTTTGGAGGCTGTAGACAAGAAGATCCTACCATGATCATAGATGACTCCATATTGGACTAAATATCCCTCATCATGTAGCCAGTCATCAAGAATCATGCATATGTGAAGATCCTTGGATTAATCCACCAACAGTTGGGATTTCCAATATGGATCTAGACTCCTCAACAATGACAGCGTTGATGATCTATCAAATGAAATGGTTGTCATGTGGCTACTCCTTTCTTTGACATCTCCTATGCCAAAGGTATGTGTTGGAAGGTCATCCCGTCCTCTCTTCTCCTCCTTGACATACCCCATGCCAAGTGTATATGATGGAAGTTTGCTTTCCCCTCCTTTCTGCCCTTCTTGTATATGAAAATGCTCAAATGAAGATGGAATTTTTTGGAAATTAGTCTCCCATGGAAGACCATCATCTATCCAAAACCCCCTTGGTCTTGCCAAAGTATGCATGTGATGCCACCATCTCCTACCATGTAAGGAAGATTTCTCTCCAAGTGAGATTATCTTCTGAGTCTTCATATCCAAGGACTTCCCTCCTTGCCCCATGATGGTGTCTTTCTCCATTCTTGCAGCATCTCCTCTCAGTGTAGTATGAGATGAGAGAGTGGACAATGATGATAAGTGGAAAATATTTCCCTCCTCCTTAAGCTCCCCCAACACTCTCAGTGTTGTAGTATGGTCTTCTAATGCTCCCTTCCTTCTTGGATCTAAGAATGGAGCATCAATGTGTGAGACTTCTTTCACCAAATATGAATCAGGTGGTCTCCTAGGTGGTTTCCCACAAGACAATTATGTCTCATGGATCATCGCCATAAGCATAACAGATGGGATCATCATATCCATGCTTCCACTACGCAAATTCACCTCTGTTTTTTGTGTGGAAGTTTCATGATGACGGGGTTTCACTCTTAAGGATGCAAGAGTGCTTCTGATTGGAGAAATTACTCCATCCTTTCCTCCATGTAATAGTGGATCATATCCTACCATATCAGCACTGTGATCCATCCTTTTTTTCTTCTCCTCCTACCTTCTGCAAGTTATCACATTCTAAGGTGCTTTCCTTAGATTTCATTAACCCATTTACACCCAAAATCTCCTTGGTGTCAATAGTTTTGATCACAAAGGAATGATCTATCATAGTGTGTGTCCCCAAGAATGTATCCAATGCTGGAACACACTTCCTCCATTGTTTTGTCTCATTGTCTATCATCACAGACACATTCTTCTCATGCTCTTCATATGTAGGATCCCTTGGATGCTAATCCTTTAGAGCTTATTGCAAAGATACAAGAGGCCTTCTAGTGGAAGCAATTGCTTCACCTCCATCTCCAAAAATTAGATCTCCTCCTACTGTCACATCGCTGGAGGATATTTCCAGCTCTTCCTCTTCCTTCTCTTCATCAATGGAGAATGCCTCATCATTAAGAGATCCTTTTTCTTGATCTCCTCTTGGAAAAGGAATCCTCATGTCTTCTTCTTGAGAAGAAAGCTCTTGTTGAAGTGGGGCCTTTTTCCTTGGAAATTCATGTAGCAGATCATTAACCCCCTCAACAATGTTGTGAAATGGAGTTGGCTTCATGGATCCTTCCAACTCATCCAAAGGTTCTGAATTCCTAGGCTTGGTTTCCTCACCCAAGGAAACCTTAGATTGTTTTAAATCAAATCTTTTCGCTAATCTCCTAGTGAACTTTTCATAAGAAGATATGTTTCCATTTCTTAATGAAGAAGATTCAAATAACCACTAGGCATAAGCCTTACCTTGGAGATGTAGCACTGTTACTCTTATGGCTTCTTCTTCTGAAACTTGATGCAGCTGGAAATACATGTCTAGCTTCCTTACCCAAGACTTGGCTGAACTCTCGGGTGATCCATCAAAAGTAGGTAGAAAGAATCTACCCAAAGTGTGTTGCATGCACCCTCTTCTTCTATTGTATTTTCTGGATCTTCTTTCTTCTTTGAGTTGAAAAAACTCTGGGAAGCTTAGATGGTCCCTGAAATTTCTAGACTGAGATTCATATTATTTAAGATAGTCACCAAGAATCTCCTCCTTTGGTGTTTCTCCTTATGCTTCTTCTCTTATACAATGTTGGAGATATCATTGTGTGGTTGAATGCTCACACACATAGTATGAATAACTGGGGCTTTCTCCATGTGCAATTATTCTTGAGGGATCTGCATGTCTTTCCCTCCTCATTCCCCTGATTTCACTTTTGAGCTCATGCATAGTTTGGAACAGAGTTTTTGATAACACTTTCCCTTTCATTCTTCTAGATAAAGGGGTTTTACCCTTGTTGTCTTTGTCTTCAGTGTAATAAAACTTCTTCTGTCTTTCTTTTTCTTGAAAAGACATATTAGCTTCTTATAATGAACAGGTTGTGCCAAGATGATGCTTTGATACCACTGTAATATCCCAAAATGGGGACTGCAACAATATATAGCAGTTATGCAGTAAAAATAATGTAGATCGTCTAGATTATATTAGGAGGCCAATATGGAGACCCTTCTAACATTTAAAATAGAAAATTAGATGTACAATTAGGCCCATAATATGTACAATAAGAAATAGAAGTCTCCAATGGAAGAAAATCCTGAAAAAGAGGTGCTGCAATCACATATATGAACTGAAACTACTTGGAAAACGTTATTTTATTGAGCATACAACAATTTTTGATTAATTATTAGATCTAGAGCAAAATAATTCATGAAAATTCAGATCTATAACATATCCATACACTATAAAGACTCTTCTTCAAAATCCCCTTGGGGTTTTTAGCAATATATGAAGTACAAGGAGTAGATCTAAGATCTAAAGCTGCAGATCTGCAGAAATATTCAGATATTCAGATCTAATCTGATATGTTCAATAAAATTATCCTCTCCAATTGATCTCAAATGTGAAGGGTAGATCCCCAACACACGAAAATCACTCCTCCAAAAGATGTGCCAAAGTGACCTTGCAACAACACCTACAGAAAAATGTAGATTTGGAAGCAATACTGCACTGTAGGGTTTAAGATATGTTTGGCCACATGCCAATATCTAAATATGATGTTCAAGATGTTCAATACCCTCTTTCCAATGGAGTAGAAGACTTCTCCACTGAAAAGGAGCACAGAAATGGTATAGATCTGACTAGATCTAGCCTCCACTTGATGCAGCTTGCAAAGACAACCAAATGCTCAACAGGATCTATGTTGTAGTTGGAAGAAGAAGCTTGGCCTTCAGCCAGATAGTGGAAAATTTAGTACAAACTCTCCCAAGAGGCCTCTCAAGGAAAGAGAATGGAATTCCCAAACAGGAATACCATGTGCTAAACAACACTATTATCAGCTAAACAGCCAGAGAATGATATATGTCTAAACAGACAATATATTCAGAAATATGATAATCATCAACAACCTTTTCATGATGTCATCCCCTTCCTTATATAGATTAAGAACTTGTAAACCCTAAACCACCTTCAATGAAACAACTTCTTTCACACAAGCCATCTCCATCTAAAACTGTGATGTGTCTCACTGATGGCCACTCCTCGAAGACAAAGTTGTAGATTTGGTCATGGTTGACCCAGTCGAAATGTTCAGCGCCTTTCACACCTAGGGTGCTTTATTACATAGCGAAGATATAACCTTTTTCACATTTGGCATTGATTTATTTACTGTTTAGGAGTTTATGATCCTCCTTTACATTTTTATTCATGAGATAGAAAAATAAATAAAAAATGAATATTCCAATTAGCTTAGGACTAATTAGGAATATTACATATATTTTGAACAATATATTGTGGAGTTACAAGCCAAGCTCTAGCCAGATACTCCACCCGAAGTACGAGCCCAACGCGTTGCCCTAGTAAAGGAGGCTTCATCTAGAATTGCAACAATAGTTGACAAGGGAACTGAACTCCTAGATACAAACATGGGATTGTGGAATTTAGTGCAGACATACCCCCTCTTTCGTAAGATATCACAGGATCTACACACAAAGGAAAAAAAATTTGATGAGCTCTAGGAGGTGCTGCCAACACTTGTTCCTGCTCAGAAAATGGCTCGCTCGCAGACAAGTCGGGTGCTGCAAGACAAAATTGAAGATGTGGGCCGAAAGAAGCATATCCTCACCACCCATATGAAGTTGTGGGCTAACAAAGCCATGAAGTTATCTCAGGACATAGATGTTGTCGTGAAGACCCTGGGCCAGGCACAACAGAGCATCAGTCTCACAACAGAAGTACCTACATCGCAGAAGTTGGTGGAGGAGGATTAGAGCGTTGTTTTTCAAAGCACGGTCATTCTTGCACCCTTCACCGCATCCATTTAAGAGCTGAATACCAAGATTCGGACCCACCTCCTCTGTGACTCGGGACGAGTCACAAGATTTTGTTAGAGGATTGTTGGAGCAAGGTCCCTTAGGACCACAATTTTGGGACAAATATCAATATTTTTTTTTGTTTTGAGTCATGTGCATTATGCAAAGAATACTAAAGGGGATTTGGGGTGGGTCAAAGTCCCTTCATGAGTTTTAATGGGTTAATGGGTAAACTAGGGGTCTCAAACCATGGTTTGAGGACCATAGTATGTGCGCAAGTGAAGGTATAAATAGAAACATAGATCAAGTCAGAGAGAGATCCATCCATTATTATAGATTTTTATGCTTGAGGCATGATAGAGCTAGGAATTTGAATCTGTAGTAAGCACTTGTGTCTAAAAGGCTCCTACTGGCTATGTGCGTGGAGACTTTAGTCTGGTTGTGTGTGGACCCCGTTGGCTATGTGCACAGGTAGATCTACTGAATTCTAAGGTTTTTCTATGAAGACTGATCAATAAAGAACTATTTTGGAAATTCTGTGTACCTAATGCATCTATGATTCACTTCTACGTATCATTTTTTCATTCTGTGTATGATTTATGTTATCAATGATCATGATCAGTTGGCGTGCATGTTTTACTATTGATGCGTAATATATTTGCATAGATCAGTTACTTTAAAGGTTGAATACTACATTGCATAGATCTGTTAGCGTGGTTAAAGGGATTTTGGACCTTCTGTCTATGCGTGTGTGCACAGGGTTAACATGCGCTAGTTGGCCTATTGTTTCTGGTGCACAAGGAAGTCTGTCTAATAAAGTAGATCTGTGGATGCCCAATTCATTTAATTCTCTCTCAAGATGTGGAAACCTAGTTCCAACACCCCTCCATAATGCTTCGAGTGAGACTTTGGTCTGTGCAAGCAGATTTTTGCCGAAAGGGCCAGTAGTAAGAGGGTTTTGGTTGGTTTCACGCTAACTGCGAACCTGGGTCAGGATCCCTCAAGCCAACATGATGGCACTAGATTTATAGGAGAGTTAGGGTAGTTTAGGATTTACCATAATTGGCTTAAGATTCACATATGAAGGGATGATGAGCTTAAGGGATAAGAGGTGAAGTCTCCAATGTAGGATCAGATAGGATTTGAATTCTTATCCATGATAAATGGTTAAAATTTAACCACTGGAAGCTTCTAGAAGAGGAAGCTTTAGAAACGTTTTTAATTTTCATTAATTTCTTGAATCAATGCAACTACAGAAGGGAACAACCAAATATGATCAGTTTTGGTGCATAAAAGAGAAACCAATGCTAAACATAGGTGTCTTGTTGAAATTTGGTTACCGGAGGACAGGTGGTTCCCTAAGGCTTTGATCTTTGGCCTAGGGAAAAGTGTCCAAAAGAATTTAATTTTTCTCCTAAAGTGACTTTATAATTTTTATAAAGCCAAATCTAATTTAAAAGGGAATTTAAGTGATAAAGTTACTAAAGTCTAATTTAAAAGTGACTTTAAGTGATAAAGTTACTAAAGTCTAATTTTAAAGTGACTTTAATAAAGTCAATGTAAAATTAGAAAGGAAAAGTGACTTTGGAAATAAATGACTAAGTGGGTCTTTATTAAAGTGGGGTGAATTAAAATATAGAAAGTGAGATTTAAATGAGCATTTAATCTCAGCCCTAGATCTCAATCTATTTCAGCCATTGGATTTAGGGATTCCCCAAAAGTCACTTAGGGTTAGGTTAAAGGAGGAAAAGGAGGGAAAAGGTCATTCATTCGTTCATGAGCAGATTGAGAGAAGGAGAGCAAGAGAGCAAGGGAGATTTCTTAGCAGTGAAGAGAAGGAGGTAGCAGCTTGGCACACATTCCAAGGCAATATTTCAGCAAGTCCGTATAGCAGAGTTTGCACACAGTTCAAGGTAGATTTGGCACAATTTCCAAGGCAGAATCCGTACAACAGCTTGTGGCACGTTTTCCTAGGCAACCGTACCATTTTCTGGGCACAGATTTCAAGGGAGAGGTTGCTGTTTTTGCTGCACGCTTTTCCAAGCAGGCCATATAGCCTGTAGTTGATTGCTGGCACAAAAATCAAGGTAGATTTTCGTACAACAGCATTTAATACAGCTGCACACATTCCACGGAGGTCATACAGCAGCATTTATTGTTGTTCTGCATGCAAAAAGAGGAGGTCGTATAGCAGAAATTAATGTTGTAATTTCTGGGCACGTTTTTCAAGGAAATACGCACAACATTTATTGTTGGTTCAGTTTTACTATTTGCACATTTTCCGAGGTGGTGGTTAAGCACGGAAAACGAGATAAGTTGTAAAAGTTTACTTGCTGATTTTTCTGAATATTTCTCTCACTGTAAAAAGCATTTTTCAGAAATAAGAAGGAGCTCTCAAATTGGTTTTCCCCAAGAGTTGTATGGGGTTTTTCCAGGGTCATGTTGACCAAAAATATCTGTGTTAAAATGTGTGAATGACTGTTTTAAGCTTGCTGATTTTTATTTCTGCATTTTCTAGCATTCCGTAAATTTTCCAGAATTTGTGTTTTCAACAAAAAATTATTTTCTAGTTTGTTGAATGTAAGGATATGGGAAAAGGCATTTAACTATTTGGAGAAATAAGGTGAAACTGAAAATCGGGGTGGGAAAGAGGAAATTTCTACATGGTATCAGAGCTTGAGTGCTGAAAGTGCAGTTTGGGACAGCAAGGAGAAAAATACAGCCTGCTGATTTTTCACTCAGAAAATTCCAGCAAGCTGATTTTTTCACAAACTGAATTTTTATATTTACTATAGCAGTGCTATTTTTCAGTTTTAGGACAGCAGGATGTCATTCAGCTAGAGTGATAGGTGTACGCCATGCAAAGGTGTACAAGTTTGCATTTCAGTCCCTTTTGGCATTGAGCAGCAGTACCGACAGCAGAGCTAGCAGTTCTGAGCAGTGTGAGATTTGGCACCGCAGGATGGGGCACATGCATCATGGAGCCTTGAGGACTTTGCGGGAGATCACTACAGGTGTGCCAGATTTCAGTACTGATCACTTTGATACTTGCAGAGGATGTGCGATGGGAAAGTGTTTGGTCTCAACCTAGTCTCCTAAATTCAGTTCATTTAATTGTCAACCAGGGTTGGTAAACTGCTGAAGTGAAGTGCACCGTATATGCCTAGGTGTTTTGTCTCTTAATGCATTGTGTTTAGTGTTTTATGATGTTTTTGGTCTTTTGGTAGTTTTATGTTCACAAGGAAAATGACTAGAAAGCTAGTGGAAAGAAGCTAATGATTAAAACAGAGTGAAGCCTAATTGGTTTATGACAAGTGGTAAATGCAAAGACAACTACTGAAACAAAATCAAATCTAAACTATGACTAAATAGAAACAAATATTGATAATGACTTCTAGAAAATGAATCAAAACATAAATCTAACTTGTCCAATTCTTTTGTCAAAGGTATTTTGAAAGAGATTAAGAAATGGTCAAATAAGTATGCAAATTCTCCTAAACTAAGTATGTAAATTATCCTAATCTAAACAATTAAACAACTATCTTATAATGATGCAACATTTTATCCATGATTAGAGATTTGTTGAAGCATATTCGGAGGAAAACATTGATACCATCATAAGATCTCTACTCTAAGACTAGTTCCTAACTCTATTATGCAACTTAGTTAATCATCACTAAACCTCGCCCAAGAGTTATAGATTTCTTTTTAAAGTAGTCTTTTGAGGAAAGGCTCTGTTTATGGAGTAGTAAAGAAGTTGCAAAAGTACCTCAGGCCTTGAAATGATACTGTCTTCTGTTCCTATGTTTATGAATCAATTATAGATTTGGAACAAGAAGAGGTTTGTAAATAATGAAGGTTGTTTTGTTAAGTTTAACAACTGAAGTAATCTAATATGCAGTGGATGACAACTGAATGTGGAGTGCAAATGCAATGAGTAAAGCTAATACTGAACTTACGATGTCACTAGTCTAAAACAGTGCTGAACTAACAAGTCATTATCAAACTCAAAACAAAATAACAGAGCATGAGTTAAATGCAATTAGACTCCGGAGTATCCTAACTAAGCTATCATGCATTATTCTATGGGATTATATAGCCTGTTTGTCCATCATGATTGGTATTTTGGAAGAGTTTCTTAGAACAATCCTGACTTACAATTTAGTGCAAATGCAAACTTAAAGACTGAAAGAAATTTAAAAACTAAGATAGCACAACTATCTCATACCCATCATTATGATATTTTGGAAGAGCGTTTTAAGAGCAAGAACATCTATGTTACTTAGTGAAAAACAAACAACTAAAACATTCATCATCACAGTCATGCTTTGGACATCATAAGGATTTTTTGGAAGAGTTTCTTCTTTTGGAAGAGTATTTAGAACAAATGTAACTGTGATAGTGAACAAAAGAAACTTCAATTAAATCCTACAACACTATAGCCATTTCCCATTCATTATCATGATCTGTTGGAAGAGCTTCTTCTTTTGGAAGAGTTTTTAGAACGAGTATAACTATAGTGGCTAATGAAAACAACTACGAATTCGAACTTCAAAAACGTAAAGGCAGCTAAGATACTTATCTAAATTACGCAAGTAAAACCGTGTAGGAGGCAGGGGCCCTCTACCACCAGACGGAATCTAACACCAAATCAACTCAACGCTTTTCAAAACAACACTGTCTTCTTCATTAAAGGAGAAATAACTTGAACAGAGCAATCTGCGTCTTCAGAAATGTAGCACAAAATCTAAGCAAAATCTGGAACAAAATCTAGCCTAGCTCTCGGTTTTCCAAGTGTTTTTATAACAAATTTACATAACAAGACTTGCAACAATTCCAGGATCATTGTCTTTCCTTATCGAAATCACATTAGGACTCTTGAAGTGGCTACGTAAAAAGGAAAAGGACATCTGGACTAAGACAGTCCTATTAGAAGTCTGCCTTCTTAAATGTGTTCCCACGTACCAAAACCATATCCAGAATTCGTTTCTTCCTTCATGGTGAGCAACGAACAATGTAGACATGATGTGGAATATACCCATATGCGGTTTTCTTAAGAGGCCACCTGGAACATACCCAAACGTGAAGACAGCTGCAGAATTGCCGGTTAGCTACGGAATGTCTGCATTCTGCAGCTAGTTCCGGTCAAAATGCATTACAATGACAAAAATCACAAAACTTAGCAAGTCAGTCATGTTAATCATTCTAAAAGTAATTTTAACTAAATTCATTGATCAATTGGGTCTAGGATAACAATGGACAAAGGAAAATGAGGTAAATTAAGATGAAAGAAAGCACCATCTTGAGGCTCAACATACCCCCACTGCTGACTTCTTGCATGTCCTCATGCAACTTATCCTATAAACTCAGAGGCTTCTGCAAGAACATCTAATCCTCTCCTTCTTCTTTGCATGGAAACTAAAGATCTTCTGGGTTTTCTGATGACAAGTTTGAACCTTAAGTTGATAAGTGCCCAGATTAGCTTCTTGTTCCTCTTTTTCAACTTTTCATTAGCCTTTTCCACTTTGTCTATATGTAGGGATAAGGTTGAGTTCATATCAGTTTTGAGTTTGACTTGTTCCTTCATAATGTCATTCTCATTTTTGATGTGTCTATTAAGTATTTCCAGCTCATACCTATCCCTTCTTAACACATCTATTTCGGACAGTGGAGGACTAGGGGTTCTCTCTCTACTCTCTGAAGCTTTCCTTTCCAAAGTTTCAACATAGTCATAAACTTCTTGTTGAGCAGGGTCAATTTCATGGGTTCCTTCATTAAAATCCTCTTCAACATCTTCTTCAATAGATGTTTCCTCATCTTCTATATTTATCACCCCTGTTTGTTTGATTTGAGTTTTCCTTAATTTCCCCTTTAGTCTATGGCTTCTTCTTGGCTGGGAAGATCCCTCTCCTTTCTCTGTGGCAGATTTCCTGATTACCTTCTCTTTCTTAAGTTGTCTCTTGATTTGAGTCAACTTCTCTAAGATGATTTCTTCACTACTTTCTTGGATTGTTTTGTCAATTTCAATTTTTGAAGCTCTCCATTTTATGCTTCTCCTTGTAGGCTGTTGTTCAGGTGAGGGCTCTTTTGGCTCTTCAAAATGATTTCTTATCAAGAAATTGTCCCAAGTATCATTCGTTTTGGCTAAATGGTGTTCAATTAAAATTTTAACCAAGCCATGATGATATAGAGTTGTCTCTAAAAATTGAACCCTTCTTTGAACACAAGAAGCCATCTTTTTCAAACTTTGAAGCAAGAAATAGGGTAAGTTTAACTCTTCCCCCAAAAAATGCATTATCAGTCTAATGTGGTAAACATAAAATGTGGCATATCTACCCTCACATGTAATAAATTTTTGCAGAATAAGCAGTATGTTTCTCCATTTATTTTTCAATGCAGAACTTGGAATTCCTTTCTTAAACACAGTGATATCCATACCTGGTGATTTTAGAATTTGCTTCCAGGATTCATTATGGAATTCTCTATTTTTGAACCATCTCTCTCCATTTCTAAGCAATCTCGTAGCTTCTGCAATGAAAACTTCAGTGACAGTGAATTTAACATCCCCCACTTCAACCTCATCTCCTTGAAATGACCTTGCAAATGTTTTAGTGACTTCTTTGTGGAAGCCATTAAATTTCTCAAGAAATTGTAGCCATCCTACCTGTTGCAAAATTTCTTTACATTGAGGGTATCCTTCCAATTATTTTGTACCCATTGGTTCGGTTCTTACAATAAGACCCATAATTGCTTCTTCAATGTTCAGATTAATACTCTTTCTACCCATGGAAACAATAACTTCCACCTTTGAATTGATATACCTCTATTCTCAGTGACAATGGCTTCAAACTTCGGAATGATATACCTCTGCGTTATAGTGACAATGGCTTCAAACTTCGGACTGATATGCCTCTGGTTGACAGTGACAATGGCTTCAAACTTTGGACTGATATGCCTCTGGTTGACAGTGACAATGGCTTCAAATTCCTCACTGATATATCTCTGTCTCTCAGTGATAATGGCTTCAAATTCCACACTGCTATACCTCTGTCTCTCGGTGACAAATGGCTTCAAATTCCACACTGCTATACCTCTGTGTTTACAGTGATAATGCTCAATCTCTGCTCACGGTGATAGGGCTTTGATATTCAAACTGATATACCCTTTGCTCTGCTCACGGTGATAGGAATATCTCTATTTTGCGGAATGAAGTGTTGGCTACAGAATGGAGTGATGGAAGTAGTTACGGAAATGAGTTAATGGAGTGAGGTGGAGAAAACGAATTAATGAGTGAAAAGACGGCGGAGATTTTTACAACGGAAAAGAAAATCATCATTGAATGATTTGGTTGGGTGACGTGAAGAAATCAAACACTTCAGCCATTTTAACCGCTTAAATGATGTCGGGTATAGAATTTGAAATGAGAGATTTTAATCCAAAGTTTGTGGAGGGTATATTGGTTATGATCAATAAAAATAATCAAAACAACTTTTTCGAATGATTCATAACTAAAAATATGCTAAACTTTATGAAATGTCATTATAATCTAAACTTGTTACCTCTGCTTTTCATTTGCTTTTTATGGTCTTTGTCTTCTTTGTTCTACTTTGGAAGAGTCTTCATAATCCTTCTTGATGTTTCTTATTTATGGATACACTAGATCATTTTGTTGCAATTCTAATGTCTGCTGACTAATGCCTTCAGGATTTGTAGCTGTGGAATGACTGTCTGGCTGCGGAAAGTCTGATCAGCTGCAGAATGTCTGTTAAGCTGCAGAATGTACCTGTAGAGCATTTTAATCATGGAATGGAGTGTTTTTGGAATATAAGTGAAATGTTATATGGCATGAATGAAGATGGATGATGAGACATGATGTGTATGAAGTGGATGATGAAATGGAATGGATTCAGTTTATGAAATGGAGTGGAAGAACATAAGAACTGCCCTGCAATCCATAACATGTATTATTCATTTACAGTAAGACATCATACTTTAAATTTTGACATGAGAATGAGGTGGATGGAGTATGGAATGGAATGAATGAAATATGGAATGAAGTAGAGTATAAATGAATGAATGAAATGGAATATGGATGGATAAGTGAATGGAGTGAAATGAAATGAGATGGATCATAAGCACTATGGATCTGAACTTATGATTTTGTAACAGCTGCTTGCAAAAACAAAATGGAAAAGTTAGAGTGTCAGAGAGACTCTGATTTTCACCCTATCTTTTCTGTATAAACATGCCAATCAGTGATTGGTTTTCATGTTTATACTTTTATTATTATTATTATTATTATTATTATTTAGAGAAATGCTTCAGAAAATTCAATCAAGTTGATGAAGAAGAAAGATTCTTCTTCATTAACTTCACATCACTGCTTTCTTGGAACTTCTGGACAAATTCTTCTCTTGAGAGTGGTTTGTGATACAACTTCAATCTATGACCATTCACAAGAAAAGTGACCTCTTCTTCATCTATAGTTCTGATTTTTACTGCTCCATTATCAAAAATTTCAACAATTTCATATGGCCCAAGCCAATGTGTCTGAAATTTACCTTGAAAATCCTTGAATTTTGAATCAAACAAGAGAGCCCAGTCGCCTTCTTTGAATTTCTTCTATTTGATGTAATTGTCATGCCATCTAGCCCTTTGCTGTTGGACTAGACTTGTTTTCTGAACTGCATCTTGTCTGATCTCATCCAATTCATTAATTTTCTCCAATCTATGCTTCTGTGCCTCCGTCAAATCAAGTCCTAACTGAACTGCCATTTTGAAGGTTTGAATCTAGAACTCTATGGAAAACAAAACTTGCTTTCCATAAACAATTTCATAAGGAGTATGGCCTGTTGTGTTTCTCCATGTAGTTCTATAGGCCCACAAGGCTTCAGGAAGCATATCCACCCAATCTTTTCTATGTAAATGGACAGTCTTTGTTAGGATCCCTTCAATAAATTTATTGGTAGACTCCACTTGACCATTTGCTTGTGGATGATAGGGAGTAGATTTTCTATGCCTGATTTTGTACCTCTCCATCATTTGCTCCACTAGCCTTGATGTAAAATGAGCTCCTTGATCTGTAAAAATTTCCCTTGGGACACCAAAACGAGTAAAAATATCCTCAAAAAGAAAAGTAACTACAGATGCTTCATTAGCAACAAGCAATGGCTTGGATTCTACCCATTTAGTAACATAATCAGTGCAAACTAATATATACCTTTTCTGTCTTGATGGAGGACTAATAGGTCCTACAAAATCCAAAGCCCATTTTTCAAAAGGTTCAATATGTACCTGAGGTTGTAATGGCATTTCACCTGAAGGAGAAGGTTTCCCTACTCTTTGGCAACTGTCACACCTTTTGACATACTCTTTAGCATATTTGAACAAGGATGGCCAATAATATCCTAAATTAAGGATCTTATAGGTTGTCCTCTTATCAGCAAAGTGTCCGCCACAAGGTTCATCATGACATGCTTTGAGAATCTTAGGCATCTCATCTTCACGAACACACCTTCTAATGATTAAATCTGGACCTGTCTTGTACAACTCATTAGCAACCCATGAATATTTTGCACTATCATGAATGATTTTTATTTTATCCCTTGCATTCATTATTGAAGGAAATTTTCCTGAAACTAAATAATTAGCAATATCAGCAAACCATGGAGTTTGAGTAGAAATTGCAAAAAGATATTCATCAGGAAATTGATCTTCAACAGGAGTGTCATCTTTGATATTTTGGAGTCTAGATAGGAAATCAGCTACTGTGTTTTGTTTTCCAGGCCTATCTAGAATGGTAATGTTGAATTCTTGTAAGCGCAATAACCATCTTATGACTCTGCCATTAGTAATTGATTTGTTCATTAAGTATCTAATTGTAGAATGATCAGTGTGAACAAAAGTTTCATAGCCTGTTATATAGTGTCTAAATTTGTTTATGGCATGAACAACATCTAAAAACTCTTTTTCAGTTACAGTATAGTTTAACTCTGCAGGAGTCAAATTTTTACTGGTATAATAGATGGCATAGGGAATCAAGTCTTTATGCCCCAATACTGCTCCTAGAGCTGTATCGGAGGCATCTGTGGAGATATGAAAAGGTAACTTCCAGTTAGGTCCCCTTAATATAGGTGCTTCAGAAATTTTGGTTTTCAGGGTTTCAAAAGCTAACTGGCAATCAGAAGTCCATTTGAATTCACAATCTTTGGTGAGTAATTTAAAGAGTGGAGATGCTATTTTGGTGAAGTTTTCTATAAATCTCTGATAATATCCTGTAAATCATAGAAAACTTCTAACATCTCTTTGACAACTTGGAATAGATAAGTTAGAGATGACTTCAACTTTTGACTCATCAACTCTAATCCCATCCCCTGAAATGTGATGCCCTAAAACAATACCTTCAATAAACATCATAAAACATTTTTCATGACTAAGTGAAATATTTTCTTCTTGACATCTCTTTAAAACTTTTTCCAAGTTTTCTAAAGCTTCTTCAAATGTATTTCCATAAACTGTGAAATCATCCATGTATACTTCTACACAATCATGTATTAGATCTGAAAAAATTCCTAATACTGCCCTTTGGAATGTTGCAGGTGCATTTCATAAACCAAATGGCAATACTTGGTAAGCATAGGTACCCCAAGGACATGTAAATGTGGTTTTGTCTTGATCTTCAAGTGCTACTTGGATTTGATTGTAACCACTAAACCCATCTAAGAATGAGAAGTACTTTTTGCCAGCTAATGTATCTAACACTTGATCTATGAAAGGTAAGGGAAAATGGTCTTTAAGAGTAGCTTTGTTTAATTCTAGGTAGTCAACACATACCCTCCATTTTCCATTTTTCTTTGGCACAATTACCAAAGGAGAAACCCACTGACTATCTGAAATGGGATAGATGAAATTGACATTTAACAATTTTTGCAATTCTTCTTTAACAATTTCCCTAAGATTTGGATTCATCCGTCTTTGAGGTTGTTTGATTGGTTTGCAATTTTCCTCTATATAGATGTGATGAGTGCAAGTCTTGGGACTTATCCCTTTCATGTCAGTGTATTCCCATGCATATGCAGAAGAATGTCTCTGTAATACTTTGATTAACTCTTCTTGTTGAGATTTTTCTAGGTTCTTGTTTATGTTCAAAGTTTTGCCTGGAAAAATCTCACTTGTAGAGCTGCCAAATTTGTCCATAGAATGAAGAGACATATGCCTAGATGACAAAAATTCAATATTGGATCCCTCCTGAAATGATTCATGTTTGTGTTCTGGAGAGGATTCAAAGTTTTCTAGAGTATTCAGAATTTGATTATCTTCACTAATTTATGAAATTGTGAAGAGTGGTTGTAAATATTCTTCATCCTCTATCCATTGAGTGTCATCTAGATCTGTAATTGTCCTAGCTGGAGGATATAAAGTGAATTTCTTTGTTGAACTACCATCAGAAATATACATATCACCGGACCTACAACTAATAAAAGCATCGGCTATAGCCAACCAAGGTCTTCCTAGTATAACAGGATGGCCTCCTAGATTATTCTTGGGTGTTAGGATCATGAAATCCACAGGGTACTCCCAAGAGTCTAGGGACACTGGAATGTCTTCTATTACCCCATCTGGTCTGATCACAGATCTATCTGCTAATTGTAATAGTGTGGGTGTAAAGAGAAGATTAGGAAGTTTCGGTTTGTCCATGATTTGTCTACTCATGATATTTATTGCTGCTCCTAAATCAATGAGTGTGTTTTGAATTTCAATTCCATTGATGTGAATTTTGACAACTGGATTTCCTGGGTCAAGATACTTTGGAATAGAAATCTTTCCCATCATAATGTCTGCTATTTGTCCTGCCAGTTGAATTTTCTTTGTTTCTCTTATTCTTTTTCTTGTTTTCTTCATACTCAACTCCTTTATTGTTTTGGCTAAAATTGGAATTTCCTTGATGGCTTGTAATAATGAAATTTTAATGCAAACATTTCTCAGCTCATCTAGGAAATCATAATTAGGCACCATGATTTGTTTTTCTACACCTCTATCAATTTGTAGTCTTTCCGGAAAGGGAGGTATAGAAGTGGATGTAGATGGTTGCTCTAATACAGGAGTTGAATTTATTGGATATTTTTGCTTTAATTTTTCAGTGTTTGGGTCTTGAAAGGATGTGTCTTCCTCAAGACTTTTATTCACCCGTAGAGAGTCTTCCTCAGAGTTATCTTGTTCTTATATAATCACAGAAGGTTTCCTCTTTTCAAGTATTCTTCCAGACCTAAGTTGAACATCACTAAGGTCTAGAGGAGTAATTAAATAAGTTGGAAACTGTTGGCCTTCTATCATGTATGTATTATGAGGGTTCTTATTATTGGGGTTTGGTATGGGTTGAGCCAGCAATTGATTTGATTTTTGAGGGAATGGTAATGGAAGTGGCTGATTTTGATTTGGTTGGTTCTGATGATGTTGTTGAGGATTTTGTTGAAAATTTTGTTGAAGATTTTGAGGAAAATTTTGTTGAGGATTTTGAGGATAAAAATGTGGATATGGTGGATAGGATGGTGGATACTGATAGTATGGGGAGTATCTTCCATAGGGAATTTGTGTTCCTTGTGCCCAAGATTGAGATTGATTTTGAAATTGGGGCCAAGGTTGCTGCCAAGAATTCCAAGGTGGAGGTTGATTATACATTTGATCATGGAATCCTTGTATTTGAGGTCCCTGCCAAGGCCTTCTAGATACAAAATTGAGAGACTCTGTGGAATCTGTAGGAGTTTCCTCCTGAAAGACAGCTTTGAGACCAGGAAGAGAAGGAAAATTCTTGGTTTCATGTTTTTCAGAACAAATGACACAGGTTTCTACAACTTTTACATCCAAAGGACACTCTCTCAAGGCATGTTTCTTTCTACATTTGGGACAAAAGATTTCCAAGGCATCAGATTCAGCCTTCTGCTTGTTTTGTATCTTAAGGGTGTCTATTTGTTCACTAAGACTCCCTAAGATGTCGGATTTAAAATCATCAAGCATGTGTCCTATTTCTGATCTACTTACTGTCCCAGAAGCAGACTTACTTGCCCTTGCAAGAGCAGGATCTCTTGGACCTTTGACAGTTTTAGATTTCCCTCTTGAAAGGTTGATACATAACTCGGATATTTCAGGTAATGTGAGCTGTGATATATCCCCTTTTCCCATCATGTTAAGGATATCCAACCATTCATCCCTAATTGTTTTCAACAAAAGAGCTTTTAAGGTGTCTTGATCTAGGTTTTCCATTTTTTCTCTTTTGATGTTGTAATTAAATCTCTCCAACAAATCTTCCAAATTTTCATCTTCTTTTTGTAACATATTGAACACTTCTTCCTTATGATTAACCGGCATACAATAATCCAAATACCTCTCTAGAAATGCTTGTTTCATGTCTTCCCATGTTCTAATAGAACTGCTGATCAGACTCATAAACCACTTCAATGCTGCTCCTTTCAAGGTTGAAGGGAATAATTTCAGTTTTTGAGCATATTGTAAGTAGTCATAAGTTCTACACAGCACTTCAAATTCAAATAAGAAGGTTTCAGGATCTTCAGTTTTAAGTCCATAGAAGTTTGGAAGGATAGAGGGTGAAATGTTTTTCATGGTTGTATTGGTTTCTTCATCAATTATAGGGAACCCAAAAGAGCTTCCTATTCTACCTCTTCTTCCATCTGCACCTCTACCTCCTTCTCCTCTACCTCCTTCTCCTCTACCTCTACCTCTACCCCCAAATAGTGTGTGTTCTCCATTAAAGACTCCTCCTCCTCCTTCTTCTGCCATGGTTGACTCTCTTGTGGAAGTGGAAAGGTTTGTGTCCCTAACAGGAGTCTTTAAATCTTCTTCTATGGCAGGTTCAGTGGATGAAGTGGAAGGTTTCTCTAATGGAATAGTTGACCTTAGATCTTCTAGAAGTCCAGGATTAGTAAAGGATGGAATGTGGGTCTGAGTTGAAGGTGTACTAGCTCTGGATCTAGATGAAACAAGTGGTGTTCTAGAAATCAAACTTCTGCTTCTGCTGCTTATAAATCTTCCCCTTGAATCTCTCTCCCTATGCATATAATTGTTTTTGGATGCTAAGAAACAAAGGTTACCTAGTTTTCACTTCCCCGGCAACGGCGCCAAAATGTTTGGTCTCAACCTAGTCTCCTAAATTGAGTTCATTTAATTGTCAACCAGGGTTGGTAAACTGCTGAAGTGAAGTGCACCGTATATGCCTAGGTGTTTTGTCTCTTAATGCGTTGTGTTTAGTGTTTTATGATGTTTTTGGTCTTTTGTGATGATTTGTGATGTTTTTGGTCTTTTGGTAGTTTTATGTTCACAAGGAAAATGACTAGAAAGCTAGTGGAAAGAAGCTAATGATTAAAATAGAGTGAAGCCTAATTGGTTGATGACAAGTGGTAAATGCAAAGACAACTACTGAAACAAAATCAAATCTAAACTATGACTAAATAGAAACAAAGCTTGATAATGACTTCTAGAAAATGAATCAAAACATAAATCTAACTTGTCCAATTCTTTTGTCAAAGGTATTTTGAAAGAGATTAAGAAATGGTCAAATAAGTATGCAAATTATCCTAAGCTAAGTATGCAAATTATCCTAATCTAAACAATTAAACAACTAGCTTATAATGATGCAACATTTTATCCATGATTAGAGATTTGTTGAAGCATATTCGAAGGAAAACATTGATACCATCATAAGATCTCTACTCTAAGACTAGTTCCTAACTCTATTCTGCAACTTAGTTAATCATCACTAAACCTCGCCCAAGAGTTATAGATTTCTTTTTAAAGTAGTATTTTGAGGAAATACTCTGTTTATGGAGTAGTAAAGAAGTTGCAAAAGTACCTCAGGCCTTGAAATGATACTGTCTTCTGTTCCTATGTTTATGAATCAATTATAGATTTGGAACAAGAAGAGGTTTGTAAATAATGAAGGTTGTTTTTTTAAGTTTAACAACTGAAGTAATCTAATATGAAGTGGATGACAACTAAATGTGGAGTGCAAATGCAATGAGTTAAGCTAATACTGAACTTAAGATGTCACTAGTCTAAAACAGTGCTGAACTAACAAGTCATTATCAAACTCAAAACAAAATAACAGAGCATGAGTTAAATGCAATTAGACTCCGGAGTATCCTAACTAAGCTATCATGCATTATTCTATGGGATTATACAGCCTGTTTGTCCATCATGATTGGTATTTTGGAAGATTTTCTTAGAACAATCCTGACTGTACAATTTAGTGCAAATGCAAACTTAAAGACTGAAAGCAATTTAAAAACTAAGATAACACAGCTATCTCATACCCATCATTATGATATTTTGGAAGAGCGTTTTAAGAGCAAGAACATCTATGTTACTTAGTGAAAAACAAAAAACTAAAACATTCATCATCACAGTCATGCTTTGGACATCATAAGGGTTTTTTGGAAGAGTTTCTTCTTTTGGAAGAGTATTTAGAACAAATATAACTGTGATAGTGAACAAAAGAAACTTCAATTAAATCCTACAACACTATAGCCATTTCCCATTCATTATCATGATCTGTTGGAAGAGCTTCTTCTTTTGGAAGAGTTTTTAGAACGAGTATAACTATAGTGGCTAATGAAAACAACTACGAATTCGAACTTCAAAAACGTAAACGCAGCTAAGATACTTATCTAAATTACGCAAGTAAAACCGTGCAGGAGGCAGGGGCCCTCTACCACCAGACGGAATCTAACACCAAATCAACTCAACGCTTTTCAAAACAACACTGTATTCTTCATTAAAGGTGAAATAACTTGAACAGAGAAATCTACGTCTTCAGAAATGTAGCACAAAATCTAAGCAAAATCTGCAACAAAATCTAACCTAGCTCTCGGTTTCCCAAGTGTTTTTATAACAAATTTACATAACAAGACTTGCAAAAATTCCAGGATCATTGTCTTTCCTTATCAAAATCACATTAGGACTCTTGAAGTGGAACAACGTAAAGAAAGGACATACGAGACTAAAACCGGAGTCCTATTAGAAGTCTGCCTTCCTAAATGTGTTCCCACGTACCAAAACCATATCCAGAATTCGATTTTTCCTTCATGGTGAGCAACGAACAATGTAGACATGACGTGGAATATACCCATATGCGGTTTTTCTTGAGAGGCCACCTGGAACATACCCAAACGTGAAGACATTTGCATGAGGGTGTGTCGGTTAGCTACGAATGTACGTTACGCGTAGTTCGGTCAAGTAGTACACAATGACAAAAATCACAAAACTTAGCAAAGTCGATCATGTTAATCATTCTAAAAGTAATTTTAACTAAATTCATTGATCAATTGGGTCTAGGATAACAATGGAAAAAGGAAAATGAGGTAAATTAAGATGAAAGAAAGCACAATCTTGAGGCTCAATAGCAAGTTTTCCAAATCCCCTTTTCCCAGCAGTGACAGTAGAGCAACTGGGATACTTGATTTGATTCATTCCGATGTGAGCGGTCGGATGTCTCATGTTTCCTTGAGTGGATATGAGTACTATGTGTTATTCATTGATGATCACTCCAGGAGGACCTGGATTTATTTCTTGAAGACCAAGAGTGAGGTCTTCAAGCGGTTTCGGGAGTTCAGAGCTCTTGTGGAGACACAGACAGGTCGGAAGATCAAGTCCCTGAGGTCGGACAATGGAGGAGAGTACACCCTTGGAGAGTTTGTTGACTATTTTGCGGAGGCAGGCATTAGGAGGGAGCTCACTGTTCCTTACAACCCCCAGCAGAACGGGGTTGCGGAGAGGAAGAACAGATCCATCGGAGGGGCTGCCAAAGCCATGTTACATGATCGGGGGTTGCCATTGTTTTTGTGGGCAGAGGCCTGCAACACAGCTGTTTACTTGCAGAACAGGAGTCCGCATCGTGCCTTGGGGCACATGACTCCGGAGGAGGCTTTTTCTGGGAAGAAGCCTGATATTGGTCATCTTCATATCTTTGGGTGCATCACATACTCCTACATACCCAAGGAGAAGAGGACCAAACTAGAGCCCACCGCAGAGAAGGGTATCTTTGTGGGCTACAGTGAGACCTCAAAGGCCTTTCGGATTTACATTCCTGCACAGAGGAAAGTTGTTGTCAGGCGGGATGTGAAGTTCGAGGAGGATAGGGCTTTTAGGAGGTCACGGGAGTTAGAGTATCTGGATCAGCCAGACCCTCAGCAGCAGCTGAGTCAGTCACAGGGATTCAGTGGGCAGGGATCAGGAGGTACATCTATGACGATGTCAGGTCCGTCAGTGAGCAGTGGCTCATAGAGTCAGAGGGGTGGTGCTTCGGGCAACATGCAAAGCAGTTCACAGAGTAGTTCACTAGGGAGTCCACTGATGGATAGTTCACACGGTACCTCAGCTTCTACAGGTTCAGTTGTAGGTAGGAGGATAGCAGACAGACAGTCAGGAGTTGAGGCTCCTGATGATGATGAGGAGGAGGAGTTTCATTCTCCAATGGGAGAAGTATGCTCAAGGAAGAGGAAGATCAGAACCTTTATTATATTGTGATAGGTGAGGAGCCTCTCATTCTGGTGCTGTATGTGGATGACTTAGTCATTACAGGTGCAGAGAGACTCATAGAGCACTGCAAGAGAGATCTTGCAGCGGAGTTTGAGATGAAGGACATCGGCTTGATGCATTACTTTTTGGGTTTGGAGGTGTGGCAGGAGGAGGGGCATTTCTTCCTAGGGCAGGGGAAGTATATTGTGGATATCCTTGGCAGATTCCACATGGAGGATTGTAAACCCATGTCAACACCGATGATCACCAACTGGAAGAAGCTTCATGCTTCGGATTCCGAGTTGGTGGATCCCACATTGTACAGACAGCTGATTGGTTCCTTGATGTATTTGGTCAACACTAGGCCAGATATTTGTTTTGCAGTCAACACGATGAGTCAGTTTATGTGTGAGCCTAGGAAGGTTCACTGGGTGGCTGCAAAACACATTTTGCGGTACTTGCAGGGGACAGTGGATTATGGTCTAGACTACAGGCAGGGGGATGGAGTGAGATTGGCAGGTTACACTGATTCTGATTGGGCAGGTTGTGCTTTTGATAGGAAGAGCACTTCAGGGTGTTGTTTTGGGTTGGGTTCGGCAGTGGTGTCATGGTTCAGCTGGAAGCAGCAGTCAGTAGCATTGAGTTCAACGGAAGTAGAGTATATGGCAGCCAGTCTAGCTAGTTGTGAGGCCATCTGGCTACGCAAGATGTTGTTTGGCTTATTTGGTCAGCCGTTGAGACCTTCAATGATTTACTGTGATAATCAGAGTTGCATTAAACTCACGGAGAATCCAATATTTCATGACAGGTCAAAGCATATTGGGATCAAATATCATTTCATTAGAGACTATGTTCATAAAGGAGCTGTGAAGCTTGAGTATATTCCCACTGATGAGCAGGTTGCAGATATTCTTACCAAAGCCTTACCACGGGGCAAGCATGTCTACTTCAGAGACAAGATGGGTGTGGTGAGGAACACCTTCTTCGGTAAGAGGGAGTGTTGAAATTTGGTTATCGGAGGACAGGTGGTTCCCTAAGGCTTTGATCTTTGGCCTAGGGAAAAGTGTCCAAAAAGAATTTAATTTTTCTCCTAAAGTGACTTTATAAAGTTATAAAGTCAAATCTAATTTAAAAGTGACTTTAAGTGATAAAGTTACTAAAGTCTAATTTTAAAGTGACTTTTAATAAAGTCAATGTAAAATTAGAAAGGAAAAAGTGACTTTGGAAATAAAAGACTAAGTGGGTCTTTATTAAAGTGGAGTGAATTAAAAAATAGAAAGTGAGATTTAAATGAGCATTTAATCTTAGCCCTAGATCTCAATCTATTTCAGCCATTGGATTTAGGGATTCCCCAAAAGTCACTTAGGGTTAGGTTAAAGGAGGAAAATGAGGGAAAAGGTCATTCATCCTTTCATGAACAGATTGAGAGAAGGAGAGCAAGAGAGCAAGGGAGATTTCTGAGCAGTGAGGAGAAGGAGGCAGCAGCTTGGCACACATTCCAAGGCAGTATTTCAGCAAGTCCGTACATCAGAGTTTGCACACAGTTCAAGGCAGATTTGGCACAATTTCCAAGGCAGAATCTGTACAACAGCTTATGGCACATTTTCCTAGGCAGCCGTACCATTTTCTGGGCACAGATTTCGAGGGAGAGGTTGTTGTTTTTGCTGCACGCTTTTCCAGGCAGGTCGTATAGCCTGTAGCTGATTGCTGGCACAAAAATCGAGGCAGATTTCCGTACAGCAGCATTTAATATAGCTGCACGCATTCCAAGGAGGTCGTACAATAGCATTTATTGCTGTTTTGCACGCAAAAAGAGGAGGTCGTACAACATAAATTAATGCTGTAATTTCTGGGCACGTTTTTCAAGGAAATACGCACAACATTTATTGCTGGTTCAGTTTTACTGTTTGCACATTTTTCGAGGCGATGGTTAAGCACAGAAAACGAGATAAGTTGTAAAAGTTTACTTGCTGATTTTTTTGAATATTTCTCTCACTGTAAAAAGCATTTTTCAGAAATAAGAAGGAGCTCTCAAACTGGTTTTCCCCAAGAGTTGTAGGGGGTTTTTCCAGGGTCATGTTGACCAAAAATATCTGTGTTAAAATGTGTGAATGACGGTTTTAAGCTTGCTAATTTTTATTTCTGCATTTTCCAGCATTTTGTAAATTTTCCAAAATTTGTGTTTTCAGCAAAAATTTATTTTCCAGTTTGTTGAATGTAAGGATATGGGAAAGGGCATTTAACTATTTGGAGAAATAAGGTGAAACTAAAAATCGGGGTGGGAAAGAGGAAATTTCTACATGGTATCAGAGCTTGAGTGCTGAAAGTGCAGTTTGGGACAGCAAGGAGAAAAATACAACCTACTGATTTTTCACTCAGAAAATTCCAGCAAGCTGATTTTTTCACAAACATAATTTTTATATTTACTACAACAGTGTTATTTTTCAGTTTTAGGATAGCAAGATGTCATTCAGCTAGAGTGATAGGTGTACGCCATGCAAAGGTGTACAAGTTTTCATTTCAGCCCCTTTTGGCATTAAGCAGTAGCACCGACAGTAGAGCTAGTAGTTCTGAGCTGTGTGAGATTTGGCACCGCAGGATGGGGCACATGTATCATGGAGCCTTGAGGACTTTGCGGGAGATCACTACAGGTGTGCCAGATTTCAGTACTGATCACTTTGATACTTGCAGAGGATGTGCGATGGGAAATTTTTCCAAATCCCCTTTTCCCAGCAGTGACAGCAGAGCAACTGGGATACTTGATTTGATTCATTCTGATGTGAGAGGTCGGATGTCTCATGTTTCCTTGAGTGGATATGAGTACTATGTTTTATTCATTGATGATCACTCCAGGAGGACCTGGATTTATTTCTTGAAGACCAAGAGTGAGGTCTTCAAGAGGTTTCAGGAGTTCAGAGCTCTTGTGGAGACACAGATAGATCGAAAGATCAAGTCCCTGAGGTCGGACAATGGAGGAGAGTACACCCTTGGAGAGTTTGTTGACTATTGTGTGGAGGCAGGCATTAGGAGGGAGTTCATTGTTCCTTACAACCCCCAGCAGAACGGGGTTGCAGAGAGGAAGAACAGATCCATCGGAGGTGTTTCGGGGAAAATCACCCTAGAGGTTTGTTGGGTCTAAACCTCCACAGAGCAGGGCATGCTATTCAGAAGGACTCACACACAACCATACTTGAATGCAAAAAACTAGTTAACAATGATAGCAGAACTCACCTAAAGTCCTACGTTCGATGTAGATCCCGTGGGGTCCAAACCCCCAGCAACTCTCCTTCCTCCTTCAACCTGGAAAACAAGAAAGAACGTGCACGGAAATCTAGTTGTACAACATATACTTCTCCTAAACATTAGTGCAATCCATGTGAAACATTATATAAACCATAATAAATGCTTAAATGATAATCTTTTCACATATATAAATAAACATTAACACACGAGTTCAGGAAAAAGATGGTTCTTCATTATCACGAACAGCATGTACAGTAGTAAAAGTGGAGAGATCACCTGAATCCTTCCACGATCTTCAAGCAGACCGTCGTCTGGATTCGTCCCGCCCTTGCCTCGCTAAGATTCTTCCAAGACTTGTGCACTCGAGATGGCATATAAATGGATGAACATCTCCAGGAAACAAGGGTTTCCTGATATAAATCTGGGAAAGTGCAGGAGGCACAGGGAATCAAACTTGAACTGGGATTCCAACAAAGTATAATGTCTATAAAATTTCTCTCTCCCTTAGGCCATGCACATGAGGGGCTTTTATACTCCCTCAAAGTAGTTTCAATCAGTTGGAAACAGTTGGCCACGTGCTGGGGTGGTTGAACTACCAGAGTAACCATCAACCCAACCCAAAAAAAGGGATTTTTTATATATATTTTTAATGATTTTAATGGCATACGCAGAAAAGTACATGTGGACTCGCATATACACGCGGAAAAGTCTGGGCATATCCGCGTATGGGGATTTTAACACTGTTTTTTAGTGAATTTTGTTCAAGTCTGTAGGAATGGGTGCCCAAATCCATAAAAGCAATCATGAATCATATGAAGGTGAAAAATGATGCTATAATAGGAGGGGCTGCCAAAGCCATATTACATGATCAGGGGTTGCCATTGTTTTTGTGGGCAGAGGCTTGCAACACTGTTGTTTATTTGCAGAACAGGAGTCTGCATCGTGCCTTGGGGCACATGACTCCGGAGGAGGCTTTTTCTGGGAAGAAGCCAAATATTGGTCATCTTCGTATCTTTGGGTGCATCACATACTCCTACATACCCAAGGAGAAGAGGACCAAGCTAGAGCCCACCGCAGAGAAGGGTATCTTTGTGGGCTACAGTGAGACCTCAAAGGCCTTTCGGATTTACATTCCTGCACAAAGGAAAGTTTTTGTCAGGCGGGATGTGAAGTTCGAGGATGATAGGGCCTTTAGGAGGTCACGAGAGTTAGAGTATCTGGATCAGCCAGACCCTCAGGAGCAGCTGAGTCAGTCACATGGATCCAGTGGGAAGGCATCAGGAGGATCCGGAGGTACATCTATGACGATGTCAGGTCCGTCAGTGAGTAATGGCTCATAGAGTCAGAGGGGTGGTGCTTCGGGCAACATGCAAAGCAGTCCACAGAGCAGTTCACTAGGGAGTCCACTGATGGACAGTTCACACGGTACCTCAGCTTCTACAGGTTCAGTTGCAGGTAGGAGGACAGCAGACAGACAGTCAGGAGTTTAGGCTCCCGATGATGATGAGGAGGAGGATTTTCATTCTCCAATGGGAGAAGTATGCTTAGGGAAGAGGAAGCCCAAGCGGCTTCAGGACACCTTGAGAGAGGCCACATCTGTTGCTGCGCCTAAGAGGCTGGTCAGAGAAAGCAAACCACCTAAGAGGTTTTGTAGCTATATGGCAATGGCTACCAGCATCCTTGACTTTGAGCCTTCTAGCTATGAGGAGGTAGCTATCCAGCAGGTCTGGAGAGAGGCCATGTAGGAGGAGTATTCTTATATCATGAAGAATGATGTTTGGGAGGTAGTGCCTAAGCATGAGGGAAAATCTGTGGTTACTTCTAGATGGCTTTACAAGGTAAATCATGATGTAGATGGCAGCATTGAGAAATTCAAAGCGATGTTTGTGGCTAGAGGGTTCTCCCAGGTAGAGGGAGTTGATTATGAGGAGACCTTCGCTCCCGTGGCTCGATATACTTTGATCCACTCCATTATATCGATAGCAGCAGAGATGGGTTGGAAGATCCACTAGATGGATGTGAAGACCACATTTCTCAATGGATTCATACAGGAGGAGGTGTACATTGAGCAGCCACAGGGCTTTGAGGTGCATGGGAAGGAGTCCCATGTGTGCAGACTGAAGAAGGCCCTTTATGGCCTGAAGCAAGCTCCCAAAGCTTGGTACTCCAGGATAGATACATACTTGCAGGAGATGGGTTTCACAAAGAGTGAAGCAGATCCGAACCTTTACTATATTGTGATAGGTGAGGAGCCTCTCATTCTGGTGTTGTATGCGGATGAATTAATCATTACAGGTGCAGAGAGACTCATAGAGCACTGCAAGAGAGATCTTGCAACGGAGTTTGAGATGAAGGACATCGGCTTGATGCATTACTTTTTGGGTTTGGAGGTGTGGCAGGAGGAGGGGCGTTTCTTCCTGGGGCAGGGGAAGTATATTGTGGATATCCTTGGCAGATTCCACATGGAGGATTGTAAACCCATGTCAACACCGATGATCACCAACTAGAAGAAGCTTCATGCTTCGGATTCCGAGTTGGTGGATCCCACATTGTATAGATAGCTGATTGGTTCCTTGATGTATTTGGTCAACGCCAGATATTTGTTTTGCAGTCAACACGATGAGTCAGTTTATGTGTGAGCCTAGGAAGGTTTACTGGGTGGCTGCAAAACACATTTTGCGGTACTTGCAGGGGACAGTGGATTATGGTCTGGACTACAGGCAGGGGGATGGAGTGAGATTGGCAGGTTACACTAATTCTGATTGAGCAGGTTGTGCTTCTAATAGGAAGAGCACTTCAGGGTGTTGTTTTGGGTTGGGTTCGGCAGTGGTGTCATGGTTCAGCCAGAAGCAGCAGTCAGTAGCATTGAGTTCAGCGGAAGCAGAGTATATGGCAGCCAGTCTAGCTAGTTGTGAGGCCATCTGGCTTCGCAAGATGTTGTTTGGCTTATTTGGTCAGCCGTTGAGACCTTCGGTGATTTACTGTGATAATCAGAGTTGCATTAAACTCACGGAGAATCCAGTATTTCATGACAGGTCAAAGCATATCGGGATCAAATATCACTTCATCAGAGACTATGTTTAGAAAGGAGCTGTGAAGCTTGAGTATATTCCCACTGATGAGCAGGTTGCAGATATTCTTACCAAAGCCTTACCACGGGGCAAGCATGTCTACTTCAAAGACAAGATGGGTGTGGTGAGAAACACCTTCCTCGGTAAGAGGGAGTGTTGAAATTTGGTACCGAAGGACAGGTGGTTCCCTAAGGCTTTGATCTTTGGCCTAGGGAAAAGTGTCCAAAAGAATTTAATTTTTCTCCTAAAGTGACTTTATAATTTTTATAAAGTCAAATCTAATTTAAAGTGACTTTAAGTGATAAAGTTACTAAAGTGACTTTATAAAGTTATAAAGTCAAATCTAATTTAAAAGTGACTTTAAGTGATAAAGTTACTAAAGTCTAATTTTAAAGTGACTTTAATAAAGTCAATGTAAAATTAGAAAGGAAAAGTGACTTTGGAAATAAATGACTAAGTGGGTCTTTATTAAAGTGGGGTGAATAAAAAAATAGAAAGTGAGATTTAAATGAGCATTTAATCTCAGCCCTAGATCTCAATCTATTTCAGCCATTGGATTTAGGGATTCCCCAAAAGTCACTTAGGGTTAGGTTAAAGGAGGAAAGGAGGGAAAAGGTCATTCATTCTTTCATGAGCAGATTGGGAGAAGGTTACTTAAGAGAGCAAGGGGAGATTGAGCAAAGGAGGAGCAGGGAGAGCAAGAGAGCAAGGGAGGCTTCGAGCGTGGAGGAGAAGGAGGCACAGCCAAGGCATATTATCTGCGCATTTCAACAAGTCCATACATCGAAGCTTGCACACTAGCTCAAGGAATATTTGCACACCTGCTGCGTAATCAGATAGCGGCTGTGGCACGTTTTCCTGTGTCAGACCACTTCCCGGGCACAGATTTCGAGGGAGAGGTTGCTGTTTTTGCTGCACGCTTTTCTAGGCAGGCCATACAGCCTGTAGCTGATTGCTGGTACAAAAATCGAGGTAGATTTTCGTACAGCATCACTTATTACAACTACATGCATTCCAAGGAGGTCATACAGCAGCATTTATTGCTGTTCTACAGGCAAAAAGAGGAGGCCGTACAACAGAAATTAATGTTGTAATTTCTGGGCACGTTTTTCAAGGAAATACGCATAGCATTTATTGTTGGTTCAATTTTACTTTTTGCACATTTTCCAAGGCGGTGGTTAAGCACGGAAAACGAGATAAGTTGTAAAAGTTTACTTGCTGATTTTTTTGAATATTTCTCACTGTAAAAAGCATTTTTCAGAAATAAAAAGGAGCTTTCAAACTGATTTTCCCCAAGAGTTGTAGGGGGTTTTTCCAGGGTCATGTTGACCAAAAATATCTGTGTTAAAATGTGTGAATGACTGTTTTAAGCTTGCTGATTTTTATTTCTGCATTTTCCAGCATTCTGTAAATTTTCCAGAATTTGTGTTTTCAGCAAAAATTTATTTTCCAATTTGTTGAATGTAAGGATATGGGAAAGGGCATTTAACTATTTGGAGAAATAAGGTGAAACTGAAAACCGGGGTGGGAAAGAGGAAATTTCTACATGGTATCAGAGTTTGAATGCTGAAAGTGCAGTTTGGGACAGCAAGGAGAAAAATACAGCTTGTTGATTTTTCACTCAGAAAATTCCAGCAAGCTGATTTTTTCACAAACAGAATTTTTATCTTTACTACAACAGTGCTATTTTTCAGTTTTAGGACAACACGATGTCATTAAGCTAGAGTGATAGGTGTACGCCATGCAAAGGTGTACAAGTTTGCATTTCAGCCCCTTTTGGCATTGAGCAGTAGCACCGACAGTAGAGCTAGCAGTTCTGAGCTGTGTGAGATTTGACACCGCAGGATGGGGCACATGTATCATGGAGCCTTGAGGACTTTGCAGGAGATCACTACAGGTGTGCCAGATTTCAGTACTGATCACTTTGATACTTGCAGAGGATGTGCGATGGGAAAGTTTTCCAAATCCCCTTTTCCCAGCAGTGACAACAGAGCGACTGGGATACTTGATTTGATTCATTCCGATGTGAGCGGTCGGATGTCTCATGTTTCCTTGAGTGGATATGAGTACTATGTTTTATTCGTTGATGATCACTCCAGGAGGACCTGGATTTATTTCTTGAAGACCAAGAGTGAGGTCTTCAAGCGGTTTCAGGAGTTCAGAGCTCTTGTGGAGAGGTCATTTTCTTCTGCAAGCTTAGTCTACTCATAAGAGAGTACTATATAAGTGAAGTGTGTAGCAAGAGCATTCATGATGTGGTTCCATTTCGGGCATGTTTTCTATTAATTATATTCTTGATGAAATGAACAATATTGATCCATGCCCTTACTCTCAATATTCAACAGAATGTTCTAGTTTTTCATATACTTTTCTGGTTGGTTACTATTGCTTCTGGAATTTCCATTCCTTCTTCGAAAGTTTAACTTCAGAGGATTTATTCTTACAGTGGTCTCACTTGACATCTGTATCAACTCTGCTAATTCATTTGACATAGTCTAGATGGTCTGGGTTGTTATCACTAAAAAATCAGACAAGAAAAGATGACATTATTAAATGTCAGGTAGAAGGATTTATAGGGCTGAGGCACATTAGAGAATCTGAAATTTTTTAAAAATCTCTAAGGTCCAGAAGAAAAATCAAATTGCGCACTCAAGAAACTAGCAAAATGTGCCTTCGTGCGCATTTTTATTTGAAAGTCGCACCCTTGCACATATTTCCCTCAAAAAGACGCATGGACCTGAGAGTGGCAAAAGTCACTTTCCGGGACCATAAGGCACACTCCAGGAAATTCATCCCACACTTGAGGCTGCCCAAGGACAGTCAGCTAAGCCTCCTTGGGACCTCAAGGGAGCACACAATGGAATCATGTGGCACACAATGGAATCATCCCCCTCTCTTGGGTCACAATCCACCAATGTACTAAGATATGGAAGGACAATTTGAATTCATCTATAAAAGGCCACCAAGAGATGAACAAAGGGAGAGCACATTGTTATGCTAGCCAAAATTGCTTCCAAGAAATCCAACAGTGTGTGATCTAGAGCAGAAGTAGAGAGGGTATTCAGTTGTTAGCCATCCAACAACTCCAATCCTTTGGAGTAGAGAGAGGGACCTTACACTAAGGAAACTAGGGGGTAAAAACATCCTTGCATTGGGTCTTAGAATTCCATAGTTATTTTTATTTTAGACTTGTTTTCTCTCTACATATGCATACTATATCATTATCTAGTGTGTTTTGTTTTATGGCATGTTCACTAACTTGCTAACTCTTTTGTTTATCTGCCTATGACCAAAAACTTAAGAGGAAACAACCACTCCTCTTAAGAAAGTGTGGATTGGTAATATTGTGCACCAAATCCACCAACACATGGGTCGGGATTTAGAGATTGAGAGTTTCTTTCTCTTTGACTTTGCTTATGGAGGCATGAGACCTTTTGCATGTTTCTTTGGAGTTTTTTGTTGGTTCATCATCTACAATGACACTGATCATGTGGAAGTCCTTTTCAACAGTCATTGCCTCTTCATAATTTTCTGTAAGTGTTTGATTCACAATTCCCTTTACAAACTTCACAATTCTTGTTGGCAAGGAAGAATTTTAGTAATCAATGGTGATGGAGTCATGAGGTTTCGTGTTTGCTGAAAATTTATTCAAAATGCGGTTAAACCTTTGATTGAAATATTTCAATTTTTATTTGTGCTCCATCCTAATATTTCCCAACACTTTCAATAACATGGTAGGCGTTTTGTCATCAACTAATTTTTCGAGAAAAATATTCTTAAACCCCCTCCAATTCTTTATGGAATTTGGAGGAAGACTATGATACCATACAAATTATTTGCCATCTAAGGTGCACAAAAAAATTCTACATGCAACATCATCACAGCGTACCTTTAGCGTTTACAGATGTAGGAAGAAATTTCCCAAATAGTCATTCGTCTTTATTGCTTTGTTAGGGTCGTACTTCGTTAGGATATTTTCTGGATGCCTTGGAATCTTGTGTAGAACACTCGAAAGTGAAAGTGGGCCCTAAGACATCCAATCCAGATCTTGGTCATCCTCTTATTTAACGAAATATGATGGCTCCTCTTCCTCTTCCTCTTCACCACCTAACTTGTGGAAAATATTGCCCGAGAGTGTAATGTTATATCCATCACCATCGTTGTATGGTGGAGGTTGTTTAGAGTTTTCTGCATTCTCTGTAGAATATGATAATTCCTCAAGGGTGGTGAACACCAAATATTCAATAGTAGAAACCACTATCCTGATAGGGTTGTTTGGTATTTTTCGTGGAAAATATGGAAGGTTTTGTAATCCAGGAATCAATCCAATAGATTTTGCAAACTGACGAGTTATAAGACGGATGGACCAAATCTTATCGTAAGATATTTCAAAAAAATTTACAATATGAGGCTGAGAAGAGTCACTAACTTCAGGAATACGAGTAGGGGAGGTGTTGTGAATTTTTTTCCTTGATCAGAATATGTAATATTGGGGTTGGTGAGGTTATCAACCATAAAAAACTAGATGCCCTCCTTCTGGCACCATAAATTTTGATGGTGTTGGACCTAGAAAAATTCAGGGGATCTCCCCTATATGAAGTCCTAATTATGCCTCACACCATTTGTTGTAGTATTAGCATCTAAAATATTGCTCGGTTGGCGAATTATTAAAGATTTTTCTTGGCTCTAACTCTTGGCAAGAGAGAGGGATGAAATGGTGCCTTCGAAAATCAAGAAGGTGTGTCTGGTGAGTGTTCAGTTATAGATGTGTCAAAGTTATTCTATTGTGGAGGGAGTGAGGAAAGTGAGCCTCTGAGAGATATGTAATAGTACCACCCAAGAAGAGACACACACAAACAACAAGGATCCATCTAACATCCAACAGAATAGTCCACAAGAGACGTGACCGTCACTATAACCAATGAATGAGAAATATTTGTCTATTATCCCGTGGAATAGTCCACAAGGATGGGATGAAAATAAAAACCATTACAACACATTATCAACAAGAAAAGTACTAAAATAACCGAAATAGTTCAATTACTTTAGCACATGTGAAAACAAACATGAAATACAAACATCTCCAGAATAGTCTTACAAACATTTATAATCTATGCATAAAGAACACACTAGCCTTGAAGTATTTTGTATTAAGTAAAAGTTAAAAGAGACATGTATACAATGTACATCACTAGCTCCAATAGTGAAGTGTTGGAGCCACTCCTTGCTCCCCAAATGAACTATATTATCTCTCTAATTATTTGCAGGAGGAGCCAAGTTGAAAAGTCCCTTGCTCTTACAATGAGGTTGTATATAGAACAATGAGGAAGTGATGCTTCACCTTCATTATGACCCTTCATCTACCCTCATGCCTATTTTATTTCCTATGACTCTTCAAATTTACGTGATTCTTCATATTCCACATATGTCCTTTGGAATTCCACTCTACAATACATTTTCAAAACATAATTTACATAATTAACCACAATGGTGTGGCATATGACAACTCATGAAATGACATAACATGGCACTGCTAAAATAGTTTCCTCAATGGTGTGAAAATATCAAGCCACTGTTGCTTCTATGTGCTAAGTTTCTTGTAATGTTCCAAAATTTTCTTTAAGTTAATTGGAACATCAATTTTGCTTTATTTTTAATAAAAAGAATAAAATGGGTAAGGGGGCACATGAAGAAGCATAATAAGAACTCCAAATGTGAAAATGGGTCACTTAAGTGGCTTATTTGTCATATCCTAGTGTGAAAAGGGGAAAATTAAAGAAGACTAGGCCCAGTTTGACCAAGTCAAACAGCGCTGCATGGAGGGAGTGAGTCACCAAGTGGGATAGCGCAGTTTTCATAGGATGGATATTATTGGATGAGAGAAACCCTAATGGGTGGGGTCCATGGCAAGGAAGCCTCCTCTTGGCATAAAAGGGGGAAGGAGAGCCATTGCTCATTATGTTGAAGAATTCGATTTTTCTTTGCTCTCTCCAGTTGTGCAACTGGAATAGCTTGTGCTGCTTAGCACAAGGGAGATTTATGTTTAGAAGTTTCCTCTCCTTCATTGGGAAGCTTTGGAGGATCTGATATTCATTCTCCTCACATCTATGCTTGAGGCCAAGGTAACCAACTTCAGCTACAACATTTTCCAGCTTGGCAGAAACGTTGAGTTGCTGGGGGTTGCAGTGAGGATTCATCATCACCCACTTCCGGAGCTAGTTTTGCAGAGGAGGAGCTCATTCTTTCTCTAGGAGATCAGTGAGGAAGATATTGGAGCTTTATTGTATATTTTGGCATTGGGCCATATGTTTCATCTTATTCACAGCGGAGTCTCTTCTTCCTATTGCATTATTTTCAGTGGACACTTGTAGGAGGGGTTCACACTGTGGATTTGAGGGTGTAATCTTTAGTGAAGGGAGCAGCCTTTCACTTTGAATATCAGTGGAAGGTATCTATACATAATTTTCAGAATTTCCCATCCTTCTCCATTTTTTATTGTTATTGAGTTGCTGCTTCTACCCAACAACTCTGACATTTTTCCATTTAGTGTATTTTGGGGCAATCCCCTGGAGGATTGTTGTAGCTTTGTTTTCTGGGGTTGAGATCTTGCTCCCCCAATTTATTTGAGCTTATTATTGACAAATTTGTGTATACATATCAGTTTTCAATCATTTCTCACTATAGACTGCGCAATCATAGCTGTTGCTGGGTTGTGTAGCTGTATACTGCCTCTTTTGTATGTACAATTGTCTTGGGGTTGATCTAGCTTAGCTTGAGAGAACTTTCCTCAAGTTCTTGTATATATATTTGTTGTTGCACATAATATAAGGGCTATGCACTCTTCTTTCACCTCCTGTATTGATATTTCATTGCTATTACTTGTTAGAGTTCATGTATTGTTGTAGCTCTCCTTTTGAGCATTGTTCGAGATACATAGGATTGGAGGATCTGAATAACCCTCCTAGGGTTATTTCTTTGAGGTAATATTCTGGAAGAGTAATGTATGAAGGGTAAAAAAGGGATCTGAGCCCCCTTTTAGCTTATTCTTGCATTGGCTTCCTTATACAGCATCCCAAAGGACCCTATCCTAGCAAATCCTGAAAAAGGATCATTATAGTGGTATCAAAGCTTCGAACTTGGCCCAGCCTGTGGAAGTTAAAATTGCAGAGATAGAAGAGATAAAGATGATGTAGAGGATGAGATTACTCTCATAAGTTTTTAGATCCAGCAAAGACCTCTCCAAGGAGGTTGAGGAGACTGAGAAAGGAGAAGAGGAAGGATGATGCACTTCCTACTCTCACCAAGAAGGAAAAATGGAGCATGAAAAACACTTGGAATTCGAGATTCTAAGTGAGTATATTGCTGAGTACTGAGAAAACCCTAGAGCCTTCCAAGAGACTCTATATTTTCCACAATGTATTCAATAGAAAGAAGAGAGAAGACCCCACAACTATGGGATGATGAGAGACAATATATTTCTATTGTCCACATTTGATGGATCACTGACATGTGCAGCAGAGGTTTGGGTGAAGAAACTAGAGGCTTTCTTCCTGTTACATCCTGTAGTAGACAGAGAGGCTGCAGAAGTTGCAGCGCTGCACCTTGAGGGCGAAGCAAAGACTTGGTGGTTCAGCCATTGGGACCATGCAAGGGTTTTTACTCTTACTGTTTTTTCTCAAAGATTGATCAGAAGATTTGGTCAAAGGAGGGAGGAGCCCTCACTGCCTGTTGAAAAGGCACATACCAGCACTGTCATAGTGATGGAGAAGCAACCTTCATCTCTAGAAATTGATGCATCTGGCATTATTGAGGAAGAGACTCTTTTTGCAACACAATATTCTTCCAAAACTCTCCAAGGCATGCCTAAGGTTTTATTTCTCATGGAGGGTTGTATATCATTGCATGCTGATTGTCTAGAACAGGAGGTTTTCACTACGCTATACTATTATCCTTGTACATCATTGATATGTTGTGTACCACCATTGAGGTTGGGGTTTAGACACTTTGACATGGAAGAGATTGCATTTCAATGTCCCATGAAATGCAAAGGCCAAAATATATTTTGGGAAGATGGTAACCCTTGTTGGGAGGATACCAAGATGCAGGATGAAGGGGGACATCCACAAGGAGTTGAGTGGATGTGGATGAGAGGCAAGAAGATGGTGAGCCTTTTGCAAGTTTATGATACATGGTAGCAAGAGGCAATACTGCATTGGCTACTCTTGAGAGAGTTTGGCCGGCATAGGACCTATCCTTTTTCATGGGGTATGGAGAAGGAGGAGGAGTAGCAGGATACTTACACCATGGGGCAGAGAGGAGAATGGGTGTGTTATGATGAGATGGAATTCTTCTTACCACTCATTATGCCACCTCCACATATTTGTTATGGTGGGAGTATGGAGGAGCAACAAACATTCTTGTTGCTCAGATTGTATTCAAATGTTGTAGGAGTAGGAGGAGGCACTAGCATAGTACAAAGGGGTTGATACTTGGCTTTAGATGCGCAAATAGTACCTTATTTATGTGAGGGACTCTATATGTGCAACAACATGATGAGTAGAGTCTTTTAAAAGATCCATGTCAAAGAATTGAGCTTTGAGATGACAGTGGCCCTACTCCACAGGCTAGTAGCGCTATCACTTCAGAGTTGGGATTTCTTGTTGAAGTGTTTCTAAAACCACTTCACAAGTGATGTAACTTGGAGACATGTAGGAGATGTGGATGAGGGAATAATGGATGGCATCATTCCTCACTATATCTTGATCTTCTTGGCTTGGGTTCACAAGCACAAGGGGGGACACCTACATGCAGCATTGATGGATTCTCCTTTCATGCATTCTTATGCATATTATTTGTTGATGAAGGAGTCCACTTGGGAGGGAATCATACTAGATGTATATCAGCATATGGATAGATGCACAGCCCAAGAGATGATGATATGGTTGGCACAACCACTTCCCTACTCTGTTGCAGTAAGGGAGAATTTTCATTTGAGCCATTTCAGCTCAAAGGCCGAAGTACATGATGAGGGAGGTAACTATTTGCTTTATGTTTTGCACTCTCTTATCTTTTTGAGTAACATATCATATCAAGGAGGATATTTCCTTCTTGCACATTATGTTTTGTTGTACTTATGGTCAATTGCAGTAATTATGATGGACATATTATTGGTGGATTGTGGGGGAAAGTCACAGGATTTTCGGTGTGCACCATTGGAACCAAATTATGTTTTCATGATTTCATCTTGCAGGATGAATGTGGTAGCAAACAAGTGGCTGAAAGGACACTTGTTGTACTATATACTAAGGCAGGCCAATGATGCCCTACATTGGTTCCATGAGTGGAGCTATGTTTCACCTCCTTGCTCTCACAGATTTATGCTTCCATATTCTGCTAATAGAACGTTGGACATGGGAAGCACCATTGGAGGAGTGGCACAATATTTGAGGATGCCCATAGGGAGTATGGTTCCCTATACTTCTCACATTTCATGTTTTAGAAAAACAAATGGGCTAGCCTTGATTTCCATGTTACACCTCTTGCTTCCAAAGGGGAGGAGCCATTTGGAGAGCTTGAGTTTTTGGGGAGGCACCCCATGGGTGTTGGATTTGACGGGATGGCTTGGGCCTCTCTTGAAGATTGTTATGTTTCGGCCATGTATTAGCAGCAACCCCATATGTATCATAAGGAGGGAGAGACACAATGGGAGGATGTGTCCTTTGGGGGAGGGAGACCTCCACACTTTTTGCAGCACATGCTCTAAGGGGAGTATGGAAGATGATATGGTCACTGTGATGAGAAAGTTTTTTTCCATGAGGTGAAACATATGATTGATGGGATGCCATATTTTGATGACTTCCAACTCATCACATATGAGATGATTTGGGCCAGCTTGATTTGCAGTGTTGGAGGAGAGATATTTGGAGATCTAGACTTCATCTGGCCACTTGAGGGAAACACTATTGCAGCCCAAGTTCAGCTTTCACTCCACACTTACCATAAGTGGAGAAGAGGACAACGTGGGGTAGGATATGAAGCTTACCATGATCAGAATTTCAGCCCACCTATTCTACATGGACTCAAGGTGGAGGATGATTTCCCGGAGTTGTCTAGTTGGAAGGTGACTCATTTTGCATGGTTGATTTCTTGGGGATGGAGGACACACATGGGGAGAATGTCTCCCAACACATTTCATACTCCATGCCTTGGGAGGACCTCTAGAAAACACTTTGCCACTCTCTTGAGCACCTCACTTTTTCATGATGATGGCTTGGTAGCCAATTTACATGTTGAGGAGAAGAAATGTGGGAGTTTTATTTATGAGATAGCATCCTATTTCTTGGAGGAGATCATCATACATGGTTGTTTCAGCAGAGGAGAAGAGGAATAAGTCTACCCTTTGCCTTGCTTCAGGACAAGCAATCTTTGGGAGGGGAGGACTGTAATGTTCCAAAATTTTCATTAAGTTACTTGGAACATTAATTTTGATTTCCTTTTAATAAAAAGAATAAAATGGGTAAGGGGGCCCATGAAGAAGCATAATAAGCACTCCAAATGTGAAAAGGGGTCACTTAAGTGGCTTATTTGTCATCTCATAGTGTAAAAAGGGGAAAACGAAAGAAGACTAGGCCCAGTTTGACCAAGTCAAATAGCGTTGCATGGAGGGAGTGAGTCACCAAGTGGGACAGCGAAGTTTTCATAGGATGGATATTATCAGATGAGAGAAACCCTAATGGGTGGGGTCCATGGAAAGGAAGCCTCCTCTTGGCATAAAAGGGGGAAGGAGAGCCATTTCTCATTATGTTGAAGAATTCGATTTTTCTCTGCTCTCTCCAGTTGTGCAACTGGGATAGCTTGTGCTGCTTAGCACAATGGAGATTTATGTTTAGAAGTTTCCTCTCCTTAATTGGGAAGCTTTGGAGGACCTGATCTTCATTCTCCTCACATCCAGGCTTGAGGCCAAGGTAACCAACTTCAGCTACAATGTTTTCTAGCTTGGCAGAAACGTTGAGTTGCTGGGGGTTGCAATGAGGATTCATCATCACCCACTTTCGGAGCTAGTTTTGTAGAGGAGGAGCTCATTATTTCTCTGGGAGATCAGTGAGGAAGATCCTGGAGCTTATTGCAGATTTTGGCATTGGGCCATATGTTTCATCTCATTCACAGCGCAGTCTCTTCTTCCTATTGCATTATTTTCAGTGGGCACTTGCAGGAGGGGTTCACGCTGTGGATTGGAGGGTGTAATCTTCAGTGAAGGGAGAAGCCTTTCACTTTGAATATCAGTGGAGGGTATCTCTACAACATTTCTAGCATTTCCAATCCTTATCCATTTTTTATTGTTATTGAGTTGCTACTGCTACCCAACAACTCTGGAATTTTTCCATTTAGTGTATTTTGGGCCAATCCCCTGGAGGATTGTTGTAGCTTTGTTTTATGGGGTTGAAATCTTGCTCCCCCACTTTATTTGAGCTTATTATTGACAAATTTTTGTATAAATATCAGTTTTCAGTCATTTCTCACTATAGACTGCATAGTCATAGTTGTTGCTGGGTTGTGTAGCTGTATACTACCTCTTTTGTATGTACAATTGTCTTGGGGCTGATCTAGCTTAGCTTGAGAGGAATTTCCTCAAGTTCTTGTATATATATTTTCTGTTGCACATAATATAAGGGCTATGCACTCTTCTTACACCTCCTATATTGATATTTCATTGCAGTTACTTGTTAGAGTTCATGTATTGTTGTAGCTCTCCTTTTTAGCATTGTTCGAGATACATAGGATTGGAGGATCTGAATAACCCTCCTAGGGTTATTTCTTTGAGGTAATATTCTGGAAGAGTAATGTATGAAGGGTAAAAAAAGGGATCCAAGCCCCCTTTCAGCTTATTATTGCATTGGATTCCTTATACAGCGTCCAAGAGGACCCTATCCTAGCAAATCTTGAAAAAGTATCATTACATTTGTGCTTGTGAATGCTTTTATTTTCACCTACGCATTGCTTGGTGACGAGGAATCTTCAATGATATCAAGTCTTGAATTTTGATCGCAAACTAGCATCCATTTTCTTTCTCTTGATTCATAAGCTTACATACTTAGCTACAATAATGTCTTTCGGCATGTTTCACTCCTTCACATACTTCTCCATCATCTCACCATGGGATGATAAGGTACTTGTTTATGCAATTCACTCACGATGAGACGATATCTTCACCAAAACCCCCTAATCTAAGATTGTGCGTATTGATCCATTGAATGAGCTGGAACCATATGGAAAGCTAGGTGTTATCACCAAATTGATCTTGATTGGTTGCTCATAAAACAACTTAGTGTGACTATTTCAAACCACTTCTAACTGAATATTAGCCTCTTCAGTTTGAGAGGGCTCTCTCAATGGGGGTTTATGATTTTGAATAAGGATGATACTAGATGGAAAACTCTATAGAAATTGTAACTTGTTTTGTATGATTGAAGTTTGAAAAATGCAAGCTTGCTACCATTGGGCTTATGGATTCAACAATCATTAGTTTCAGTGACAATGATTCTTCACATGGAAGCTGAGGCAGATAGAGTTTTTAGACAGAGGAAACTCACACACACAACATAAGAGAACACATTCATTTCACCACTAAAGGAAGTTAGAGCATAATATTATTAATTCTGAGTAATTAGAGATGAAATATACTGCAAATTATAAAACATAAATAAATATATCAATAAGACATCAAAAAACTCATGAGAATCTCATGTCTAGAAAGAAGAAAGTCACTTTGTATTACTGATAGTGGTAAAAAACATACAAGCATAAATTTGGTGCAAATGTTCTCCAACCTCTTGCTTCTTCAATTTTTTGTATTTAAATAGACATTCTTTACAATAAGGATGATCTTCTTGATGGCTAGATCCTTTAATTCTCCTATGACACCTTTCATAACTGAAATCAATAACTTACAATAGAAAACTGACAGCTATATTTTAAAGAAACCAACTCCTAATAGGACTCTATCTCCTATTTGTTACATTCATCTATCCTATCTATGGAATAGTTACATGATGGTTACACAATTAATATCACATTCTCGAAGGACACATGACCAAGTTCACCGCTACTTTAAATATTTAAAGCACCCCTAGATTTGTGGAACATAACCTTGTCTTTTAGGAATGGATGACCTTCATCTTCAACGTTGTTTTGACTGCTGACATGGCTGCATGGAACTCTCTTTAAGTCATAAATATCTACTAATAAGGTCCTTTGACATGCTGGAGGTCTCCAGCTGGCAAAAAATTCTTTTAAGATGCTCAAAATCCTTCAACAATTTCTCGCTAGGAAAACAGGACAGTTTCGTAGTGAGTTTTAGTAGCATGGGAAAAGTGGTTTTTCCATCCATCTTCTTTACTTCTTTGTTGTTACATCATCTTCATCATGTCATAACACCTTACCATCATGGATACATGTTCTTAAAACATGCAAAAACTGAATTTAAATGCAAAAATGCACCTATAGGTTTTTTCGTAGCGTATTTTTGGCTTCAAGCCCGAGGTACGCTATGGAACTGTGCAAAAAACTAGAAATTGCTCCTTTCAAGACTGTCTTCAAAAATTGACCTCCAGCTGCAAAATTTTGATTCTCTGTATGTTATGAACCTCCTAAGGTATATTCCATCTCAAATTATTACTCCTGTGGTGTTTCCTCCTCATTTACAATGAGTTGACTAATGGGCTCTTGTACCACAGTCATTTTCAATACTTTCTTTTCCAACTCCTCATGAATCAGCTCCAATTGCTCTTCAACATCTTGCAATTTGTCTTTTAATGCCCTACTCTTGGATTGCAAGTGCAGATTTATATTTTTGATGTGTTTGACTTCTCCCCTTAGTGGCTGAGTCCACTTTATCAACCTTTCTGTATTGTCCAAGGTCTTTGAGACACTTGTGACTTGATCTTCCCAGATTTTCCTCATTTTTTCAAACTGAACCTTCTCATCTCTATGCTTCTTTGCTTCTTGTTTCAAGACTGATATCTCCTTACTTGCCTCCTTTAACTGCTGCTTAATGGTTTCAATTTCTGATTTTTCACTAATTTTCTCTTTACCCTTCTTTTGTTTGATAACCAACTCTTCTTTTGCAGGTGAAGAGAGATCTATGATGTTTAGTGGCTGAGCAGTTTCACTGACATTTTGAGTCTTTTTTTTTCTTTCCATGACCTTTCTTGCATGTCTGGTCATTTTCTTTCTAGGTTGAAACATGAAACCAACATCATCACCTGCAAACTCTAACTTTTTAGATGTCTTACGTTTCTTCAACTTCCTTCCTCCATCTTCAATGTCTTCAGCTTAGACAATGGGAGTTTCTTCGAGGTCAATTGCATGAAATATGTCCTATAAGTTACCCTTAACCACTGTTTGGCTCCTAGTAACTCTCTTGTTGCCTTGTTTGCTGACTGTTTTCTTCTATTTTGCAGGTGATGTTTTAGGTGCGTCAATCTTCTGCAAAGGCTCTGTCACCATGCTCACTGTTTTAGTGGGGATGATCTATTCACTTCTTCAACTTCCTCTGCCACTATTGGTGATGAAATATTTCTAGGTTTGGAGGCTCTTTTAGGAGTGACAACATAAACTTCAAAACCACTCATGAACAGAAAGGAATTCCAATCTCTTTATAGTCTCTTCAACTCCTCTAACACCAACAACTTAATCAAAGCATGGTGAAAGAGAGAATTTTCATTGCCTTTTGTTCTAACTTGAACCTTATCTGACATTTTACCTAGAATTCTATATAAAAAAAGGGAAATTCAAGTGACCTCTTACCCACAAAATGCAAAAGAAGCCTAAGGTGGTAGGAGTAGACCATGTGAAACCTTCCTTCACAGGTAAAATACTTCTGAATGATCAACAACAACTTTGAATAATTGTCCTTCATGAAACTCCTAGGGATAGCATTTGTAAGATCAATTTCACTATGCTCTGGTTTGATGAACTCTTTTCAATCCTGCATTGTAAACTTGATGCCTTTAAACCATTGTTCCCCTCCTCTAGGAATCCATGTTGCTGTTGAAATTTTGTATGGTGTCACTGCAAGTTTTAACATTCCCACTTTTGAAGTTGTTCCTGTGAAACTGTTAGGAAAATCCTTGGAAACATATAGATGACAACCTTGCAACCTTTGACAGAATTGCAAGCAACCTGTTCTTCTGAATACCTCCATGAAAGTTGGGTATTCATTGAGAAAATTCATATCCATGGGCTCATTCCTGTGGCGATGACCACCTTTGTTTGTTTTCTTCCTTGCAGCCATGGGTGCTTTATATCTTCTCAGCCTCGTTTTCTTGATGACACCTACAACCTTTGCATCTACCAGCAACCTGCTTGGTTTGATGAAGCATCTCTCCAGAAATCCAATAACATGCAAAGATAAAGAAGAGTATGAAAAAAGACTAATTGGGTAAGGTTTTTATGGTTTAAATGACAGCTCATGCATTAATCATGACACATGCATGCTAAAAAGGGTAACGATGACCTCAGACATGGCTTTGTACCTTTGAATTAACCCTAACAGACTCGAATGACCTCCACCCTAATTCCTCCAATCATGAACTGACACTTCACATCGAGTTTGACAAGACAGAAAAGAAAATGGTTTTTCATAGCATGATTGGTTTAAATTCTGACAGTTTCGCTACTAAACTATTAGGCAGTTTCGTAGCAAAAACTGATATTTTGTTGTATAAAATGCTACGAAAAGTTGTAAAAATGGCTTAAGCATCATTTTTAAATTTAATGGCTTGGAAAATGAAAACTCACACTTTATGATGACTGATGGGACATGACATGACCTAAATGGAGGTGGCCTTGAACCTTAGGATAGGTTAAACATGTAAAAAATGAAATTTTCCTATACCAACTTGAAAGGCTTAAGGAGACCTTTGATAAATTAACTATATGACCATATCAAGTAATGTTTCAAATTTTATGAGTGATAACAGTGGCTCCACTTGGGATGGTGTGCCCATATGGTACACCAAAGAACCTGTAGTTCTAGTGCCATCATCTTTTTGGAAATAAAAAACTCTAAAATTTTCCAAGCTTTCTTCAAACTCTAATGGCCTTCACCTTGGGCTCAAGTTTGATGAAAAAATTGTCTTTATTAGCAAAAAAACATAATAAAATGGAATATAGACAAGGGAGTGAAAAATCAGTAGAACTTAAGACGAAGAGTGCTTTAGAAACCTGCCATTGACAGGCCCTCCAACACAAGGTTTTCCATCCATCTCTTGCAGTAGATAAGTGTTGTTGCCATGGAATTTTGCTACTATGAATGGACCTTTCCAGATATTATCAAACTTACCATGTTTCCCATTTTCTTCAATTCTAGCCTCCCAGTTCAATACCACATCTTGAATCTAAAAAGTTTCCTCTTTGACCTTCCTATAAAATGTCTTCTTTGTTCTTTTTTGAGACTCGTGATGGTTGTTATATACTTCCTCCCTTTTTTCCTGCAAAGCTACCAATTGGTTTATTCTCCTCTGAATAGCATTAGGCTCCTCTTCTACTCCTTGCAGCAACTTCATAATTGGCACTCCCAAGGATGTAGGAAAAATGGCTTCAGCTCCACACACCAACTCATAAGGTGAAGTACCAATTGATGTTTTTGTACATACTATATCAACCCACAGATCATACTTCATATTCAAATGCCATGATCTTTTGTTTTCATGCAGCACCTTCTTAATAATTCTCACAATTCTTTTTTTAGAAGATTAAGCAAGAGTAGTACCCTGTGGGTAATGAGTAGTAGAGTTCCCAAGTGTAATGCGATACTGATGAAAAAAATTGATCAACTTCTTATATTTGAAAGCCTGTGCATTTTCAATGATGATCTTCATAGGACAGCCAAACCTAGACAATATGTTATTCTCTAATAATTGAATGATTACTGAATCATTTGCTTGCCTTGTTGGGATTGTTTCAATCTACTTGGTGAAATAATTTGTTGTTGTTAGGATCCAGCGACGTTGCCCTGAAGATGATGGATGTATTTCACTAATAAAATCTAGCCCCCACTATTGGAATGATGCGTCAACATAAATTGGCATCAAGGGTAAAGGAACAAGCTTTTTCTTACCATCAAAAATCTGACATTCATGGCAGACAACTATCTTTTTGTAGACATCCTTGAACATGGTACGCTAGTAGTACCCTGCTCTGAGAATTTTGTTTGATGTGGCCTTCTAGTAGTTATGTCCTCCACAATCTCATTTATGAAACTCTTCAATCACCCTTTTAGCTTCCTCTTCTAGCAAACAATTCAAAAGAATGCCACCAGTATCTTTCCAATACATATTTTTATCTATAATGCAATATCTTAGAGATTTCAGCTTCACAAACCTTGCTTTTGATTTGGTCAATTCTGCAGGAGCTTTGTGACGATGTAAGACAAATACAATGTCTTTGTACCAATCATATAGAATATACTTCTCTTCAATAGGAATTAGATATTTATCTTCATCTGATAATTCTGAAATTTCTGCAATAAAATTCATATCAAGGTAGTTAAAATTGGATTCTGCCATCAACGTTACTAGCCCCCGACCTTTCACCAATTTTGTAGGTCTGATTTCTATATCATACTCCAGCAAATTAGATATCCACTTCTCTCTCTTGCCATCAGGATCAGCTTGAGTCAAGATGTCCTTCACCACAGCGTTAGGTACAAATTCTATGACATGAGAATGCAGAATATAAATTCTAAAATCTTTAATGGCTTTGATCAAAGCATATGCCTATTTTTCAAGAATATTGTACTTCAGCTCTGAGTTAGAAAGTGTTCTACTAAAGAATGAAATGGGTTGCTTTGTACCTTGTTTTCCTTTCTGCAGTAAAAATCCAACAATTGTGTTTTCTGATGCAAATGTAAAAACCAGAAATTCTTTTGAAAAATCTGGGCTAATCAACACTAGGGCAGTCAGTGAGTGCCTTCTTAATTTCCTCAAATGACTGCTTTGCTTCAACTGTCCATTTAATATCAACTCCTTTCTTCAACATCTTAGTTATATCTTTGATAATCTCAAAAAATTTGGGAATAAACCTTCTCACAAAATTCACTTTCCCAAGGAAAGATTGAATTTCCTTCCTGCTTCTAGGAAGATCTACTTTCTAAATGGTATTGTAATATCCCAAAACTGGAATTTTCTACAAAAATAAGAATACCTTAAGGTATTCCAAAGTTGGAGAACAACAAGTAATCAAATCATGTAATGTGTTTGAACACATATCTATCATAATAACAATCACAACAACAAACTATGCCTTTATGCAGTTCACCAAGTGGGGAAAAGCAACTATTTTTGCCTCAAAAACGTTATTTTCTGAATATTCAGTTAAAGCAGTGGAAAATAACAGTTGTGTCCCTTAGAATGGAAAATATAGGACATGAATGCAAAATATTTTCAGAAAACAATGCCTTTAGCCTAGTTAAATAGGCCTCCCATGCTCAAGATAGCTAAAAATTGCCAAAACCCCAAGACTGCAAAATGTCGGAGCAGCTGCACAAGTGACTGCACAATATAAAGAGAGGTTAACTCGGAAAATAGAGAAATATGACAGATAATATTATTATAATACTCAATGATGTACAAAAACAGAGATCTAATCTCTTTTACATAGATCCAAGAAGACCCGGCAAGGGTTTCTTGTCAGAAAAGATGTACAAGAAAAAGCTGCTGCAAATCTGTGGCTGAATAACGCTATATGGTTGTAGCTCTGAATAATAATGGATAAAAATACAAATAAATGGCTGTAGACTCCTTTTCTATTTCTCCCAAAGAAAGGTCGATCCTTCTCTTGGGAAACTAGCTCCTCAAAATGGGATTTTCACCCCTTCCACTGCACACCTTAAGAAATAATGCAGTTTTCTCAAGGGACTGCATTTTTGCTGAAGGTAAGTGCTTGGCCCAATACCAGGTAGTGGAAAATTCAGATCAGAAACCTCCTCTTAGATTTCTCAAGCAAGATCTCCAAGAAAGAGTAGGGAATCCCCACCCGGGTAAACCCTTGCACTAAGCAGTGCAGCAACTTAGCTAAACAACTAAATATGCAGGAATTCTAAGTAGACCTCATGAAAATATAATCTCCAATATTTCCATATTCTTGCCATCTCCTTCATTATATAATTGATGAACTTCGTCACCAATGGTCCCACCCACTATGAGGTTGCTTCAATGCAAAGACTCCTCCACAAAAACTGCGTTGTCCAACAAGATGGTGCAATGTATCTAGACAGATCTATTGAATTTTTCAACCTTGAATGATTCTTCATGCCCTGTCCCTTTTCACACTCAAGGTGCCTTCATTTTATCTAGTTTTATTGATCTCTATTCACATTGAGTTGGCTTTATGTAGGATCCACTTCTTTGAGAATAAATCATGTTGACTTGGTCAAACTTGACCTTGCCCACATATTTTAGACCTTGTTCACACATGTGGATGATTGAACTGGTTATTACATGATCCCCTTTTACATTAGGAAGGATTTTTATTCATATTTGAGCAAATTATGAACCTCCTTGCCCATTTATTCATCAATCTATGTTTTAAGAGAAAAATTAATATTCCCATTAGCTGAAGCTAAATTAGGAATATTACAGTCTCCCCCTCCCAAATGTTGCTTGTCCTCAAGCAACTGCAAGGGTGCTCTCCTCTTCCTGTTGTGACCCTCTCATCCCATAGTCCCCTCCATCGCTTCATAATTTCTGCAAAAATCCCATCTCCCAATGGCTCCTCCCAAGTGTACAAGTTGGCCTTTGGTGAATAAATCCAATGGCTCTCATCATGAAAGAATGGAAGGTTGTTATGGAAACCTTCTTGCTGATCCATGGCCTTCTCAAGAAAGAAGTGATGACAATCATGGGGAATTTCATCATCAATGGAGGTCTTCCTCCTCCATGCTCTCATCCAAATAAAATGAATCACCCTCCAGCTTGTTAATTCATAGAAAAGCTCCTCCCAATTTCTCATGAGAGGCATGCCCCAAGTGCTCCAACCAAACATATGGTCCACATCATAAAGAAACAAGTGGTATGCAATGGTGGCCATATATTTTCCCATGCTCCCCTTGGAACATGTAGTGCAAAAAAAGTAGGAACTCTCTTCCCCCAAAGACACACCCAACAAATGTCTCTCTCCTCCAACCATGTTCCCAAAAAAATTAAGAACATCTTCAACACGTGGGATCATAAGTAAGATCATGCTAGCTGCCATATACAATAAGGGAGAAGGAAAATGGTCCCTCATGTGCAACCAGCGCAGTTTTCCTCCTAATTTCCATAGGATATGATATGACAAGTGTTCTTCCCAACACTTGTTTGTTGCCCCATCCTCCTTGCATGCTTGGAGAAGGTGTATGATGGTCGGTGTTAAGGAACCACACCATGAAGAGTACATCATCTCTCCAAGATCTCCCAAAGAATGGCCAACATCACCATTGTTCATGGCCCAAAGTGGCTCATGAAGCCCATCAGCAAAAGTTCCCCCTCTTGGAGCCAAGACTTGCACATGAGTGTTAAGAAAATACAAGTATATAATAAATACATCATGAGATTCAGCAATACAATTTTTTTCATACACTTGTTTAAAATTAGCAAGGTAGCTCATGGATGAGCTCCCTCTCACACTCAATGAATAAGGGGGTGGTAATGATAACTCTTCCCAAGAGCTATGTACCTCCTCGACCAAAAAATGATTCATGCACCTACTCATATTAGAGTGCACCTCCTCCTTGAAATTTTCCCACATAAATCCATCTAAGATAGCATGATATGTTTTAATGAAGCTAGTGGGATTTGAAAGCAAGACCTCATAAGTTGTATCAAGTAGTTTACTCTTGAGTTTGGAATCTTTGGTTAATTATATCTGATCATGAACATAAATGATCCCATTAACTACCTCATACTCTCCATCCATTTCTTTCCCATCAAGAACCTTACATGTGAATAGGTCCTTAGAATATTCCATCAAGAGTTGGGACTCCCAATAAGGGTCTAGGCTTCCCAACATTGACAGCGTTGTAGTAGTATGAAATAATGCATTTGTGATGGCTATCCTCCTTGATATGCTTGATGTCAAAGTCACATGTTGGAGTATTCCCAACTTTCCTTTGCTACCTTTCTTGCAGCTTATCTTGCTCAAGACAAGATTGAAGTTTAGGAAATTCACCCTTCCCTTGAAAGGTTCTCTTTCTCAAAAAATTCCACCATTTTGCTCCTGCATGCAAAAATGAAATTAATTTTCTGTTATGTTCAAAAATATTCATTATATATTGGAGTATCCTTTGCTGCCCCAAGGCTATGGAGTAGCCTTTTGATACTATGCTCATATCAGCACAAATTTCTGAATCTATTCCCTCCAACGCAAATAGATGAATGGAAGAAAGCAAGGTCAATTTCAAAAATTTGCCTAGCCTTCCATCAATGGTTTTCAGCACTGTAGTGGCTCCTTCCAAGGTTCCCTCTTTAAACAAATAGGTTGCTGCTGCATATAGTTGAGAGAACACTTTAGTTTTCCTCCAATCAGGAGGTCTTCCTGCTAAAATGCCTCCTTGAAAAGAGGCATCAAGGCATAGAGTAGGATGTGAATGTAGGTGGACAAGTTTTCCCCTACCTTTATTGCATGGGTCCTCTTGCCTTCTTTGTTCTTTCAAACTCTGAAATAGAGAACAGTTCATGCTCTTCATCTTATGATGCCATTCCTCCTCTTTTCCTCCTCCTATCTTCAAGATCCCATCACTTGGCAATGAAAGTACATGTTGCTCATGTGTTATGCCAAGAGCTCTATGTGTGAGACCTTTTGGAACTCCTTGCAAGAGTGCAAGAGTTTCTTTTATTGGAGCAAGTGCTCCATACTCTTCTCCATGAGGTGCTTGAGGTGCCCTTGTCATGACTGCATTATTCTCCCCTACCTTCCCTCTCTCCTCTTCAACAGCTGAAGTTGCCTTATCTTCAACAAGAGACCTCAAATCTTGGTCTTCTTTTGAAGAAGGAATCTTCATATCTTTCCTTTGAGAAGAAATCCCTTCATCTAATGGAGATTTTTCCCTTGGAAAAGTATCAAACAAGCTCACCTCCTCTTCATTTTTTTTCAGAAATGGAGTTGGATAGATAGACCCTCCCAACTCATCCAAAATTTTTGTTTGATGTGATTTGATAGTTGCAATAGAAGATGTTTCACATGAAATATCATCAAACCTCTCTACTATTATTTTAATGAAATTTGCATAATTATATGTATTTTCATTCTTTAAGGAAAATGATTCAAACAACCACCAAGCATAGGCCTTACCCTCAAAATGCAGCACTGCTACTTTGATGGCCTCAAATTCTGAAACTTGATGTTGCTGCACAAAGGTGTCTAGCTCCTTCACCCAAGCCCTAGTTGGACATAGAGGTGATCCATCAAAAGTGGATAGAAATAATCTACCCTCACCCTACTTCTTTCTCCTTGTGATCTTTTCCTCCATTTTGAAAAACCCTTGGAAGTTCAAGTGATCTTTGAACTCCTCGGATTGATCTTCATATTCCTGCAAATAATCACCAAGAGTATCACTCTTTGGCACATCTCCTTTCTTCCTCTTCATGAAGAAATTTCTGATAGAACGTGGTAGATCTGATGATATGGCTGAGTGCTCATATCCATATGAGGATTTAGAATCTTCCTCTTGTATAGATCTTGCTGAGGGATTTTCAGATTTCTCCCTCCTCATTTCTTTGATGCCCTTGCTTTCACCCTGCAGATTTGGAAAAGAAGTTTTGAGAACCTCCTTTCTCTAGAAAACAAGGTTTTTCTCTGATTTCTTCTAAAAATATCCTCCTCTCCATGAGAATACTCCAAAATTATTGAGCTCACAGGCTGAGCAAGATTGTTGCTCTGATACCACTGTAATATCCCAAAACTGGAATTTTATACAACAATAAGAATACCTTAAGGTATTCCAAAGTTGGAGAACAGAAATTAATCAACTCATGTAATGTGTTTTAACACATAGCTATCATAATAAAAATCACAGCAACAAACTATGCCTTTATACAGTTCACCAAGTGGGGAAAAGCAGTTACTTTTGCCTCAAAAACGCTATTTTCTGAATATTGAGTTAAAGCAGTGGAAAATAACGGTTGTGTCCCTTATAATGGACAATATAAGAGATGAATGAAAAATATTTTCAGAAAAAAATGCCTTTAGCCTAGTTAAACAGGCCTCCCATGCTCAAGACAACTAAAAATTGCCAAAACCCCAAGACTGCAAAATGTCGGAGAAGTTGCACAAGTGAATGTGCAGTATAAAGAGAGATTAACTCATAAAATAGAGAAATTTTACTTATAATATTATTATAATACTCAATTATGTACAAAAATAGAGATCTAATCTCTTTTACACAGATCCAAGAAGACCCAATAGGGGTTTCTTGTCAGAAAAGATGTACAAGAAAAAGCTGCTGCAAATATGTGGCTGAATAACACTGTATAGCTATAGCTCTACATAATAATGGCTGAACATACAAATAAATGGCTATATAATCCTTTTCTAGTTCTCCCAAAGAAAGGTTGATCATTCTCTTGGGAAACTAGCTCCTCAAAATGGGATTTTCACCCCTTCCACTGCACACCTTAAGAAATAACGCAGTTTTCTGAAGGGAATGCATTTTTGCTGAAGGTAAGTGCTTGGCACAATACTAGGTAGTGGAAAATTCATATCAGAAACCTCCTCTTAGATTTCTCAAGCAAGATCTCCAAGAAAGAGTAGGGAATCCCCACCCGGGTAAACCCTTGCACTAAGCAGTGTAGCAGCTTAGCTAAACAGCTAAGTATGCAGGAATTCTAAGAAAAACTCATGAAAATATAATGTCCAATATTTCCATATGCTTGCCATCTCCTTCATTATATAATTGATTATCTTCCTCACCAATGGTCCCACCCACTATGAGGTTGCTTCCATGCAAAGGCTCCTCCACAAAAACTATGCTGTCCAACAAGATGGTGTAATGTATCTAGACAGCTCTGTTGACTTGGTCAACCTTGAATGATTCTTCATGCCCTGTCCCTTTTCACACTCAAGGTGCCTTTATTTTATCTAGCTGGATTGATCTCTATTCACATTGAACTAGCTTTATATAGGATCCACTTCTTTGAGAATAAACCATGTTGACTTGGTCAAACTTGACCTTGCCCACATAATTAGACCTTGTTCACACATGTGGATTCTTGAACTAGTTATTACATGATCCCCTTTCACATTAGGAAGGATTTTTATTCATATTTGAGCAAATTATGAGCCTCCTTGCCCATTTATTCATCAATCTAAGTTTTAAGAGCAAAATTACTATTCCCGTTAGCTAAAGCTAAATTAGGAATATTACATGTATTGAATTTGTTTGGATCAATATTCATCCCATCTTTAGATATAATATGCCCAAGTAACTTTCCTAAGGTTAGAGAAAAAATTCTTTTAGTGGGATTAAGAGAAATACCAAACCTTCTACACTTCAGCAGAACTTTCTCTAGATGCTTCAAGTGGTCTTCCTCTCTTCTTGAGAATACAGTTATGTCATCTATCTAGAAAACCACTAAATTATCATTCTCCTCTGCAAAGGCAATGTCCATTTCTCTTTGAAATGTTTCTCCTGCATTCATCAAACCAAAGGGCATCTTGGCATACATGAATGTCTCCCATGGTGTAGTAAAGGCATTTTTCTCCTGGCCTTCTAGGTGCACTAATATCTGATTGTATCCTGAAAAACCATCCAGCATAGACATCCTTTGGGAACCAACAATATTCTGCAGAATTTGATCCATCTTAGGGAGAGGGTAATTGTCCTTCAGAGAATATTTGTTCAAGTTTCTAAAGTCAATGCAGATTTTGATCTCTCCACTCTTTTTCTTGACTGGTACCAGGTTAGCAAGCCATTTTTAGAATCTGATAGGAACAATAATTTTTGCATCAAAGAGCTTCTTAATTTCCTTTTCAACCAGAGGCATGAGCAATGGATTAATCCTTCTCAACTTCTGTTTGAAATTTTTCTCATTTTCTTTAATAGGAATGGTATGCTAAATAATAGTAGGATCATACTTCTTCAAATCATCATAACTCCATGAAAAAACATCAATGGACTTTCTCATCATCTCAATATATTTCTGTTTCATCTCTACAGAAAGAAACTTTGAAAGCTTGATCATTTTAGGCATTGCTGCTGTACCAAGATTACAAATCTCTACCTCTTCATCATCAAATTGTATCCTAGGATATTTGAACACATCATTTTGGTCAAAAATATTTCAAGCGGGATAAGACCCTTGGGTATACAATTATTCTTCCACTGCAAAACTTCAAAACTACCCTTAGTTTCAGCAAACATGTTTTGTTGATATACTTGTGTGCTTTCAAACTCCTCTTTCAATTCTATGAAGTTTTTGACTTGCTGGTCATCTTCAAACACTTGCCAATGGATGATGCTTTCTGGGATAGCAAACCTGTGATGAACTTCAACCTCATACTTTTCAGTGGAATCTATAGGGATATCAAACATACTTGCAGAAATAGTTAGGGATCTAGCTATTGATTTTTGGTCCCTAGTTTTCACAATAAATGAATATTCTTGAATTTTTTCTAACATCTCCATAATCAGATTTTTGTATGCTCTTATTATCATATCTTTGGTTTGATATACACCTTCAACTTGTTTAATAACCAATTCAAAATCTCCACAAACTGAAATTTTTTGGGCACCCAATCTTTTCCAAATTTCTAAACCCAAAAATAGTGATTCATACTCAACCATGTTATTTGTGCAATCAAAGTTCAGTTTGAAAGAATATAACTCACTTTCATCATCAGGAGTTGTGATCCAAATGCCTGCTCTAGCCCCCTCTCTTCCAGCTGATCCATCAAAGTGAAAAAGCCACCAACCCTCTGCCTTTTCTTCAATGATTTCCTGATTTTCAGCTTGTTGATTTTCAACCTCCTAAATTTATGCTTTTCTTTCATCTTCTGCTTCATCAATTAGCTCATTGAAAATAATGGCTAATCCTAATTCAGTTTCAACAACATAAATTGGGAAATTTTGAGGTTTATCCTTACTACTTACCATATAAGCCATCCTTGTCTCTTTGTACAATATTCTTTGCTCACCAAAAACAGGGATGGTGGCATATGTTAAGTCCATCTGCATGCTGCCTTTAATTTTTGCTACCCAAGACCTAGATAGAAGCATGCCAAACTTGGGTGGAATGTTTGATACCACAATCTCCATTACCACTATCTTGGTAGGCAATTGTGTAAGGCCAAAAACAACATATTTTATCAATCCAATGCATTGAACTCTTTTTGAATCAAAAGAAAATAGATCCTTGTATGGCCTAGTGATTTCCAATCCCATCCTTTCCATAATCACCTTAGGCATAAGGTTATGAGAGGCCCTTGAATCTAACATGGAATTGTGTAATGTCATGTCATGGATACTAAGGATGACATAGAAAGGAGGTACTTCTTCATTCGGATCATCTTCCAATATTGGTCCCAAGTAGATGGTTGGATGATCTTCTTGTACATTAGGGATGTCTATAGCTCTTGGTTGAGAATTCAACATTTTTACAATTTTACTTCTGTACTCATTCACCTTAAGAATTTATCCAAAAGGGACTGGGATCTTGATTTTGGAAATCTCATTCTCCAAACTGAAAATTGAAGTAATCTTTTCAATTTATTTGATAGGAGGAGGAGTTGGTGGATCTTTTCTAACCTTAGCTACTTTAGGGGCATATTTCTTGGGTTGTGTTTTATTTGCAGTAAAAGGGACATTTCTGTTTCTGAGGTTGTATTGCTTCTGCATCTCAAAAATTACATGTTGATAACCCTTAAGGTAATTAGATGGTTCCTTACCCTTGTTTACATCATGATCAAACTCATCATGATCTTCCTTAGTCAAAATCATTCCAAACATGTTTTCATCTAGGCAGTGAATGGATTCTTCTGGAATCTCAAGTTGATCTTCTTCATCTACTAAATTTTGTTGAAAAGGAGGCCTTACTGGAGGGTCAGGTTGATTTCTATTTTCCCTTGGTCTCTAATGATTTTGAGGCCTTCTAAACTATGGATTTCTAAATTATGGCTCATGTTGTGCAGGAGGTGCAGAAGTGTTTCCAAGGGCAAGCCTATCCATAAGTTTTTCCATTGTTTTCATCATAGAGTCAAATTTGTCATCTGAGGTGGAAGGCTTATCTTCTTCTTTCTATTTTTTTTTTCCATATTGGAATTTATAGCTACTATCATATTGACTTCCACCTTCATAGCATCATTTTTCATTTTTTCTAGTGAAGGGGATTCTCTTTCTCTGATTAGGATAGAAAATTCATAGTCAAAAGCCTGAACATATCGTAGTTGAGCTGCTCCTGGTGGAGGTTTTAGATGGGAAGGAATGGAATCATAGACTTTATTAAATCTCTTGGAAAATTTTTGGATAGTTTCATCTACAGCTCTTTTCAAACTATTGTACTCAGTGAGGGCCTGCACAGGATTTGTTCTATTTCCCCACTTTCTCAAGAAGATATCCTCAAATTCATTCCAATTATGTAAACTTCCTGGAGCAAGGGATTTGAACCACTTTCTGACCTCGCCAGTAAAACTCTGAGAAAAAATTCATATTTTGACATCTTCATGGTCAACCTCCTCCCTATTTATGAAGTCATTAAATTGGTCTACATGTTCTTCAGCTGTAATATCTTCATAAGTTCCCCAATTTTTAATCCTATCAGAATATTTGCTTGGAAGGGAATTAAGGATAGCTGGGAGATAGCTGGCAGAACAAGAAGGGAATATCTAGCAGGTGCAATAGTAGGTGGAGGTGGAACATTTCCAGCCATGATGACAGGCACTGTGGTATTTTTATGGATAACAGTAGTAGAAGAAGAACTGTTAGGAGGTGGTGTAGTTGGTCTTTGTAGTCCAGTTACAAATGAACTCCAATCAGGTAAAGGAAAACCATATTTTCTTCTTAGAAAGATATCAAATGGGTCTAATTCCTTCAACTTCTCTAAAGATTCCCTCTATAAAAATAACTTTGATGTGACTGCCTCGCAAAATTTTTATTTATCTTTTTGGGTCACTAAGGATGAGGTATCAATACCTCTTCTTTACAAGTCTAAAACAATCTCAGTCAATTCGTTTTCATTTTCAGACCTAAACAAGACTTCCTAAATTTTATCATCAAACTTTTTATCTTTGGGACTTCTTAAAACTTCATAGGACAAAGCTCTTGAATGTGATGGAGCACCTGATTTTGAAGAGCTACCTTGAATTCCTCTGGAAATTGTGTTTGGATTATCCACTATAGCAAGTGGGTTAGGATATGGATTGCTCCTTCTGTATCTCCTTCTTGAAACTACCTTTAAGCATGAATTTTTTGAAATGGAGTCACCAAGGTAGTTGCAGCCTCGAACATATTATGAGCTCCTACTACCTCCAGATGCACCAATATGTTATCACCAAATTGATCTAGATTGGCTGCTCATTAAACAACTCAGTGTAACTATTTCAAACCACTTCTAACTGAATATTAGCCTCTTCAGTTTGAGAGGGATCTCTCAATGGGGGTTTATGATTTTGAATAAGGATGATACTAGATGGCTAACTCTATAGAAATTGTAACTTGTTTTGTATGATTGGAGGTTGAAAAATTCAGGCTTGCTACCATTGGGCTTATGGAGTCAACAGTTAGTAGTTTCAGTGACAATGATTCTTCACGTGGAAGCTGAGGCAGATAGAGGTTTTAAACAGAGGAAACTCACACACACAACATAAGAGAACACATTCATTTCACCACTAAAGGAAGTTAGAGCATAATATTATGAATTATGAGTAATTAGAGATGAAAACTACTGCAAATGATAAAACATAAAGATATAGATCAATAAGACATCAAAAACCTCATGATAATCTCAAGTCTAGAAAGAATAAAGTCACTTTGTATTACTGATAATGGTCAAAAACATACAAGCAACAATTTGGTGCAAATATTCTCCAACCTCTTGCTTCTTCGATGTTTGTCTTTAAATAGAAATTCTTTATAATAAGGATGATCTTCTTGATGGATAGATCCTCGAATTATCCTATGACACCTTTTATAACTGAAATCAATAACTTACAACAGAAAAATAATAGCTATATTTTAAAGAAACCAACTCCTAATAGGACTCCATCTCCTATTTATTACATTCCTCTATCCTATCTATGGAAAGATTACGTCATGGTTACACAATGAATATCACATGCTCGAAGGACACACGACCAAGTTCACCACCACTTTACATATTTAAAGCACCCCTAGATCTGTGGAACATAACCTTGCCTTCTAGGAATGGATGACCTTCATCTTCAATGTTGTTTTGACTGATGACCTCGTTGTGTGACACTCTCTTTGAGTCATAAATATCTTCTAATAAGCTCCTTTGACATGTTGGAGGCATCTAGATGGAAAAAAATCCTTTTAAGATGCTCAAAATCCTTCAACAATTTCTCGCTACAAAAACAGGACAGTTTCGTAGCGAGTTTTAGTAGCGTGGGAAAAGTGGCTTTTCCATCCATCTTCTTCACTTCTTTGTTGTTCCATCATCTTCATCATGTCATAACACCTTACCATCATGGATCCCTACTCTTAAAACATGAAAAAAATAATTTAAATGCAAAAAGGCACCTACAAATTTTTTTGTAGCATAGTTTTGGCTTCAAGCTTGAGCTACGCTATGAAACTGTGCAAAAAACCAGAAATTTCTTCTTTCAAGATTGTCTTCAACAATTGACCTCCAGCTGCTAAATTTTGATTCTATGCATGCTATGAACCTCTCAAGGCATATTCCATCTCAAATTATTACTCTTGTGGTGTTTCCTCCTCATTTACAATCAGTTGACTAATGGGCTCTTGTACCATAGTCATTTTCAATCATTTCTTTTCCAACTCCTCATGAATCAACTCCAATTGCTCTTCAAGGTCTTGAACTTTGTCTTTTAATGCCCTATTCTTGGATTGCAAGTGCAGGTTTATATTTTTGATGTGCTTGACTTCTCCCCTTAGTGGTTGAGTCCACTTTATCAACCTTTCTGTATTGCCCAAGGTCTTTGAGACACTTGTGACTTGATCTTCCTAGATTTTCCTCATTTGCTCAAAATGAATCTTCTCAGTTCTATGCTTCTTTGCTTCTTGTTTCAAGACTGATATCTCCTTACCTTCCTCTTTCAACTACTCCTTAAGGGTTTCAATTTCTGATTTTTCACTAATTTTATCTTTACCCTTCTTTTGTTCGATAACCAACTCTTCTTTTGCAAGTGAAGAGAGATCTATGATGTTCAGTGGCTGAGCAGTTTCACTGACCTTCTGAGTCTCTTTGTTGTTTTCCATGAACTTTCTTGCATGTCTGGTCATTACCTTTCTTGGTTGAAACATGAAACAAGCATCATCACCTGGAAAATCTAACCTTTTAACTGTCTTACCTTTCTTCAACTTCCTTCCTCCATCTTCAATGTCTTCAGCTTGGAAAATAGGAGTTTCTTCTATGTCAATTGCTTGCAATATGTCCTCTAAGTTACCCTTAACCATTGTTTGGCTCCTAGTAACTCTCTTGATGCCTTGTTTGTTGATTGTTTGATTCTATTTTTCAGGTGATGTTTTAGGTGTGTCAATCTTCTGCAAAGGCTCTGTCTCCATGCTCACTAGTTCTGGTGGGGATGATCTATCCCCTTCTTCAACTTCCTCTGCCACTATTGGTGATGAAACATTTCTAGGTTTGGAAACTCTTTTAGGAGTGACAACATCAACTTCAAAACCACTCATGAATAGAAAGGAAGTCCAATCTCTATCTAGTCTCTTCAACTCCTCTAACACCAACAACTTAATCAAACCATGGTGAAAGAGAGAAGTTTCATTGTCGTCTGTTTTAAATTGAACCTTACCTGAAATTTTACCTAGACTTATATATAAATAAAAGGGCAAGTCATGTGGCCTCTTACCCACAAAATGCAAAAGAAGCCTAAGGTGGTGGGAGTAGACCATGTGAAACCTTCCTTCACAGGTTAAATACTTATGAATTATCATCAACAGATTTGAATAGTTGTCCTTCATGAAAATCCTAGGGATAGAATTTGTAAGATCAATTTCAATATGCTCTGGTTTGATGAACTCTTTTCAATCTCACATTGTGAACTTAATGCCTTTAAACCACTCTTCCCCTCCTCTAGGGATTCATGTTGTTGTTGAAATGTTGTCTGGTGTCACCGTAATGTTCAAGATTCCCACTTTTGAAGCTGTTCCTATGAAACTGTTAACAAAATCCTTGGAAACTTGTAGATGACAACCCTGCAACCTTTGACAGAATTGCAAGCAACATGTTCTTCTGAATACCTCCGTGGAAGTTGGGTCTTCATTGATAAAATTCATATCCATGGGCTCATACATGTGGCAATGACCACCTTTGTTTGTTTTCTTCCTTGCAGCCATGGGTGCTTTATATCTTCTCAACCTCGCTTACTTAATGACACATGCAACCTTTGAATTTGCCAACAACCTGCTTGGTTCGATGAAGCAGCTCCCCAAAATCCAATAACATGCAAAGATAAATAAGAGTATGAAAAAAGACCAATTGGGTAAGGTTTTTATTGTTTAAATGAAAACTCATGCATTAATCATGACACATGCATGCCAAAAAGGGTAATGATGACCTCAGACATGGCTTTGTACCTTTGAATTAACCCCTAATAGACTTGAATGACCTCCACCCTAATTCCTCCAATCATGAACTAACACTTCACATCAAGTTTGATAAGATAGACAAGAAAAAAAATTCGTAACATGATTGGTTTAACTTCTGGCAGTTTCGCTATGAAACTATTAGGCAGTTTCATAACAAAAACTATTATTTTGTTGTGTAAAATGCTACAAAAAGTTGTAAAACTAGCTTAAGCTTCCTTTTTAAATTTAAATTCTTGGGAAATGAAAACTGACACTTTATGATGACTGATGGGAGATGACATGACCTAAATGGAGTTGGCCTTGAACCTTAGGATAGGTTAAACATGTAAAAAATGAATTTTTCCTATACCAACTTGAAAGGCTTAAGGAAACCTTTGATAACTGAACTGTATGACCATATCATGTAATGTTTCACATTTTATGAGTGATAAAATTAGGAAAGGGGCTCAGTGACTGCATAGTTGTGTATTTCATGCAGTCAAGGGGGAGCCTTGAGACTTGAGACTATGCAATGTGTAGTTTAGGCTGGGCTAAGGGAGAAAACCCTGTAGTTCTGGAGGCCAGTGTGACAGGCTGAGGGGATGGGAATTGAATGAACACATTGCACAATTTTTGGAGACAAGGGAGGCTAGACCATTTCACAATTACACAAATCAGGAGCTAAAGGGATGAAATTAAGGCTAGATACTATGCAATTCATAGTTTAGGCTAGGTTGGGAAGAGGAATTTCACAATTCTAAGAGCCAAGGTCAGGGTTTGAGCACTGAAATTTTGAAATTTAACAATCTTGGGAAGCAGGAACTACACATTGCGTAGTGCCAAGAGGAAAGGTCACAACTAAAGGACTTAGACTGTGTAATGTTTTAGTGTCCCGTGATTTGGCAGATTGGCAAGCCAAGTGATAGGGTAACATCAAACCAACTTTGGAGCCCTAGGACCTAGCCTTCCTGGACTCAGAGAGGGCTCTCTCTATTATGCAAAGGATATGAACTTGTTTGCTTTTTATGTATTTTATTTTAGGCTAGTTGTTAAGTATGTTTTGGTTTGTTTTAGGTTTTTTTAGGGAGAACTGATCAAAGGATAAATAGATAAAAATATTGTCAGATCAACTGGGCTATGGGGTCGAAAAGGTCGAGATTGTCTCAAATGGTGGACAATGTATATTGCGGGGCTGATTTGGTCGAGATAAATGGATTCTTTGGTTGTAAGTGAAATGATATGGACACTAAGTTTGTGAGAGACAAAGATGTTTTAAGCATAAATTGTTTTACAGCAAACATCCATGTGGTAGGGCTAACCATTAATCACTATAAATGAAACTCAAACTGATAGATGCATAAAATAAACATTCAGGTGATACATAGAAGTATAAGACCCTCTAACTTTGGAAAAATCACCTTCATAATTTTGGGAAAACAAATAATACAAACAAAAAACTCAATCTATGAAGAGGGAACTCCTAAACATCATATTTTGAGCTATTGGGAACTTTGAAATAAGACTGCAGAGCATGGGCAAAGGGCAAGATCGAAACAAGACCTCTTTGACTTAACTAGACAACCAATACTTCAAAGAGAGATTTTAGAGATGGATTTTTGGTTAGCTATGAGTAAGCAGGGCATACCGTGAATCATACTAGATAGCATACATAATAACCATTAATGAAACTGATAACAAGTTCTTAGGGTACCAAAGAGCAATTAAGAATTCTTTAACATAACCAAGAAAGAAGAAAAACATAGAAGTTGTAATGAATCAGGAAACTTGAGGTGCCTCCATGGGCATGTCTCAAATCTATTCTTTACTGATCTACAACAAGCAAGAAGCATGAAAAAATTTATGATAAAATAAGGAAACATAACAGATAGGGAAAACAATACCATTCACCAAGCCATGGAATCCTACAAACAGTCCTCCTCCACCATCCAAGTCAAACAAGAAATCATCCACTTCATGAGACAAAGTATTTCTTCAAAGCTTGTAATACTATATATTGCTCTATAACATCAAGTTCAGCCTCCTGTTACAATGAATTATCTTGGAATATATAGGCCAAAGAGAAATAAACCCTCCTAGAGCATCTAGAAGGCCATTGGCCTAATACAAATATCTGATTTTGTCCTTGAGGATTTGCAAAGCCAAAGGCACAAAATATCTTCAAAAATATCTATTTAAGATCATAATAGAAAGAAAATTTACTTTTGATCACTGACATGGAGAAAAAAATAGCTAAACGCACATTTGGATGAGCATATTCAGAAAACTGTTTTTTTAGCCAAAATGCTACAGGAGAATAGCAGCAGAAAGAAGCCTGTTTTGCAGACAACTTTTGAGGGACCTCCCGATGTCTAAACAAGGCCTGTGATAGCTCGTTGGAAAGACCTAGATGTATATTTTCTGGAACTACTTTATTTTTCCCAAACGGATCCCTAGAAGTCTGTCAAAAGGAGGATTGAGTGAAAAAACCCAGGAGGGTCTCATCTGCTGATATGTGAGGCAGAAAGGTGAATTTTGATTGATTTTTGCCTCTTTGGGGGACCAAAACACCTCCTTTTGATCTGAAAACTTGTGAGTAGCTGCCCCCAAATTTAATACATCCAAAAAAATGACTTTCATGAGCTGAGGATGCTCCTAGAACCCATGGCAGTGTCTAGAAAAATGTGCAATTAGGGCTAAAAAACACAAAAAACAAAATCATGTCAAAATTTGCTCAATTTTGGCGAGCAAGCCCCTTATGGGTTCTTAGAAGCATGCAAGGAAGCCGAGGCCAAGATTTCAAGCCTAGATATGCATTTTTCCACTTTTTCCATTGGGCGCCTCTTTCAGGCAGTTTTGAGCCTTTCTTGAGCAAGTTTGAGCTTTCTTCGGGAAAATTGGTTCAATTTATTGTAGTGCTCGGTCATATTCCTTTTCAGACCCAAGTCTCTATTTGCTTTCTCTAATCTATCCTCCAAATGCTTGTTGGCTCTTTCAAGCCATGATTCTTTATCATTTTATATTTCTTGGGCAAGCAATTGTGTGAGAGGATAAGATCGAACAAGGGCTGCTTCTTCTTCCTTCTTTTTCTCCAAAGCTTTCCTAAGACCCATTGTCCTAGGCATTTTTCTTACTGGCTGCTATTCTTACTTGGTATCATCAAATTCGCCCATATACTCTTCAAGCTTGACTTGTGCTTTGTATGCTTCCCTTTGATATTTGAATGCACGAGCCTCATAAATTTCCATTTTCCCACTCATTTATTTATTTTGCATTTGTAGAACATGTATGAGGTCCTTTAACCTTTCTAGATCAGTTTCTAAGTCATGGATTTGGGCTTCTCTATTTTGTAAAAGAGACTCAATAATTCTAGCTTCATCATCTCTAGCATCACTGTCTATTTGTATGATGTCAAACTCCCTTTCCTTTTCATGACTACTCTCCTGCTGTTCAACTTTTTCTTTACCCTTGCTTTGGGAAGATTTCTTTGTCCTTTTTCTCTTTGGAAATTCAAAAATACTCTTCTTAGGCAATTTTCCTCTACTTCTTAGCGCCCTAGTGACATTTCTAGTCACTGCTGGAGTGATTTTCTTCTTAGTAGATTTGGTGTTTTTAGGCTTCACCACTTTTGGAGGAAGAGTCATGGCCCCTTGCCTAGGAGAGGCAGCTAGCACATGCTCTTGGCTATGTTGAGGAGAAGAGAGAGGATTTTTCATTACTTGCACTTGTTCAACTTGATTTTTCTCATTGCTGCCTTCATCATCATCTTCTTTGCTACCCTGCTCGCTATTTTGAGTTTGTTTGGGGCTTCCAAATTCACCTTTATCACTGTTTTGAACCTCTTGACATATGTTACCTTCAACCTCATCAGTGCTGTTTAGAAAATGTTCTTTAGGGCTGTTAGCTTCATCATCCTTTTCTGCTGTTTGACCATCTTTACTGTCTGCTTGTAGACTGCCTTGTTTACCCTCATCACTGTCTTGAATTTGTTGAGGGCTGCCTTCATTGTGATTGTATTCTTTAGACTCTGTGTGTGGGCTGCCACCATGGTCACTTTGTCTTTCATCACTTCTTTGAACCTCTTCACTTTGCTCTCTATCACCACTATCTTGCTTGGAATCTTCACTATTCCCTTGCTCATTTTCACTGCTCTGTTTAGGGCTGCTTTGCTCTGCATCCTTACTACTTTGCTGAGTGCCACTGACTTCCTTATCCCTTGGTGAGTTTTCTTCGCCATTACTAGTTTTCTTCTCATGGTCACTGCCCTGTGATTTTTCACTTGGTTCGTGCTCACTACTTTTCTTAGTCTCTTTATGTTCCTCATCACCACTAACCTCATGCCTGCTTTCATAAGACTGTTCTTTTTCACTACCAATCATGGGTGATGTTTACCTTTGAGGAGTATTTTGACTTGATGGAGGAGAGACATAGTGAGTGGAGGGTGAGGAGGATATGTGAGATGGGCCATGAGATGAAGAGGCAGTGGAAAAATCTGGATGAGAAATGAAAGTCTCCCAAGATACTCCTTTCTTTTCAAGCTGGTGAAGGATGATGATTTTGATGAGAGAATGATGGAAAAGACGAGCTTTTTGCTGAGCAAGAGGTCTCTTTTGAACAAGGGAGGACATCTTGTATATGCTTTTGTAGAGGAAGAAAGGGAGATTTAGCAACTGAGTCCTTGTTAAATGCATGATAAGCCTGATGTGCTAGGAATAAATACGAGAAAACCTCCCTTCACATGTGAAATACTTCATGATAACTCTCATGAGGGGGGCATAACTGCTCAATAAGTGAGAAAAAGGAAATATAGCTTGGCAAGCATCCTGATGGTCTGGTTTTAGGAAGGTTTTATAGTGATTTAGATCCAGGTATTCCTATTTGAACCACTTTTCTCCTATATAGGGGATCTTAGTTGCTTTGGAGACAGCCCTAGGAGTGAGTTTAAAGTCTAGACCTACTAGGTGGACATGTTTTCCTTGCAGCCTCAGGGCGAATAGTTGTGTTAAGGGAGATTAATTGGTGACCTCCTGGACCTTTTGACAAAAATCAAGGCAGCCCACCTCATGTAAGTTGAAAAGAACCGAAGGGGAGTCATTAATCTCCTGAGTTGTAACAGGCTCAAACCTTTTGTGAAATCCACCCTTGCCGGCCTTCTTTGGAGGCATAGTTTTGTTTAGGTTTTTCTTTCACTCTTTAATCAAAACAGGCCTTCAAAATGAACTAAAAATATAACTCTCTTTTGAGCACTGTTTTTATTTTTTTTTTAAAACTATGTTTGGCTTTTTTACCAAAACAGGCCTTTTCAACTGATATCAATCTTTATCTCAAAAACTGGGTTTTTTCTCTTTACTCAACAAACAGGCCTTTTGTAGCCAGACAATAAACCCTTTTTCATCAATCACTGTCTTGTTGTATCTTGGCAAACATGGTGGTTTTTATGAATAAACTGTGTTTTTTGCCTTTCATTTAGACAGTGTTTTTCTTTAACAAAACTGACTCTTAACACCTCTTCAAACTCAAAAAATTAGGTAAAAAGAATAGTAAATACCTCTCAAAATGTGTTGTGCGCTTTTGAAGAAAGTTTCACAAGGCAAAAATCTAATTTGAGGTGAGTTGAAAGTGTGTTGAGCAGTGCTATGCTCCTGTGCACATGCGCGTAGCAACTACACGCCCTTTGGTGTTGTCAGGTCGGGCAGTGGGCGCCTGCTGAACGTCGGGCGGGCCGGTCGGTTAATATGCACAGGCACGTCACGCGATCCTACAGGCGCATCGCGCCGTGTGTAAAATCCTTTGTAAAGACGCTACATGCGCGTCGCATCTTCAAAACTCTTACCAATTTGCTTGCCCAGGGTTCGAAAAGAGGATTCCTCTTCTGTCCGCTTGTAAAATGGAAAGTAGATTTGAACTTTGAGATCCTTTATGGCTCTTTTTAAAACATTTTGAAACACCTTTTCCCTCTTTTTGGTGATTTCTCACTTTTTGCTTTTGTGTTTGTAAAGACAAATGGTTTTCTCTGTTTTGTTTGAGGGCTTGCCTTTACCAATTGCTTTATCCCTTTTTTAAAGGTGTCTCCTTTGAAGATTAAACTTCGTGCCATGAGTATGCTTCTTACTAAGAGATATACAACAAGCATTACCATGTGTTTTTTGTGACAATTTCTTTGAAACAAGTGTTGTGTGTGCCATTTGTTCCAAACACTATATTTCTCAAACTTGTCTATTAATGACACCTTTCTTCAACCTCAGTGTTAACAATGGAAACCTGACCATCTGCTCATTTCGAAGGAGGCCATCTGCAACTGTGGGAAGTGGGCCCTCTGCTTGTTATGAAGGAGGCCTTGTCTGAAAAAATGCATGGGCGCTTTATGTATACATTAGGCTTTCAACCTCTTACAATTTTCTAAGGTCCTATCTCTGTTTTGTAAATGAGGAATGTTTTTTAAACAAACTAGCTTTGTAACTTATCTTGTTTATCATTTGCAAAATTCCCCTTTAAACAGAACCTTGCCCAACCTTTTTAATCAATTGAAGAAGTTTCTCTTCAACCCTTGAACCTTGTAACTGTCATCTGATGTAGGAATTAAGCGCAAAACTGCTTGTTTTCTCTGTTGCTTTTTAACTAGACCATTTTAGGGGTAAAATGTAATCTTTCCACTTGTCACTCTTGAAAATCCTCAAACAACTATGGGCCCTCTGCTTAAAACTGCCCATTATTGACAAATTTTTCCAAACACTATCAATATTTGATGAATTTTGACCCTCTGCTTATTTGAAGGAGGTCCTCTTAAACATAGAAACTTCATCTATCTCAACATTGTACCTTGTTGTGTAATATATGCCTTTGCTTTGTACTCTGTCACTGTGAAGTTTTCCTTTAGGGAGTAAACACTACAATTGGTACATGGGGAGCACTTTACTGCTAGACATCTTTGAAACAACTCTTCCCTTGACTGTGTTTTCACAGGGTGCAGTGAAATTGTTTGTGATAGTCCTTCAAAGCTTAGTTCATGATAAGGTATAAGGAGTTGTTGTTCTTCATTATACCCTCACCATGATGCCTAATTTGCTTTAAAACTCTTTTTTCCAGAAGACTACCACTGTTGGTTGTATAAGGCTGATTTGTAGGGGTGGCCATAATCTGCACTTCTTCTGATTTCCATAGTAAACTAACACAACATGAAAATTTCTCCTGAGGTTCTCTTTTTGCTCCTACTCTGCTTGGTATCATCAATCAGTACATCCCTGCAGAGATGTAAAAATAGATTCTTTTGAAGTTTGGAGGGCTTCTTTGATGTTTCATGGGGATCATGCTTGATTTAATCATATTTCTTTAGACAGGGAAAACTCCTCTTTTCCTAATTTGAACATTCCTGAGCCTTGCTAGAAACAAAACAAAGTGACATTTTTGATGGTGTGTGACCTAGGGGTAGACAAGGGTTTTGGCTTTGGAAAATATCAAGACATGATGGCTGAATGATATTAAAGACAAAGTTTTTGGCTTAAAACAGTCTTGCCAAGGAATTTTCCCTAAAACACCACCACCTAGACCTACACACTTTGTCATGGATTTTGAATGGCTTCTTGGGCATGAGTAGGTTATCACATGACAAAGTGATCAGTGAGAGAGGGGTAGACACTTTGTTAAATGTTGGACAGTGAGTTACATGAAAAACAAAGGGTTTTGGTGGTAGAAAGGCAAACTTATAACAGCTATAGACTGGGAGGTTTTGCTGAATTTTGATAGGTAGGTAAACTGAAGGCTTTCTCTCATTATAGGCTGAAGGAGAGGGGAAGGAAGAAACAAATTTGTTTGAGGTGTTTTCTAGATGAAAAATTGACAAATATAGATTAGCTTCTAGAAAACTCAGCCAAAACAATGTTACCGATGACATAGGTAACCGCAATGTTACCTACTTTTTTTTCGTAGCATAAAAAGCACCCGATTTTGAAAAGTGGTGATGCAGAATCACCATTTTTTTTTTTTGGTGCACATTTTTGACACTCTAATATTTTTATTTATGAAGTACGAATATTTGTTTTAAAATGTTAGTGAATTTCATGTTAATTTTGAAATGTATTGATGTAGCATCAACTTTTTTTTTTTAGAGCGGTGATTTTCATGCTAATTTTGAAACGTATTGATGCTGCATCAACTTTTTTTTTTTAGAGCGGTGATTTTCATGCTAATTTTGAAACATATTGATGCTGCATCAACCTTTTTTTTTAGAGTGGTGATTTTCATGTTGGTAATAAAACACGAAACTTAGATAAAAAATATATATAAAAACAATAAAAAAAAAACCCAATAAAAATGTAAAAAAAAACAAAAATAGCTCGTAAAAATAAAAAATTTAAACAAAAATAAATAAATAAAAACAAAAATATTTGAAAATTATATCAAAGGAAATGACAAAATTTGAAAAAAAAAAACACATAATTTAAAGAAAAAAAACAAAAATTGACCAAAAAAATTTAAAAAAAAAAAACATCAAAAACATTTTTTTCTAACTTATTAAAAAAACCATATAAAATAAATAAATTTAAATTTAAATTTTTAAAAAAAATTTAAAAATTTAAATTAAAAAAATAAGAAGAAGAAAAAAAAATACAAATTTTAAAATTAACAAAAAAAAATTAAAAGAAAAATAATAATAATAATAATAATAATAAAATAAAAGAAAATTAAAATAAAATAAAAAAACTAAATAAACTAAAAAATTAAATTAACTAAATAAACTAAAAAATTAAAAAAACCAATTAAATTAAATTAAAATTTAAAAAATTTAATAAATAAATTTTAAATTTTAAAAAATAATTAATCTATAATATTAAATATAAAAAAAATAAAATTAAAATTAAAATTAAAATTAAAATTAAAAAAAAAAAAAAAAAATTTGATTTTAACATTAAAAAATAAAAAATAAATAAATAAAAATTGAAATTAAAAAAAAAAAATCAAATTAAAATAAAAATATTAAAAATTAAAAATTAAAAAATAAATAAATATATATATATATATATATATATATATATATATATATTAAAAATTAAAAACAAAAAAAATAAAATAATAAAATTTTTAAAAAATAAAAACAAAATTTAAAAAAAAAAAACAAAAACAAAACAAATTATATTTTCAATAAAAAAAATTAAATTAAAAAAAAAAAAAAAAAATTGAAATATAAAAAAATTAAAAATTAAAAAAAAAAAAATCAAATTTAAAAAAAAATCAATTTAAAAAAAAATCAATTTAAAAAAAAAAAAAAAAAAATTAAAAAAAATTAAAAAAGTGGCGGTGTTGGGGCGGCAGCAGCGGCGGTGGGGCGGCGCCACCGCCGCCCCACCACCGCCGCTTTTTTTTTTTTTTTTAAATATAATTTGTTTTGTTTTTTCTTTAATTTTGTTTTTATTTTTTAAAAAAATTATTTTTTTTTGTTAAAATTTTATTTATTTATTTATTTTGTTAATAATTTTTATTAAATTTTGATCTCTTTTTTTTATTTAATTGATTTTTTCTTTTTTAAATTTCATAATTTTTGTTTATTATTTTAGTTTTTTAATATAATTTTATAAAATTTAATAAATTTTGTATTTTTTTTTAAATTTATTTGAATTTAATATTGTTTTTTAAACATTTTACTTTTTTATTAATTTTTTTTGTTAGTTACATAAAATTTTTATATTTTTTTATTTCAATTAAAATTGTGTATTTAAAATTAGACTTTTTTTAATTAAATTTATTTTTTTTAAATTAATTTTTTTTATTTAATATTATTTTATTTTATTTTTTATTTTTTTCAATTTTCCATTTTTAATTGATTTTTAAAGTTTTTATTTTAACAACATTTTTTTTTTTTTCTTTTATATTTAAAATTTATTTTTTCTTTCAAAATTTATTTGTTTATTCATTTATTTATTAAAATTTAATATTTTTGTTTTTAAATTTAATTTGTTATTTTAGTATTAACTTTTTTTTTTTAATTTAATAAAATCTGATATATATACATATTTTAATTTAAGTTCATATATATATATTTTATTTCTTATAATTTAAATTTAATTTATTTTTTATAGTTTATTTGTTTTTTTAATATATATTGTTTTAAATTTAATATTTTCATTGTATTTTATTTTTATTTTTAATTAATTTTTTATTTTTTTACTTTTATTTTTATTTTTTTATTTTTTTTAATTTATTAAAATTTAATATATTTTCTTAAATTTAATTTTTTGTTTTAATTTTAATTTTATTTTTTTTATTTTTTATTTTTTGTTTATAAATTTAATAAGCATTTTCTTTTTCTTTTTTAAATTTAATTTCTATATTTTATTTTTTATAATTTCCTTCTTTTTTTAACTTCTTCTTCTTTTCTTTTCTTTTCTTTTTTATTTTTTTAATATTTTTATTTTGTTTCTATTTTTATTTTTTAAATTCTATATTTTTTTAAATTTTAATCTTAATTTTTTTTTTCCTTAGATTTTAGGTTTTTTTTTTAATGTTTGAATTTTTATTTTTATTTTGTTTTTATTTTTATTTTTTTATCTTCATATATTTTTAAATTTTAAGTTTTTAAATGTTTTTATTTTTTAAATTTATTTTTTTTCTTAAAATTTAGGTTTTTTTTTAATGTTTGAATTTTAAAAATTAAAAAATGTTACTTCTATTTTTAAAAATGCCAAAAATATGACACAATTTTTTTTTTTGTTATTCCAGCATCAACTGGTTTTGTTTTGAGGGTGTTTTTTCAATCTTTTTTTCAAGAAACAATTTTGTTTTTACCATAATTTTATAAAATGTTGAAATTTGACCTTAAAAAAAAACGAGGTGCATTCTGGAAGACACACTTTTTGTTTTTGGGGTGTTTTTTCATGTTTTTTGAGACTTTTTGGGCTAGAGTTCCCGTTTTGAGGTCAGGTTACCTATTTGATCGATAGCAGTGTTCCAAGAAATCTAGTCATCAAAATAGGTAAAAATATTGATGACTATCATAATGTATAGTTCAGGGAGGTTGGGTGAAGCTAGGTTGCTTGTTCAAGAAGCTTTTCAAAAAATGGTTGTGTGGGATTGGTGAGACTGATGTGAAGAGTGATGAGACTTCGAATGTGATCACACATTATAATACTTGAAGACACAACAATTTGTATCATCCATGACACATGAAAAATGAATTTCCCTTAGTGTGTAAAATTTACGACAACTTACAACAAGTGTGACCTGTAATATTCCAAATCTGGAACAGTTGCAACAAATAGAATATTTTGAGATATTCTAAAGTTGGAGCTTCAGAAAATCATGAGCATGGCAATGTAGAACAACTCATTATATGTAAAATAACATCTCACCAGCAAATGAAATAACCTCAGCAACTAGATGGCCTATATCCTCCTTCCCAAGTGGGGAAATGCAGCAATATAGGGCATAAAATAGTTGTCTTCAGAAAATAACGCTATACAAGTGAGAAATGGGACTTGGATCCCTTATAATACATGATATAAAACTCACATGCAGAATTAGAGGTGAAACAAATCACTCTAGCCCACATAAACATATCTCCCCAAGTCAATATGCCTCAAATAAGCCCAAACCCCATAGCCTATCTCATGCAGAAAGTACTGAACTAATAAAAACATTATTTTTATGAGGGTTTATGCAGAAAATGATGAGACAAAATAGGTCTGAAGTATTCAATGCATCAATGGCTGAGAAAATGGAGAATCCTTCCTTTTTATACCAAACAAGAGTAACCCGACAAGGGTTTCGTGAAAGTACATTGTCTAAAAATGCAGATATGTAGTAATGGATCTGAAAAACACAGTTATATTGCAACACTAAATAGATGTGACTGAAATATACAAGCAACAGAAGAAGAATGAAGTACAGAGATTTCCGGGAGAAGGGTTGGCCCTTTCTCCAAGGAAAAAGCTCACAAGCAAGGGATCAAACCCTGCTGCTACAACACCCCTGAAAATGACACAGTTTCTCCAGTAAACTGCACTGTAGTGGATGGGAACTAATTTGGCCACATGCCAAGATGTAAAATGTGCCCTGGAATCTCTTGTACAGATCAAGAAAAGAAAGGGAAGCTCCCTCCCCTGAAAGATAAGCTCAAGAGCTGGTGTTGTGAGTCTCCCACTGCAACACCCTACATCACAACACTATTCTCTGTAGAAATAAATTTGTGGCTGAAGGAGGATGCTTGGCCACAATGCCAGATTTGGGAAATGAAGAAAAGAACTCCTCCAAGAGATCACTCAATGAAGGAGAAAGAATCCCTAAGCAGGAATGCCTTGTGTTGAACAACACTGCAACTCTGCTAACCAACAAGAGGTTGCAAATATTCTAAGTAGACCAAAATTAATAATCCATAAGCTAACCTCAAAAGTCTACCTACTTCCTCCTTATAAGCTTTGTGAGCCTCCTCACCTTGGGTCCCACCAATTAGGGTTTCCAACACCATGTGAAGCCTTTCCCTCCAAAACTGCATTTTAGCTCTTTCAAGACTAATCCTCCATGCTGTGTTATTGACTTGGTCAACTTGACTAAATCAACATGATTCTTTTCCTGTTCACACAAGGGAAGTGCAAAATCCAGCCACTAGAATGTCCCCTTTTCACACCAAGAGGGTTTTTATGTCAATACAAGTTAATTAGGGGTCCTCCTCCCCATTTATTCATCTACTAGGTGCAAAAATCAAAATTTAATATTCCTATTAGCTGCATGCCAATTTTAGGAATATTACAGTCCTCCCCTCCCAAATGTTTCTTGTGCTCAAGAAACTACAAGGATAGAACTGGAAAGTCTCCTCCCCTCTTCTTGCAGCATCCCCATATGATGAACTTCCCCAAAGAATGAGACGTTGTCTCAACAATGAAATCTCATAGTGCCTCTCCCAAGTAAACAAATTAGCATTTGGTGTACACCCAAAATGGCTATCATCATGCAGAAGTAACATACTCAAGGAGACAACTATGTGTTGTCTAGAGGTCCTCTCAAGGCATGGAGTGTGAAATGCATGGGAAATTCTCATCCCCAAGTGAAACCTCCATCCCCAAGCTATCATCCATAAGAAATGAGTCACCCTCCAATACGGCAACTCATGAAGAATATCCTCCACCTTTGGCTCCTAAAGTGAAGGTGGGCTGAATAAATGAACATGATAGGCAAGAGAGCCTATCCCACGCTGTCCTCCTCTCCACTTATGATAAATGTAGAGGGCATGTTGATCTTGGGCTGCAACATGATTGCCTTCGAATGGCAAGAAGAAGATTGAGTTTCCAAGGACCCTTCCTCCAAAATAATGAGCCATGCCAACCCAAACCATTCCATACAAGATGAATGGCACATCATTACCATATGGCATCCAAATCAGAAAATTGTTGAAGGTTATGTGCAATTTTGGATGATACACATGGTCTCTTTGGTGGATACAACACAGTCCTTTCAATTACTGATTCAGAGCATCAAATGGCAAGTTTTCCTCCAAGGAATTTTCAGCTATGCATGTTAGCTCATCTACTATGAAGTAGTAAGCAGCAATATAAACCAGCTGTATACAATCAAAACAATACAACACTTTCCCAAACTCATGTAGAGATGGGTCATCATCATTACAACATTTGGCCCTAAAGTGACCATGAAACCCATAAATACTCTTGCTCTCTTGTGGAGCCAGGCACTGTTTACATATGGTGAGGAAATACAAACACTCAGTAGAGTAAGAAACAAGCACATAAATGCATTTATTGCCATGCATCATGTGTGAGTTGAAGGTGAGGTCCATGAGTGAGTCCTCCCATGAGAATCTCCTCGTAAAAATCTGCAAGAAGAAGGGATACATACCCTCCTTGGAATCCTCCATCAATAAGAAAATGCTCCTATGCGACAACGCTATAGGCCTTAGTAATAAGGCTCCATGACTCCTCCCTTTGACATTCCATATGCCAAAGCCATCCACCATCATGCTGCTATGTGAGAAGATATCCTTCCTACATGGAATTCTCATGCTCCTTCAATGCTAACGGGTAGCCTCCTTGCACCTTGAATGTGCCCTCCTTCTCCTTGGAAATTTCATGAAAAGCAGGGGAAAATTTCTGCCCATACTCCCCCAAGTGCAACCATAACCACAACAACAACAACTCTTGCTACTCCCTCATCTTTCCCTCATACAAGCCATAGTGTAAGATCATGATGGTTGTCTTGTATGATGCCCCATACAAACAAGTCTTCTGTTGTTCTATCATATGGGTGCCATGCCATGCCTCCCTACTTCTTGACAAAGAGTATGACCCAAGATGGCCAAACTCTCTCAAAAGTAGCCAACACATCTTTTCTTCTTGCTTCCCTATTTCATAGATCTGCAAGTCGTTCACAAGCCTCTTTCTCTCCATCCACCTCCATTCATCCAAGTGTGGATGTCTCCATTCATTCTTCCCCTTGGTATCTTCCCAGTGAATACTACCAATCTCCCACAGAAAATATACCTCCTTACACCTCATGGGAAGTTGAGATGTAACCTCTTGGAGATATTTCATAAAATACCTCTCATCAACCAACCTCTTGAATCCAAAAGAATCCAAGTGTGCTGAAGGCCAAACACTAACAGAAAGTGGCACAACATTCATCATGCCTCCCCCAATCTTGCACCTTAAACCCATATGCTGCATGCAACTCAATAAAGGTGCAAGGGAATGAATTTTCATCCCCTCTGGGATCAATCCCAAGTTGCACAGCACTGTGAAAGCTTGTTGCTTCTCCCCAACAGTGTGTTTTGATCCTTGACCAATTAAGGGAAACTTCCTAAGGTTTTCCATAAGTTTCTCTGAAATGTAAAGAAATGGAAATACATGCATACCTTGGTGAGGCTTGGGAACCTCTTGTGTGGGTGCAAGAGTTCCTCTCTTCACTGTGTTGGCTGATCCAACTACTGCTATAGACGGCTACCCCTCCATGATTGTGACAGCGCTGGTACAAGGCTCTTTAAGTGGAGAAGAGGACCCCTCCTCCTCTGATCTTCTACTGTCAAATCTTCTGATTACTTGATGAATAAAATCAGAAAAAGTAGATACTCTTGCATGAATTACATGGCTGATCCACCAAGAGCTTGCCTTACCCTCCAAGTGCAGTGCTGAGATCTCCACAACCTCTTTTTCCACTACTGGATGTAGTAGGAAAAATGCTTCTAGTTTCATCACCCAAGTCTTTGCTGCACAATTGAGTGATCCATCAAATGTAGACAACATGGTCTTCTTTCTTCTCTCATTTGAACAAACTGAGGAAAATCTAGGGTCTCTTTGAAAGCCCTAGGTTGGCACTTGTATTCTGCCAAATACCCACTCAGGATCTCATGTTCAAAGTGGTCTTCTTGCTCTCACTCCCTCTATGAGAACAAGAAGTGCATGGATCTTCTTCTTCCTCTTGAAACCTTCTAAAGGTCTCACTGCAGCTCTCTCCTTCTCAAAACCCTCTTGGAGTTTCATTACATCTTTCTTCTTCCATCGGTTGAACCTCCTTGAAGAGGCTCTTCTTAGATCTGAAAATGGATGAGAGTAATATCATCCTCTCCAGAATTTTGTTCTCCTCCTCTTATTTCTTCTAATTGGATCTGAAATCCACAAGCTGAGCCAAGATGGCAGCTCTGATACCACTGTAATATTCCAAATCTGGAACAGCTACAACAAATAGAATATTTTGAGATATTCTAAAGTTGGAGCTTCAGCAAATCATGAGCATGGCAATGTAGAGCAGCTCATTAGATGTAAATAAAATCTCACCAGTAGATGAAAGAACCTCAGCAAGTAGATGGCCTATATCCTCCTTCCTAAGTGGGGAAATGCAGCAATATAGGGCATAAAACAGTTGTCTTCAGAAAATAACGCTATACAAGTGATAAATGGGACTTGGATCCCTTAGAATACATGATATAAAACTCACATGTAGAATTAGAGGTGAAAAAAAATCACTCTATCCAACATAAACATATCTCCCCAAGTCAATATGCCTCAAATAAGCCCAAACCCCATAGCCTATCTCATGCAGAAAGTACTGAAGCAAGAAAAACGTTATTTTTATGAGGGTTTATGTAGCAAATGATGAGATAAAATAGATCTAAAGTATACAATGCATCAATGGCTGAGACAATGGAGATTCCTTCCTTTTTATACCAAACAAGAGTGACCCAACAAGGGTTTCATGAAAGTACAATGTATAAAAATGAAGATCTGCAGTAATGGATCTAAAAAATGCAGTTATACTACAACACTGAATAGATGTGAATGAAATATACAAGCAACAGAAGAAGAATGAAGTACAGAGCTTTCCGGGAGAAGGGTTGGCCCTTTCTCCAAGGAAAAATCTCACAAGCATGGGATCAAACCCTACTGCTGCAGCACCCCTAAAAATGATGTAGTTTCTCTAGTAAAATACATTGTAGTGGATGGGAACTGATTTGGCCACATGCCAAGATGTAAAATGTGCCCTAGAATCTCCTGTACAGATATTGCAAAGAAAGGGAAGCTTCCTCCTCTGAAAGATAAGCTCAAGAGAGGGTGTTGTGAGTCTTCCACTGCAACACCCTGCAACATAGCACTATTCTCTGTAGAAATAATGTTGTGGTTGAAGGAGGATGCTTTTCCACAATGCCGGATGTCGGAAATGAAGAACAAAAATCCTCCAAGAGATCACTCAATGAAGGAGAAAGAATCCCTAAGCGGGAATTCCTTGTGCTGAACAGTGTTGGGGTCCTGTGATTTGGCTGATTGGAAAACCAAATGACAAGGCAACATATAAACCAAGCTTTAGAGCTCTAGGATCTAGCCCTCCTAGTCTCATAGAGGTATCTCTCAATATGTTTGTGAGGATATAGCTTGATGCTTTTAAGATGTTGATTTTAGGCTAGTTATGAAGTGCAAGTTTGTTTGTTTGTTGGTTGGACAAAGATGATCTAGGCATCATAGATAGAGTGTGGAAATATACAAGCCATTGGGCAATGGAGTCATGTGGAAGTCTAAACAGTTCCGGTTGATGAATTTGGGGAACCAAAGGGAAAATATAACTTGGTCAATGGATTTTTGGAATCATATAGGTGTGATGAGATGAACATCAAGGATTTGGAAGGAAAAGTAGAGCTTTAAGGGCTGTTTAAGACTCCTTTATTATGTATACCTTTCAACGAAGGGAATTGCAACATTATCTAAACATAAATAAATATTAAATGGCCAGGGCTGACCATGAATTCTACCTACATACTTTATGCAGATAACATAAAAAAGACAGACTTTCAAGTAAGACAAAGAAGGAGAGGAACACTCTGTTTCTTCTAATTGTTTCATTTAAAGGAGTTAGAAAACACATAAGAAACACAAATAATTGCATTCATAAAAGGGGGAATGCCCAGGAATCTAAGACTGCAATTATAAATACCTTCAAATACAACTATCTCAGCAAGAAACAGAGGGTAAGATCATAACAAATCCTCTCTGCCAAGCTGCAGACAATAGCGTTTGAAGGATGATTTCAGGAATAGTTTTCAAGAGGAAACAACAGGGTAGACCATAATTCAACCTTGACAGAAACTATTCAAACTACTCTGAAATAAATGAGCTTAAGGATTTAAAAGCAGTCAAACTACTAAATAAAACCTTCAGTAGATGAAAACATAAAGGCAGTGAAGAGTAAACAGGCCTAAGGTGCTTCTAGGAGACATTTCTTAGCCTAAGATTTTTACTCTACTGCAAGCGAAGCAAAATGGAACAAAGTGAGAAACAAGAAATAAAATTAACGAATAGAGATTACTTCACCAAAACCAGGCTCGGGGATCCAATGGTCTAGCCTCCTTTATCAACAGAAAATCAAAGACATCCACACTTCTTCAAAACACCAATTATTCTTCAAAATAGTGGTCTATGTATTATTTCAGAATTCATCAAATGCCAACCTTTTACAATGAGTTTTCTGTGAATACATATAGGTGAAAAGAGGAAGAGTGTTGCATAAATGGTAATAAATGTCAATTAAGACAGAGTGGGAGAGGAGTTTGAATGCCCATTCTTCTTAATGGCCGTTGCATTAACTGTTTGTACCATTTTGGTAGTTTTGCATGTTTTTATGCATATCTGGTAGGCATGGCACATTAGGGGAATTTTGAGGTCTAAAATGGGCCTCCTAAGGAAATTATAAAATAATAGTGGAAAAAATCAAATAAGATTTGATGACAACATCAAATTTTAGAGGGAAAAATGAAAAAACTACTTTTTCAACTCATATTTTCAACTTATATCCCAAAGTTTTTACTCAAATTTTGAGAGGGAGTACTCATTGATGGAACGGACATACCATTCAAGTGAGTAACCCATGGACCACACTGATAACTTAATACATTTAAAAAATGAGAAATACATAAAAACGTGATTACAATCACGTTTTTTTATGTATTTCCCATTTTTCATGTAGCAAGGTTCATCGAAAGTATGCAACATGGGTACTCCTTGAATGAGGAATTAAATTTTGCATCCAACGAGTACTTCCACTCGAAATTTGAGTAAAAATTTTGGGAGATAAGTTGAAAATACGAGTTGAAAAAGTAGTTTTATTATTTTATTATTTTTTAATATTTTTACCCTTTTATTTAAAAAAATGGTAAATCATCCCCCATGGTTGACATCATCATCTTGAATCCTATTGGTTGTTATAAAGTTTATTTTTGTTGTACATTTTTCTTAGGAGGCCCATTTTAGACCTCAAAATTCCCCTAATGATAACCCCGAAATATTTCTTTGAAGATAAATGTGGCTAAGTACCCTGTTTGACTTCTCAGATGAGAAAACTGTTAGCTTATTAGGTTTTTTTGCCCCACATTTGCTTAATGACTGTTCTAACAGTTTTTAATGAATTTTCTGTCATAAGGATGGTTGTCATAGTGTCTTTGAAAAGTAAAGCAGATTGCAGGTGTCCTTTTGGTGGAGTAATAGCTGTTGTAGATGTGGCACTTGAGGCCTTCTTATGCTAGTCTGTCTTATTTAGCCCCTTTAAACACTGATTTTCTTTTAATTTGTGCTTTTAGGCTTTATTAGACCTTCATCGAACCATCTTCTGCCTTTAAAATGTGTTTGTCCTTTAAAATTGTGAGTTTAAGCGTTTATTCTTCAACCTTGTGCTTAACCCCTTTGTCTTTACCCTTCTGATCTCTTTTTCAGTGTACCGGTTGCTTCAGCATGTTGGAGGGTTTTATTTGTAATCAATGTCCATAAAACCTTTGATTAAATTCTTAATTTCGACCCCTCAACCCCTTAGCCATTGTTTCTTTGGCTTTGGGAGACCTGTGGATAAATCCACCATTAAACCTGCATACGGCGACAAACTGGTTAATAAATCCTGTGTTTCTTGGTTTAACTGCAATAAAGGGCTTTGGTGGAGGTTGTGGAGTAGTGAGGAAGCAAGGCGATTGTAGCGGGGAAAGGTTTCATAGGCGAAAACAGGAAAAAAATCAACAAAAATTGAATTTGGCGCGAAATAGTGGATAGGCAATGTTGGAAAACCGGCCGCAGTTTTCACATGGGGTTAAAGCAGTAAGTGGTTTGGGACAGATTGAACACGATACGGTCCAATGGCTAACACGTACACCTCTGAAAACCACCCATTTCACATTCAAAATGGCCAATCAACTTTATTTGTGAAATGAACGCGAAAATGGTTTAAGACCGTCCGATCTGGAGGGCCCAGATCTACAGCTGTAAGCGAGCGCGGAAAATAAACAAGATGTGTGGGAAAACATATGGTGGGTTCTGGGTGACGTGAGCCACTTTGTCGCATAGAAGGGAGGCTTTGAAGTTGGGTAAAACATATGCACCATGGGTTATAGTGTTAAAGTGTTTTAAACCATATATGGGCGCATATATAAAGGGAAACAAAGGTAGGAGTGGCAGGAAATGAAAATAATTCTAGGTCGTTAGATCTGGGGAGGGGAAAAAGATCAATGGTGGAGATCTCATGGAAACACAATGGGAAGGCCCCGCGTGGTCGAGTGGGACCAGCCAGGATATATGGGAAATATAAATAAAATACGCATAGCGGGGGCACTTTGAGGTACGGAAATATTTGTGGACCCGGTGCCTCCGCAATGAATCCTGGCCATTGGATGAAGGTTTCATGCATCCCAAGGATTCAACTGCGGGGGCACAACTATGTTTGACCTATGCGTGGAAAGTGATCGTAGGTGGAGGAAAATGGAATTCAGTGTGAGCCGTCGGATCCGTGAGATGGACGGTGGAGGATCCATCGCAAGATCGGCGATCGGAGGAGCAGAGGGTCAGGGGATAAGGCTTTTGGATTTGCGATGGCCGATGGGAGGGATAATGCAATGGATGGAGGGCTGTAGGATCAGGATTGAGATCAACGACTAGGATTTGGTCGGGGCATCGCATATCAACGGAACGAGGAGATGCGAGAAGGAAATAGGGGAAGCCCAGTGCGATGAGGGAGTGAAAATGCGATGTGGGATAGAGTAGACCGTCTGATTGAGATCGGGATGGATGGCTGAGATGGATTCGGGGGATTTCATCAATGGAAAAAAAAGGAAAATGGTCGCGGGGAAAGGGGAAAAGGCTGAAATGCGATGGGCGTAGTGCTTTGGTCGCAGGGCCTGGTCTTATTACGGCAAAAGGGGTTCGGGGCTTAAACGAAAGGGGCTTAGGCCTAAAAGGAGCAGAAAAGGTTTTTCTAAGGTTTTTGTGGGTTTTTATGGATTTTTCAGGTTCTGGGTGAAGTAAAAGGGCTCTAAAAACCAAGTAAAAAGGGTTAAATGGTTTTAAAAGGAATTTTAAGGAAAATGAGGGTAAATGAGGGAGAAAAATGGGCATTTTTGAAGATGAAATGGGGGGAATGAAGTGATGGAAATGGGGCCTTTAGAAAACATTTTTTTTCTCTTTGGAAATAGTAGGATTTTGAAGGATTTCTTGTGGAAACAACAGTGAAGATGACTTGTATGATAAAAGACACAAAGAAGGCTTCAAGAACTAGTAGTTTTCCATGAAGATTGCTTCTTGAAGGCTTAAGAACATATTTAGCCATCATTTGGTATAACATAAATTATAGATGGCTAACAAACAACACTGCAACTCTGCTAACCAACAAGAGGCTACAAATAGTCTAAGAAGACCAAAAGTAATAATCCATAAGCTAACCTCAAAAGTCTACCATCTTCCTCCTTATAAGCTTTGTGAGCCTCCTCACCTTGGGTCCCACCAATTAGGGTTTCCAACACCATGTGAACCCTTTCCCTCCAAAACTGAGTTGTAGCTCTTTCAAGACTGTTCCTCCATGCTGTGTTGTTGACTTGGTCAACTTAACTAAATCAACATGATCCTTTTCCTGTTCACACATGGGAAGTGAAAAATCCAGCCACTAGAATGTCCCCTTTTCACACCAAGAGGGTTTTTATGTCAATACAAGTTAATTAGGGGTCCTCCTCCCCATTTATTCATCTACTAGGTGCAAAAATCAAAATTTAATATCCCTATTAGCTGCATGCCAATTTTGGGAATATTATACACTTAAGATACACTTTACAACCACTATGACGACTCTTGTGTGACAATTCTTAAAACTTTGGAAATGAATGTGATAGATATTTACATGGTTAGAACAACTCATTTACACAAAGATGACCTCTTGAAACCACTATAACAAGTTTATATACAGGATGTGACAACTAACATGCAAAGAGACAACAACTTGCTAACTTTAAAAAGGGACCCAAAACACTTCAAGAAAACACATGATAGAGTTTTATGGTTTGTGACGACAATGTACAAGTCCAAGGAAGGCTCTGAAATTAAGCGCATGCTAAAATTTTGGAGGGTGTTGTAGCAGCGACAACGCTTGGTAACACACTGGTATAATTCCAGCTCATCTGCCTTGGTCAACTCTTTTGTGCATGACCTTGGTTCTTTGGGGAGTATTAATTCATCATGTAGATTACTTTAGTCTCCCCAATTTCCTCGTGAATAGACATGGTACCCTTTATACCTTATCGGTTGAACAAAACATAAAATTCAACAATATCACAATGTTTTGAGGTGGGAAGGGTACTGAAGTTCACAAGCTTAATATTTTCAGAGTATAATTTTTCATCTCTGGTGTTGCTTCAGTGCGAGTAGGCTTGGAAAATACCCCAACAGAGCCACTACAAGAACACAAACATTTAACTGCTTCCAACGATCCTGATAAGTACCTCGACGAAGTTGCTTGCTTCACATCTTTGTGCATGAATCCTTTACATTCTTTTTGCTACATATATATATATATATATATATATATAGGACTGTGCATTGACACTTATTCATTTTTGGGTGGAAGAGGGATCTCGAATTATTGAGAGTAGGAGAGGTTGTTCCTTCAGAGAAGCATATAGAGACCTCTAATTTAGGTTTGATCGTTTAGATTTTTTCCATTCTCCTCTTCTACTAATTGGATAAGCGTGAAACACCAAAAAATAAAGAACTGAATGTAGGCATAAGGTTTCTCGAACATACATGAGTTCATGGTTTAACCAAAACTAAGACAAATATAACCAACACAAGGAAGACAGGCAGAAGGTTTAGCCAAATGTTGAAGTGTCACAAGACTCTTTAGACTTAAGTGACGCGCATACTAGGAGGCCAAAAAAGGTTTATGAACAACACTTATTCACATGACGAAAACAAAATACAAATTAAAAAGCAAGAAAGACTATGCACATAGTGTAGGGCATAGACCTAGACCATCATTGAAATTAATGTTTTAAATCTTGGCCATTGACAGGGAGATATTCAATATTCCCTTCAAGTGATTGAAGATGATAAGTATGTTGGACAAGATTTTCATGAATTGTGAATGGTCCAATCCATAGGGATTGAAACTTGGTGTGTTTTCCTTTGTCCTTGTGGGATTTGTCCCACTTCAAGGCTAAGTCACCCACACTAAAGTTATTCTTCCCTTCAGACTTCTTGTCGAACCACCTCTTGATAAAAATCTGATGAAGTGAATTTTTTTCTTTTTCTTTCAACCTTTCTTCTTGTAACTTGTGAAGAGTGTCCATCCTACGTTGCACTAATAAGCATGGGGTGCCTTGGGATTCCTATAAAATTTGGAGAGCAGGCAAGTAGATGTTTGGAGGGAGGATGGATTCTTTTCCATACATAGGAATTAAGGTTAGATGTTCAGAGAGGGCTTTGGCTTGATTCGGTCAGCCCATATGGAATTTACCAAAGCAGAGTGTGAGTTCCTTTGTTCAAATAATGTTTTAATTTTGATGATGTAGATGAGGTTATTATTAGTAGAATCAACAAGAGCATTCCCCCGTGGATAGTAATTATTTGAATGTTTCAATACAATTCCATTTTCCATTGCAATATCATAGATTTTTAGAGATGAAAAGTATGTTCCACTATTGAAAAAAAGTGAAGTAGGAATGTTGAACCTAGAATTGATACTCTATTGAAGGAATTTGATGACTTCTTGATCATTCACCTATTTAAGTGGAACTGCTTCTGTCCACCGCATAAAGTAGTTTGTAGCAGTCAGAATATAGTGGTGCTTCTTTGATGAATGCAGAAATATTCCTCTGATAACATCCAAGCCCCATCGTTGAAATGGTTCTTCCACTACGATAGGCTTCAATAGGGTGGCAAAATTATTATTTAGACTGACACACCTTTGACAGTATGGAAAGTTGTGGGCGTAAGTGTGAGCATATTTGAATAACATATGCCAATAGAAACCATTCCACATAATTTTATGTGCATTTGTGTTACCTGCGAAATGTCGCCCAATTGGTCCATCGTGGATATCATGCAATACTTTATCTAAATCATGTACTTCTAAGCACCTAAGAAATACTCCATTATGGTGCTTTATAAAAAGCACCCCATGCACCAACTGGTAAGATAATTATTTGGGTCTAAGTTCCCTTTTCTACTATGCATATAAATGGGAGGGCATGGTGTTATTTTTGGCTTGAGGGGTCCTGACCCAGGTTCGGAGGTTAAGGTTTTCCAACAAACCCCTAAACTATTGGCCCTTTCGGCAGTGACCTGCTTGCGCAAGCCAAAGACTCACCCGAATCAGTATGGGAGGGTGTTGGAACCAAGTTTTCGCACCCTGATAGAGAGTAGGTAATTCAAGCAGGTCTGCATTCCCAGCCTATTGAGTTCGCACTAAACAAATCTATTCACAGGCTTATTGACAATATAATCCACAATATAACAGAGCTATTCTTATGCACAGATCTAGTAAATACCTCTGCATCCATGTGTGCAATACCAATTATCAGCACATAGCACTATAATCGCAGTAATTAACATATCATAGATACATATACCATAAACATAGATACGTTTAACATTCTCAAAATAGAAACATAGAAACATAAGGAAACTTCAACATTCTTTTTTCGCGATTGTTTGCTTAGCCACGCTGAGCTATTGGTGAACTTGTTGGTCTTGATGGTGAATTTCCTAAAACAAGGAGGTGTGGAAAACCTGCAATGCCTCATGTGGTAGCCTGGCTAAATCAAGCTGTACTTCTGCACTGGCCTGGACTTGCATTCCCTAGTCGGGTGGACTGATCACAAGGGTTGCACCAGGTAAGGAACAGAGGTAGCTTTCTGCTGTAACTAGTGCTGCACTGCTGGTTGCCGATGGCATTCATACCTGAATCACACTGGTCTACAGCGTGCCTATTTTCAACTGTAGAGCACGAAGCTCGGCCTGAAGATTGTCGATCGCATCATTCTGCTATCCTTCTAGGGCTAGCCATCTTTCTTCTGTGGCCAAAGTGACCACGTCAGCAATTTTTTTTAGGTCCCCTTTAGTCAGGGTAACCGTCTCATCACGTTCTGTGCGCTGAGATCACTGCTTCTTTCGTGGCCCTTTGATAGGCTCACTTGTTCGTTTCATGCCTTAGGGGGAGGCAGTTCCTCCTGCATCCAGTCCTTTTGTAACCAGGTTTGGCGGCGAATCTAGCTGAGTCTCTGCTTCAGCGTCCTTCTCAATGGTCTATTTCTGCTACGCATCCTTCCGTGATCCGATGCTTCCTGGTTTCTCCAGGTCTTTGCTTGAGCCACCAAATTATTTAGTCGTGGTGGGGGTGATTTTCGTAGCACTTTCTCCGATGGTGCTTGCCGCACCCGATGTGAACCCAAGCTTCCACTGCGAAGGCCATGAAGTGATTACACAATCAATATCCTCTTCCGTATCCATATATGGGAGTAAGACCCAAGTTTTATCTTTGCGTGCTCTGATTTGGACATTGTGCATGGTGACCTGGAATGCCGCGATGTTCCTGTACTTATCGTACACTGCTGGGGACAACCGTGGTTGGGAATTGATGGTTGTTGCCAAGCTACTCTAGAAGAGGACCCAGAAGACTTGGTTTTCCTTGATACACTGCACGTCCTTATAATCCCATAAGTTCTCATATCGGCCCCCCTCACACATGTCGGGGGTGAGCTCTAGGAGGACCGATTCCTCAGGTGCTTCCCAGGCTATCAATGCGATGAGAAGTAGTAGCCAGGAATAGAAAAATTCCCATCCCTGCTCCTGGGATTCATGGACATTGGCAAAAAACTCATTGCACAAATATTGGGACCAATTGAAGCAGACCCCCTTCTCACACCGGCCTACTAACTGAATTACGTATGTGGGGATGGAGGCCACCTAGCATTTTCACATCATCTTACACGCCAATAGTAGGGTACCCAACTGCGTAGCACGGTCACTGATGGATTTGATCATGAAGCCCCATGAGTTCCGCTCCACATGGTATTTCTGTCTCACATATTTAGTAGTTTCTCCCTCATACTTTTTCCCAACACATAGCAGAGGGTCTGGCCCGTCCATGGGAAGACTAGTGATTTGATGAATGAGCGCAGCGATGATAGGGATTTGATCTTGGATCCATAGACATCCATCATGGACCAGGGCGAGAAATTGACGCACTAAATAGTACGTAACATTGTAGTGGCTAAAATGTGGCATCCGGAGCAGATTTAAGAGCTCAGACCCTGCCACGCCGTGTAACCAGCTCACGGGGATAATTTTTATTCCATCGTCATCCTGTATCCTTTCAACATATAATTTAGGGGCTAACTCAGGGAAAGCCTCCAAACTGACTAGGTCATGATAGTCAAACTTTATTTCATGGGACCTCCCAAACGGTTCGCCAATGATGGCGACCTCTCCCAGGGTCAGTGGCATCTATAGATAGGTGATCAGACCATCGAGGTTATTTTGCATGCGTGTTGAGGGTCTGCGCGGTCGAATAAAGGGGGGAAACTAATTGATTGGTGCCATGGCCTAGGCCTCTTCCCGAGTAACACGCGCCTTGGGCATTGCTCGTGGAGATTTTACATTCCTTGGGTAAATACGGGGCTACCCCCCAACCCATTTCGCGGGTTTGCCTAAGCCTTGGGATTTTTCCCTTCCTTTCCTCATGGTTGGGCTCAGCATGGAGAGGACCTCTTCGGCCTCGAACTCAATCTCCACCACTTCCTCGGTTTCTTGTCAAGCTGAGGTCATTGGTTCCGAACGTTCAACAGGATTAGTGGCCATCGTTTTGGTGCGAAAAATGAATTCCAAACTCGGGTGGCTACTATCAGAGGGAGTAGGTTTCTTAGACATGAAAGGGATGTTATAGGCACATAAATTCTTACAACACAAATTCGTCAAGGACAAACATGTCGAGTACAAGTTATTCAAGCGATACAAAACCCTTGTCTAATCTATACTGATCCTTTTATAGCCTTTGTAATCGAGAAATGGTTGGGTAAACTTCACTTGGAACTTACCATCATGTAAATGGTAAAAAATCTTCCAAAATCGCTTTATAAAATGTCAACTGGCCGCTCCTTCCAACGGTAACTTTTCTTTTTACCTAATTTGATTATTTCAATGGTTATTTTTCGCACCCCTGGTGCGCTCAGCGCACACCTGCGCTCCCAGCGCACCACTGTGCTTTTAGTGTACCTTCTGTGCTCCCAGTGCACCTCTTGTACACTTAGCATACACTCATGCGACCAACATGTCTGCTGCATTCTGAGTTTATTTCTGTGCCTCCAACGCACCTCTCTGGGCTTCCAATCCTGTGGCTACCTTCTGTGTGTAGCATGGTACCTGCTGGGCTTACCTTCCTTGGTGGGATACCCCACTTCATACAACTACTCTAGTCATATAGTCATTTTATTCGATATGGCTTGAGCTGATTTCTATTGATATAGCCGGGTAACATATCACCGTGCAGGGTAGCTAACCGCACAGCTTCGCCCTCCATGATTTTTGTTAGTATGAATCCTTTGTCGAAGTGTACGAAAAAGGACCACTTTAGCTACGCATAACTAATAGCCCTAACAACAAAATTGGCTACCAATATCTTCAGATCTGTGGTTAGTTGAACAAGAAAAGAGCTTCAAAAAACCAGATCTATGCATGGAAAGACATTAAGTAGTAAAAACAAGGGTTTGCTCCATATACCAACAGACAAGACAAGAACAATTTTTGAAAGAATTTTTGTATTAATTGGGCACCTGGGAGGAAAACAAGAAGGCGTATCCAATTCTCCTCAGTGGGATGGGTTCTTGGAAGTCCTCGCACTTCAGATCTAAGATTTCTCTCTCTTGTTGGTGTAGAAAACCCAATGCAAAGAATAGAGCTCAATGGGAGCTCACACAGCAAATGATGGAAAAATGTGACCAAGTGTATAGATCCAGAGTGATCTAATAGGCAAAAAAAGGTGAAGAATGGTAGGAAAAACTCTCCTATTTATAACAAAATATTGGGTCATTCTAGATCTTGGTGCATGATTAAAATAATGTTAACCAAATCTAGATCCACCTTTTATGGAATATTTTATTATATTTGTTGGAGGGAAAAGGTATTTGACTTGGGTCAAATCCCTTTATTTGTCAAAAATAAATAAATAAATGATTTATTTATCTTTTTAAGGAAGTGGTTGAAAGACAATCAAATAAATAATGATTTATTTAATTATTTGTGGGTGATTTGGTCATATTTAACAAGGAATATTATCTAAATAAGATTTAAATAATTATTCCTAGAAAATAATAAGACAAATAAAGGTTTATCTAATTAATTTCTTTGTTTTGGGTTAAACATGACTAGGAATAATAATTAAATTATGGTTTAATTAATTATTCCATGAGGAAAATCAAACAAAATAGGTTTGTTTAATATTTCCTTTTGGGGTTTCCTGTTTAGACTATAAACAACCTAATAAATGTGGTTTATTAAGTTATTTTACATAGTGAAAGCAATTTTACTTAGGGTAAAATTGGTCTTACATGGTGTACTTGGGTCCATCTAATGATAAGAGGTTAGATGACCAAAAAATGGTGTAACAGATTGCCCCCCATCGTGCGAGTTGTTGAGCCTCAAGATTGTGCTTTCTTTCATCTTACTTTACCTCATTTTCCTTTGTCCATTTTTATTCCAGACCCAATTGATCAATGAATTTAGTTAAAATTACTTTTAGAATGATTAACATGACTAACTTGCTAAGTTTTGTGATTTTTGTCATTGTAATGCATTTTGACCGGAACTAGCTGCAGAATGCAGACATTCCGTAGCTAACCGGCAATTCTGCAGCTGTCTTCACGTTCAGGCATGTTCTAGGTGGCCTCTCAAAAAAAACCACATATGGGTATATTCCACGTCATGTCTACATTGTTCGTTGCTCACCATGAAGGAAAAATCGAATTTTGGATATGGTTTTGGTACGTGGGAACTCATTTAAGGAAGCAGATTTCTAATAGGACTGTCTCAGTCCAGATGTCCTTTTCCTTTTTACGCTGCCACTTTAAGAGTCCTAGTATTATTTCGATAAGGAAAGACAATGATCCTTGAATTGTTGCAAGTCTTGTTATGTAAATTTGTTATAAAAACACTTGGGAAACCGAGAGATAGGCTAGATTTTGCTCTGGATTTTGCTTAGATTTCATGCTATATTTCTGAAGACGCAGACTACTTTGTTCAAGTTATTTTTCCTTTAATGAAGAAGACAATATTGCTTTGAAAGCGTTGATTTGATTTGGAGTTAGATTCCATCTGGTGGTAGAGGGCCCCTGCCTCCTGCACGGTTTTACTTGCATAATTTAGATAAGTATCTTAGTTGTCTTTACGTTTTTGAAGTTTGAGTTCATAGTTAATTTCATTAGCCACTATAGTTATACTTGTTCTAAAAACTCTTCCAAAAGAAGAAACTCTTCCAAAAGATCATGATAATGAATGGGAAATGGCTATAGTGTTGTAGGATTTAACTGTAATTTCTTTTGATTCACTATCACAGTTGAAATTATACTAAGCAAACTCTTCCAAAAAATCCTTATGATGTCTAAGGCATGACTGTGATAATGAATGTTTCAGTTGTTTGTTTTCACTAAGTAACATAGCTGACCTTGCTCTTAAAACGCTTTTCCAAAATATCATAATGATGGGTAGGAGACAGTTGTGATATCTTGGTTTTTAAATTGCTTTCAGTCTTTATGTTTGCATTTGCACTGAATTGTACAGTCAAGATTGTTCTAAGAAACTCTTCCAAAATACCAATCATGATGGAAAAAACAGGTTGTATAATCCCATAGATTAATGCATGATAACTTAGTTAGGATACTCCGGAGTCTAATTGCATTTACTCATGCTCTGTTATTTTGTTTTGAGTTTGATAATGACTTGTTAGTTCAGCACTGTTTTAGACTAGTGACATCTTAAGTTCAGTTTTAGCTTAACACATTGCATTTTCACTCTACATTCAGTTGTCATCCATTGCATATTAGATTATATCGTTTGTTAAACTTAACAAAACGGCCTTCATTATTTACAAAACCTCTTCTTGTTCCAAATCTATAATTGATTAATAACCATATGAACAGAAGACAGTATCATTTCAAGGCCTGAAGTACTTTTGCAACTTCCTTTATCATCTCACAAACAAACTTTTCCTCAAAAGACTATTCTAAAAATCTATAACCTTTGAGTGAAGTGTAGTGGTATCAAACTAAGTTGCAGAATAGGGTTAGGAACTAGTCTTAGAATAGAGATCTTATGATGATACCAATATTTTCCTCCAAATATGTTTCAACAAATCTTTAAAAAAGGATAAAATGTTGCATCATTATGAGCTGGATGTTTGATTGTTTAGTTAGAAGAATTTGTATACTTAGCTGACCATTTCTCAAAACTCTCCCAAAATACCTTTGATGAAAGAATTGGACAAGTTAAGTTTATGTTTTGATTCATTTCCTTAAAGTCATTATCAAGCTTGGTATTCTGCTTAGTCATAATTTAGGTTTGATTTTGTTTCAGTATTTGCCTTTGCATTTGTCACTTGTCATCAACCAATTAGGCTTCACTCTTTTTTTAATCATTAGCTTCTTTCCACTAGCTTTCTAGTCATTTTCCTTGTGAACATAAAACTACCAAAAGACCAAAAACATCATAAATCATCACAAAAGACCAAAAACATCATAAAACACTAAACACAACGCATTAAGAGACAAACACCTAGGCACATACGGTGCACTTCACTTCAGCAGTTTACCAACCCTGGTTGACAATTAAATGAACTCAATTTAGGAGACTAGGTTGAGACGAAACATTTTGGCGCCGTTGCTGGGGAAGTGAAAACTAGGTAACCTTTGTTTCTTAGCATCCAAAAACAATTATATGCGTAGAGAAAGAGATTCAAGGGGAAGATTCATAAGCAGCAGAAGCAGAAGTTTGATTCCTAGAACACCACTTGTTTCACCTAGATCCAGAGCTAGTACACCTTCAACTCAGACCCACATTCCATCCTTTACTGATCCTGGACTTCTAGAAGATCTAAGGTCAGCTATTCCATTAGAGAAACCTTCCACTTCATCCACTAAACCTGCCATAGAAGAAGATTTAAAAACTCCTGTTAGGGACACAAACCTTTCCACTTCCACAGGAGAGTCAACCATGGCAGAAGAAGGAGGAGGAGGAGTCTTTAATGGAGAACACACACTATTTGGAGGTAGAGGTAGAGGTAGAGGAGAAGGAGGTAGAGGTACAGATGGAGGAAGAGGTAGAAGAGAAATAGGAAGCTCTTTTGGGTTCCCTATAATTGATGAAGAAACCAATACAACCATGAAAAACATTTCACCCTCTGTCCTTCCAAACTTCTATGGACTTAAAACTGAATATCCTGAAACCTTCTTATTTGAATTTGAAGTTCTGTGTAGAACTTATGACTACTTACAAGATGCTCAAAAACTAAAATTATTCCCTTCAACCTTGAAAGGAGCAGCATTGAAGTGGTTTATGAGTCTGATCAACAGTTCTATTAGAACATGGGAAGACATGAAACAAGAATTTCTAGAGAGGTATTTGGATTATTGTATGCTGGTTAATCATAAGGAAGAAGTATTTAAGATGTTACAAAAAGAAGATGAAAATTTGGAAGATTTGTTGGAGAGATTTCATTACAACATCAAAAGAGAAAAAATGGAAAACCTAGATCAAGACACCTTAAAAGCTCTTTTTTTAAAAAAAATTAGGGATGAATGGTTGGATATCCTTAACATGATGGGAAAAGGGGATATATCACAGCTCACATTACCTGAAATATCTGAGTTATGTATCAACCTTTCAAGAGGGAAATCTAAAACTATAAAAGGCCCAAGAGATCCTGCTCTTGCAAGGGCAAGTAAGTCTGCTTCTGGGACAGTAAGTAGATCAGAAATAGGACACATGCTTGATGATTTTAAATCTGACATCTTGGGGAGTCTTAGTGAACAAATAGACACCCTTAAGATACAAAACAAGCAAAAGGCTGAATCTGATGCCTTGGCAATCTTTTGTCCCAAATGTAGAAAGAAACATGCCTTGAGAGAGTGTCCTTTGGATGTAAAAGTTGTAGAGACCTGTGTCATTTGTTCTAAAAAACATGAGACCAAGAATTGTCCTTCTCTTCCTGGTCTCAAAGCTGTCTTTCAGGAAGAAACTCCTACAGACTCCACAGAATCTCTTAACTTTGTATCTAGAAGACCTTGGCAGGGACCTCAGACACAAGGATTCCATTATCAAATGTATAATCAACCTCCACCTTGGAATTCTTGGCAGCAACCTTGGCCCCAATTTCAAAATCAATCTCAATCTTGGGCACAAGGATCACAAAGTCCCTATGGAAGATACTCTCCATATTACCAGTATCCACCATCCTATCCACCATATCCACATTTTTATCCTCAAAATCCTCAACAAAATTTTCCTCAAAATCTTCAACAAAATTTTCAACAAAATCCTCAACAACATCATCAGAACCAACCACATCAAAATCAACCACTTTCATTACCATTCCCTAAAAAATCAAATCAATTGCCTGCTCAACCCATACCAAACCCCAATAATAAAAATCCTCAGAACACATACATGATAGAAGGCCAATAGTTTCCAACTTATTTAATTACTCCTCTAGACCTTAGTGATGTTCAACTTAGGTCTGGAAGAATACTTGAAAAGAGGAAACCTTCTGTGATTATACAAGAACAAGATAACTCTGAGGAAGACTCTCTACGAGTGAATAAAAGTCTTGAGGGAGACACATCTTTTCAAGACCCAAACACTGAAAAATCAAAGCAAAAAGATCCAATAATCTCAACTCCTGTATTAGAGCAACCATCCACATCTACTTCTATACCTCCCTTTCCAGAAAGATTACAAATTGATAGAGGTGTAGAAAAACAAATTATGGTGCCTAATTATGATTTCCTAGATGAGCCGAGAAATGTTTGCATTAAGATTCCATTATTACAAGCCATCAAGGAAATTCCAATTTTAGCAAAAACAATAAAGGAGTTGAGTATGAAGAAAACAAGAAAAAGAATAAGAGAGACAAAGAAAATTCAACTGGCAGGAAAAATAGCAGATATCATGATGGGTAAGATTTCTATTCCAAAGTATCTAGACCCAGGGAATCCAGTTGTTAAAATTCACATCAATGGAATTGAGATCCAAAACACACTCATTGATTTAGGAGTAGCAATAAATATCATGAGTAGACAAATCATGGATAAACTAAAACTTCCTAATCTTCTCTTTACACCCACATTATTACAATTAGTAGACAGATCTGTGATCAAACCTGATGGGGTAATAGAAGACATTCCAGTGTCCCTAGATTCTTGGGAGTACCCTGTGGATTTCATGATCCTAACTCCTAAGAATAATCTAGGAGGACATCCTGTTATATTAGGAAGACCTTGGTTGGCTACAACTGATGCTTTTATTAGTTGTAGATCCAATGATATGTACATCTCTGATGGTAGTTCAACTAAGAAATTCACTTTATATCCTCCATCTAGGACAATTACAGATTTAGATGACACTCAATGGATAGAGGATGAAGAAGATTTACAACCTCTCTTCACAATTTCAGAAATTAGTGAAGATAATCAAATTCTGAATACTCTAGAAAAATTTGAATCCTCTCCAGAACACAAACATGAATCATTTCAAGAGGGATCCAATATTGATTTTTTGTCATCAAGGCAGATGTCTCTTCATTCTATGGATAAATTTGGCAGCTCTACAAGTGAGATCTTTCCAGGAAAAACTTTGAACATAAATAAGAACCTAGAGAAATCTCAACAAGAAAAGTTAGTCAAAGTATTACAAAGACACTCTTCTGCATATGCATGGGAGTACACTGACATGAAAGGGATAAGCCCCAAGACTTGCACTCATCACATCTATATAGAGGAAAATTGCAAACCAATCAGACAACCTCAAAGACGGATGAATCCAAATCTTAGGGAAATTGTTAAAGAAGAATTGCAAAAATTGTTAAATGTCAATTTCATCTATCCCATTTCAGATAGTCAGTGGGTTTCTCCTTTGGTAATTGTGCCAAAGAAAAATTGTAAATGGAGGGTATGTGTTGACTACCGAGAACTAAACAAAGCTACTCTTAAAGACTATTTTCCCTTACCTTTCATAGATCAAGTGTTAGATACATTAGCTGGCAAAAAGTACTTCTCATTCCTAGATGGGTTTAGTGGTTACAACCAAATCCAAGTAGCACTTCAAGATCAAGACAAAACCACATTTACCTGTCCTTGGGGTACCTATGCTTACCGAGTATTTCCATTTGGATTATGTAATGCACCTGCAACATTCCAAAGGGCAGTATTAGGAATTTTTTCAGATCTAATACATGATTGTGTAGAGGTATACATGGATGATTTCACAGTTTATGGAAACACTTTTGAAGAAGCTTTAGAAAACTTGGAAAAAGTCTTAAAGAGATGTTAAGAAGCAAACCTTTCACTTAGTCATGAAAAATGTTTTATGATGTTTACTGAAGGTATTGTTTTAGGGCATCACATTTCAGGGGATGGGATTAGAGTTGATGAGTCAAAAGTTGAAGTCATCTCTAACTTATCTATTCCAAGTTGTCAAAGAGATGTTAGAAGTTTTCTAGGATTTACAGGATATTATCGGAGATTTATAGAAAAATTCACCAAGATAGCATCTCCACTCTTCAAATTACTTACCAAATATTGTGAATTCAAATGGACTTCTAATTGCCAGTTAGCCTTTGAAACCCTGAAAACCAAAATTTCTGAAGCACCTATATTAAGGGGACCTAACTGGAAGTTACCTTTTCACATCTCAACAGATGCTTCCGATACAGCTCTAGGAGCAGTATTGGGACAAAAAGATTTGATTCCCTATGCCATCTATTATACCAGTAAAAATTTGACTCCTGCAGAGTTAAACTATACTGTAACTGAAAAAGAGTTTTTAGTTGTTGTTCATGCCATAAACAAATTTAGACACTATATAACAGGCTATGAAACTTTTGTTCACATTGATCATTCTGCAATTAGATACTTAATGAACAAATCAATTACTAATGGCAGAGTCATAAGATGGTTATTGATCTTACAAGAATTCAACATTACCATTCTAGATAGGCCTGGAAAACAAAACACAGTAGCTGATTTCCTATCTAGACTCCAAAATATCAAAGATGACACTCCAATTGAAGATCAATTTCCTGATGAATATCTTTTTGCAATTTCTACTCAAACTCCATGGTTTGCTGATATTGCTAATTATTTAGTTTCAGGGAAATTTCCTTCAATAATGAATGCAAGAGATAAAATAAAAATCATTTATGACAGTGCAAAATATTCATGGGTTGCTAATGAGTTGTACAAGACAGGTCCAGATTTGATCATTAGGAGATGTGTTCGTGAAGATGAGATGCCCGAGATTCTCAAAGCATGTCATGATGAACCTTGTGGTGGACACTTTGCTGATAATAGGACAGCCTATAAGATCCTTAATTTAGGATATTATTGGCCATCCTTGTTTAAAGATGCTAAAGAGTATGACAAAAGGTGTGACAGTTGCCAAAGGGTAGGGAAACCTTCTCCTTCAGGTGAGATGCCATTACAACCTCAGGTACATATTGAACCTTTTGAAAAATGGGCTTTGGATTTTTTAGGACCTATTAGTCCTCCATCAAGACAGAAGAGGTATATATTAGTTTTCACTGATTATGTTACCAAATGGGTAGAAGCCAAGCCATTACTTGTTGCTAATGAAGCATCTGTAGTTACTTTTCTTTTTGAGGATATTTTTACTCGTTTTGGTGTTCCAAGGGAAATTGTTACAGATCAAGGAGCTCAATTTACATCAAGGATAGTGGAGAAAATGATGGAGAGGTACAAAACCAGACATAGAAAATCTACTCCTTATCATCCACAAGCAAATGGTCAAATGGAATCTACTAATAAGGTCATTGAAGGAATCCTAACAAAGACTGTTCATTTACATAGAAGAGATTGGGTAGATAGGCTTCCTGAAGCCTTGTGGGCCTATAGAACTACATGGAGAATCACAACAGGCCATACTCCTTATGAACTTGTTTATGGAAAGCAAGTTTTGTTTCCCATAGAGTTCCAGATTCAAACTTTCAAAATGGCAGTTCAGCTAGGACTTGATTTAACGGAGGCACAAAAGCATAGATTGGAGCATATTAATGAATTGGATGAGATCAGACAAGATGCAGTTCAGAAAACAAGTCTAGTCCAACAACAAAGGACTAGATGGCATGACAAGTACATCAAAGAGAAGAAGTTCAAATAAGGTGACTGGGCTCTCTTGTTTGATTCAAAATTCAAGGATTTTCAAGGTAAATTTCAAACACATTGGCTTGGGCCATATGAAATTGTTGAAATTTTGACAATGGAGCAGTAAAAATCAGGACAATAGATGAAGAAGAGGTCACTTTTCTTGTGAATGGTCATAGATTGAAGCTGTATCACAAACCACTCTCAAGAGAAGAATTTGTCAAGAAGTTCCAAGAAAGCAGTGATGTGAAGTTAATGAAGAAGAATCTCTCTTCTTCATCAACTTGATTAAATTTTCTGAAGCATTTCTCTTTGAAAAAAAATAAATAAAAAATAAAAATAAAAGTATAAACATGAAAACCAATCATTTATTGGCATGTTTATACAGAAAAGATAGGGTGAAAATCAGAGTCTCTCTGACACTCTAACTTTTCCATTTTTTTTTGCAAGCAGCTGTTACAAAATCATAAGTTCAGATCCATTATACTTATGATCCATCTCATTTCATTTCATTCCATTCACTTATCCATCCATACTCAATTTCATTCATTCATTCATACTCTACTTCATTCCATATTTCATTCATCTCATTCCATACTCCATCCACCTCATTTCCATGTCAAAATTTAAAGTTTGATGTCTTGCTGCAAATGAATAACACATGTCATGGATTGCAGGGCAGTTCTTATGTTCTTCCACTCCATTTCATAAATTGAATCCATTCCATTTCATCATCCACTTCATACATATCATGTCTCATCATCCATCTTCAATCATGTCATATAACATTTCACTTATATTCCAAACCACTCCATTCCATGATTGAAATGCTCTACAGGTACATTCTGCAGCTAAACAGACATTCTGCAGCTGATCAGACTTTCCGCAGCCAGACAGTCATTCCGCAGCTACAAATCCTGAAGGCACTAATCAGCAGACATTTGAATTGCAACAAGATGATCCAGTGTATCCATGAATAAGAAGAATCAAGAAGGATTATGAAGACTCTTCCAAAGGAGAAAAAAGAAGACAAAGACCACAAAAAGCAAATGAAAAGAAAAGGTAACAAGTTTTGATTATAATGGCATATCATAAAGTTTAGCATAGTTTTAGTTATGAATCATTCGAAAAAGTTGTTTTGATTATTTTTATTGATCATGACCAATATACCCTCCACAAACTTTGGATAAAAATCTCTCATTTCAAATTCTATACCCGACCATCATTTAAGCGGTTAAAAAGGCTGAAGTGTTTGATTTCCTCACGTCACCGAACCAAATCATTCAATGATGATTTTCTTTTCCGTTGTAAAAAATATCCGCAGTCTTTTCACTCATTAATTCGTTTTCTCCACCTCACTCCATTAACTCATTCCGTAACTACTTCCATCACTCCATTCTGTAGCCAGCCCTTCATCATTTCATTCCGCAAAATAGAGATATCCCTATCACCGTGAGCAGAGCAAAGGGTATATCAGTTTGAATATCAAACCACTATCACTGTAAATGCAGAGGTATAGCAGTGTGGAATTTGAATCCATTTGTCACCGAGAGACAGAGGTATAGCAGTGTGGAATTTGAAGCCATTGTCACTGTCAACCAGAGGCATATCAGTCCAAATTTTGAAGCCATTGTCACTATTAACCAGAGGTATATCAGTCCGAAGTTTGAAGCCATTGTCACCGAGAACCAGAGGTATATCAATTCAAAGGTGGAAGTTATTGTTTCCGTGGGCAGAAAGAGTATTAATCTGAACATTGAAGAAGCAATTATGGGCCTTATTGTAAGAACCGAACCAATGGGTACAAAATACCTGGAAGGATACCCTCAATGTAAAGAAATGTTGCAACAGGTAGGATGGCTACAATTTCTTGAGAAATTTAATGGCTTCCACAAAGAAGTCACTAAAACATTTGCAAGGTCATTTAGAGGAGTTGAGGTTGAAGTGGGAGATGTTAAATTCACTGTCACTGAGGTTTTCATTGCAGAAGCAATGGGATTGCTTAGAAATGGAGAGAGATGGTTCAAAAAACAGAGAATTCCATAATGAATCATGGAAGCAAATTCTAAAATCACCAGGTATGGATGTCACTGTGTTTAAGAAGGGAATTCCAAGTTCTGCATTGAAAAATAAATGGAGAAATATCTTGCTTATTCTGCAAAAATTTATCACATGTGAAGGTAGATATGGCACATTTTATGTTTACCATATTAGACTGATAATGCATTTTCTGGAGGAAGAGTTAAATTTTCCCTATTTCTTGCTTCAAAGTTTGAAAAAGATGGCTTCTTGTGTTCAAAGAAGGGTTCAATTCGTAGAGACAACTCTATACCATCATGGCTTGGTTAAGATTTTAATTGAACACCATTTAGCCAAAACAAATAATACTTGGGATAATTTCTTGATAAGAAATCATTTTGAAGAGCCAAAAGAGCCCTCACCTGAATAACAGCCTACAAGGAGAAGCAGAAAATGGAGAGCTTCTAAAATTGAAATTGACAAAACAGTCCAGGAAAGTAGTGAGGAAATAATCTTAGAGAAATTGACTCAAATTAAGAGACAACTTAAGAAAGAGAGGGTAATCAGAAAATCTGCCACAGAAAAAGGAGAGGGATCTTCCCAGCCAAGAAGAAGCCATAGACTCAAGGGGAAACTAAGGAAAACTCAGATCAAACAAACAGGGGTGATAAATATAGAAGATGAGGAAACATCTATTGAAGAAGATGTTGAAGAGGATTTTAATGAAGGAACTCCTGAAATTGACCCTGCTCAGCAAGAAGTTTATGACTATGTTGAAACTTTGGAAAGGAAAGCTTCAGAGAGTAGAGAGAGAACCCCTAGTCCTCCACTGTCCGAAATAGATGTGTTAAGAAGGGATAGGTATGAGCTGGAAATACTTAATAGACACATCAAAAATGAGAATGATATTCTAAAGGAACAAGTGAAACTCAAAACCAATATGAACTCAACCTTATCTCTACAAATGGACAAAGTGGAAAAGGCTAATGAAAAGTTGAAAAAGAGGAATAAGAAGCTAATCAGGGCACTTATCAACTTAAGGTTCAAACTTGTCATCAGAAAACCCAGAAGATCTTTAGCTTCCAGGCAAAGAAGAAGGAGAGGATTAGATGTTCTTGCAGAAGCCTCTGAGTTTATGGAATAAATTGCATGAGGACATGCAAGAAGACAGCAGTGGGGGTATGTTGAGCCTCAAGATTGTGCTTTCTTTCATCTTACTTTACCTCATTTTCCTTTGTCCATTGTTATCCCAGACCCAATTGATCAATGAACTTAGTTAAAATTACTTTTAGAATGATTAACATGACTAACTTGCTAAGTTTTGTGATTTTTTTCATTGTAATGCATTTTGACCGGAACTAGCTGCAGAATACAGACATTCCATAGCTAACCGGAAATTCTGCAGCTGTCTTCACGTTCAGGAATGTTCCAGGTGGCCTCTCAAGAAAAACCACATATGGGTATATTCCACGTCATGTATACATTGTTCGTTGCTCACCATGAAGGAAAAACCGAATTCTTGATATGGTTTTGGTACGTGGGAACTCATTTAAGGAAGCAGATTTCTAATAGGACTGTCTTAGTCCAGATGTCCTTTTCCTTTTTACGCTGCCACTTTAAGAGTCCTAGTATGATTTCGATAAGGAAAGACAATGATCCTCGAATTGTTGCAATTCTTGTTATGTAAATTTGTTATAAAAACACTTGGGAAACTGAGAGATAGGGTAGATTTTGCTCTGGATTTTGCTTAGATTTCATGCTATATTTCTGAAGACGCAGACTACTCTGTTCAAGTTATTTTTCCTTTAATGAAGAAGACAGTATTGCTTTGAAAGCATTGATTTGATTTGGAGTTAGATTCTGTCTGGTGGTAGAGGGCCCCTGCCTCTTGCACGGTTTTACTTGCATAATTTAGATAAGTATCTTAGTTGTCTTTACGTTTTTGAAGTTTGAGTTCATAGTTAATTTCATTAGCCACTATAGTTATACTCGTTCTAAAAACTCTTCCAAAAGAAGAAACTCTTCCAAAAGATCATGATAATGAATGGGAAATGGCTATAGTGTTGTAGGATTTAATTGTAATTTCTTTTGATTCACTATCACATTTGAACTTATACTAAGAAAAATCTTCCAAAAAATCCTTATGATGTCTAAGGCATGACTGTGATAATGAATTTTTCAGTTTTTTGTTTTCACTAAGTAACATAGCTGACCTTGCTCTTAAAACGCTCTTCCAAAATATCATAATGATGGGTAGGAGATAGCTGTGATATATTAGTTTTTAAGTTGCTTTCAGTCTTTATGTTTGCATTTGCATTGAATTGTACAGTCAGGATTGTTCTAAGAAAATCTTCCAAAATACCAATCATGATGGACAAAACGGGCTGTATAATCCCATAGATTAATGCATGATAACTTAGTTAGGATACTCCGGAGTCTAATTGCATTTAACTCATGCTCTGTTATTTTGTTTTGAGTTTGATAATGACTTGTTAGTTCAACACTGTTTTAGACTAGTGACATCTTAAGTTCAGTTTTAGCTTAACACATTGCATTTTCACTCCACATTCAGTTGTCATCCATTGCATATTAGATTATATCAGTTGTTAAACTTAACAAAACGACCTTCATTATTTACAAAACCTCTTCTTGTTCCAAATCTATAATTGATTCATAACCATATGAACAGAAGACAGTATCATTTCAAGGCCTGAAGTACTTTTGCAACTTCCTTTATCATCTCACAAACAAACTTTTCCTCAAAAGACTATTCTAAAAATCTATAACCTTTGAGTGAAGTGTAGTGATATCAAACTAAGTTGCAGAATAGGGTTAGGAACTAGTCTTAGAATAGAGATCTTATGATGATACCAATATTTTCCTCCAAATATGTTTCAACAAATCTTTAAACATGGATAAAATGTTGCATCATTATGAGCTGGATGTTTGATTGTTTAGTTAGAAGAATTTGTATACTTAGCTGGCCATTTTTCAAAACTCTCCCAAAATACCTTTGATGAAAGAATTGGACAAGTTAAGTTTATGTTTTGATTCATTTCCTTAAAGTCATTATCAAGCTTGGTATTCTGCTTAGTCATAATTTAGTTTTGATTTTGTTTCAGTATTTTCCTTTGCATTTGTCACTTGTCATCAACCAATTAGGCTTCACTCTGTTTTTAATCATTAGCTTCTTTCCACTAGCTTTCTAGTCATTTTCCTTGTGAACATAAAACTACCAAAAGACCAAAAACATCATAAATCATCACAAAAGACCAAAAACATCATAAAACACTAAACACAATGCATTAAGAGACAAACACCTAGGCACATACGGTGCACTTCACTTCAGCAGTTTACCAACCCTGGTTGACAATTAAATGAACTCAATTTAGGAGACTAGGTTGAGACCAAACACGAGTGTTAGGAGCAAATCGTATGACCGAAGTACATTGTAAGAACTCAATCACCAGACATCAAAAGGGAAGTCAGAGAGAGAAATGTGAGGTAGAATAATGTGCTGAAGAACTAGACCCTGAGGAGACAAGACTTACAGGTGCAACAAGTCTCTTTTTATGAGAGGGTACTTGTGCTAAAGGCGGTGAGGGAGGCATACCTATGCCCACCGAGACAAAGTATAAAAGAATAGTGTGTCCAGTAAACAAGGGACCGAACCATAAAGTACAGCCGGCATAATCACGAGCCAGATAAAAATACAATGAGGAATCCCACATACATGTTGTGCCTGGGATAACAACCAGGACTTATACAATAATATCTGAGTACATGAGATACAAATACAACCCAAATGCCCCCTATAAGCGGGGAAGGGCTCAAAAAATCTGACTGATACATGAAAATCAAAGAGGTGCTGCAAGCGGCTGAGGCCGACATCATCAAATATGTGGAGCTGCATCGAAGGCTGAAATGAAGAGGTCATCCGGGCATGTGGGGGGCTACCTGCAGGGCCACCCCCTCATGAGGGCTGAGACATCTCACACACACCCGGGAATCACCAAGAGCTGCTGCTGCATCACTGAACCATCAAGTATACGGATCTCGACTGCGGCCGAAAGGAGTCGAGGAGAAACAACTTCGAAGTCGCGGGAAGTGAGAGATCCCTTGCCCGATCCAAGGCACCGCCAATGAGGAAGTACCTAACCAAGGTACACCACCCTCTAGACCTGTCTTCTGGAATGAAGGAGCTGATGTCGATAGAAGGAGGTCCGCCATAGGTGAGGCAATGAGAGATCCTCAACTAAGGCACGAGAGAAAATATTAGAGCGACGGATAGACTAATACCAATGATGATGATGAAATGGAGGGGACTGAGTAGCGAATGGACGACTTCCCTTGTTAGAGCATAAAGGGCATGAATGACATGGCAGCGACTAACACAATATCATGAGGGATAGGGGACAGTGGGACTGAAGGTCATAATGTGCGACATAAGAGAGGGACCAAGCAATGAAGGATGGAGGACTATGGCGGGGTACAAAGGGACTCGGGATAGACTCCATGAATGCGATGATGACTCAACTTGGATGCTCTAAACAAGGGCGACTTGATGGTGCTGCCACATAGTAAAGGTCCAATGGGGGACCATGAAAACGTGAGTACAAGATGGGAACTCACGACGAACATCAACACGAGCATGGATAAGTATGGAGGCCAAATGGTGCCCCTAGTATGCGTGTTGCAAGTGAAGAAATTTGATTTTGAGGAGGGTTATGGGTGAGGGGCATAGGTGCCCCCAAGCATGGTGTGGTCATGCCAAAATGTATTTAGAAAAAGGGGAATCTAAACACATTTTAATGATGTGGTGTGCCATTTGTTTTCGTTATGGTTATGCAGTTTTGAGAAAGGAAATGGAGGATTACCAATCTCGTTTAGTACTGCATATATGAAGCAAATGGACTTTAAGTTTTCGGCTTGGCATACCGGTGTCACTATCCCAAAGAGAGGATTTGGAGATAATGAACTGACGCTCTCCTAGAAAACCCATAGGTTGGTCAACAACAATGTCTAAGAGATTGGGTTGCTGATGGAAGATGAGGGAACGATAAGGGGTATCATCCCTAGAGTGATCTGAAGTGATATGGGACTCTAGAGGTTCTTCTAAATGTGGAAGAATAATGGTACTAAAGTCAACACGACCAGATACACTAGGAGATTTGTGGATAATTGCTTCTCTTGGTCTCTCAAATGTGGGTGCCCCCTTACCCAAACATTGGGTTTCAATGTAATGGCCACAAGGTGTATGTGGTGTGAACGCATGGGTTCGATGTAAGGGGGAATAGATAAAGTCAGGGGTGGGGATTTCTTCCATAATGTCGTCATCGTGATAGAAGATGGGGTGACGGGTGGAAGAAAGACCACCTGACGCGGCGAAGCTACCTGACTCATCATCATGAGAAGAGAGGTTCACATGCGCATCGTCACAAGGGGTGACAGAAGAGTAAGTAGATAAAGGATCTACCGATGTTGAGCCCAAGGTGATCGCTGAAGGAAGGTCAAGCGAAACAACAGGGGAGGATTCAGAGGGAATGTTCCCCGAGGGTCTCATGGATGATGATAGGTAGAAAATGTTGGAAGAAGGCTCTGTCATCTTGACATTAGGAGGGGGGATGTCAATGGGAGCAGTCATGTCTGGTAGTTCTGCCAAAGAAAAATGCATAAATAGGGGAGAGGTGGACTCATTGCGCTTGGCCTCGAATTGGTGGACCGCGGCTAGAGAGGTGCGGAAGTCCTCGAGGTGGGGACAAAGATGGGTGTAATGGCCATGGAGATCACACAAAGCACAGGGGTGGTTGGTGTGAATAGTCTTGGGGTTCTTGATTGCGGTCGCGGAAGGAATAGAGGCTTCCGGGACCGTGGACTCAGGGAACGCGACATTAACCATGGGCTTGAGATGAGGCAAGTTAGGACAGGAATGGGTGGTGTGACCGACAACATCACACAAAGCACACTGGATGGTATGCTTTGGAGGCCAAGGAGGGGCAGGGTTTGTTGGGGCAGCCTTGTCCTTTGATGCCCCCTTGCGAGCTTTTCCCTTCTTACCCGAAGCGGTCGCAACAGGAGGTGGTTCCTGTTGAGGTGACTGAGGCACTGTTGCAGCGGGAGAAGTTATGGGGACCGGTTGAACCGGGGTCAAAGCAATATAAGGTTTGGGTTGACTAGGCAGGGTTGCAGCTGGAGGATCATGGTACCAGACGGGAATCCCAAGGGTCAGGTTAGGAAGAGAGAGGGTGGCCATGACCGGTACCGTGTACACTCCTGGTGGGGGAGCTAGGAACGGTATCTGACCAGAGGGGTAATGGCCAGGTGGGATGGCTCCTAAATGGCTAAGGCTTGGAGGAACCGTGCCAGGAGGATAAAGAGGCTCATGACTACCAACTGCAGGTGAAGGGCTAGGAGCAGGTTGCGGAGGGCAAGGTTGCTGACTAGCCGAAGCAGGTTGCTTGAGAGCAGCCTGAGACGATTGCATCATGCAAACATTCGATGAGCTGGGGTCAGAGATAGGAGGAGGAGGAAGACCAGGGAAGGTTTCGAGCAAAGAGGAGTCTTTGTAGATGCCAGGAGAGACACTGGTCAAGGAATCGACGGCTTTCTTGTTGGCTACAGAAGAGATGGGCGTCTCAGGTGAGGTCTGAGATGTTGGCTCATGATATGTCAACTGGTCAATGGTGACTATCTTTCCATTATGAGGGAAAGACATCTTGTGGAAAACCGCGGATGGGACAGCAGACATAGCATAGGTGTAGCTCCACCCCAAGAGAATGTTGTAATCTATAGGGGCGTCGATGACTTCGACGTCAACGAAACCGTCTTAATGGCAAGGGTGATAGTGGACAATTACGGAAAAAGGCCACAATGGGCCGGGAGGCGTGGCTGTCCCGGCGTTCGAAGGGTGATCGGGAAGGGGCCAACCCAGAGATCCGAGTTGTTTCCAACCGCGACATCACACAAGTGAGGATGCCCCTCATCAATTATACACCGAGAAACGCTAAGGCCCGGATCAATCGGGATTTGGAAGGTGACTGTGCTGGTAGAGAGGATGGTCCTGGAATGACAAGTATCAAACATAATCATTTGGTCATCAGCAGGATCTACAGCGCCCACGGCAGATAGTAGAGCCTTATTTTGGGAAGGGCACGACTGGAGGAGTTCCAGTGTGGAAATGGCAGCAGGAGATTGCGCCAAATCATCTACTATGCTATACGAATGAGCAGCTCGACCAGAAGCAGCATTTCGACGTAATGGTCCCTTAGGAATCTTGGTATGAACCTCAACTTTGGGTTGAGGGATATGTAAGGGGCCACTCAATGTCGAAAGAGGCTTTGTAGAACCTGAAGAAGGAGGCTCGGGGGCAGACTGAGTGGGAGGCTTGGGGTACTGGCGAGACCGAGTTTGAAGGTGAAGTTCGACGGGAGGGGAAGGATCAGAGTTCATCATGAGGATCTGGTAATCGGAGGAACCAGAAATGGAAGGTGGAGTGGCGACCTGTCCGTCAGGTGGTTGGGTAGCCACGAATCCTTGCTGAGGGAAAGGATCAGTAAACACAGCTGGTTGGGTAGTGGCCACATTAGGAGGAGCATGAGGGGAGGCATGTTGTCCACGCAATGTGGCTTGAGACTCCCACATCTGCCGCATCTGGGGTAAGAGGGGACAATCGTGGGTGTAATGACCATAAAAACCGCAACATGAACAAGGCTTATTTGTGCGAAGCAGCCTGTCCGGCTTGGGCTAAGTGCCCTGTTGCTGGCTCACAGTTGTTGTGGGCCGACCTGAGACTGGGGTCCACGAGCGCTCGTGGGTCGATTGGCTTGATCGGCTTTCCGCTTCTTTTGAGAAGACGGGGGATTAGTCACGCCCTGCTATGCAAATACTTGCCCTGAAGGGGGCTGTAGGTGTTGTTGCGGGGTTGACGGAGGCAAGGGAGAAGGAAGCGCATATGCTGGAAAAGCTGGCGCACCAGGCTGCAGATAAGGGTAATGGTTAGGCTGGGAAACATTGAGGTAAGCAGGAGGTTGGGCAAAAGGATGAGGCATGTCGTATCCTGGATACATGCTACCTGGAGGGGGAAGAGTGCTAGAGGTGTTAGCCCCTCCCTGGGGGAGACCATAGCCCATAAGAGGTTGAGCATATGGATGAGAAAGGGCTCCAACGATACCGTCGATGGAATGAGATGCCCCCAGGGCGTTAGCGCCTCCGGGCCTGGGGAGGTCAGGAAGGACGGTATAAACATAACCAGACTGAGCATAGATCAGGTCATATTTCAAGGCTATTTGGAGGGCGGCTTCTTCGGTTTGAGGGAAATGGGAGGCGACATCTTTGCCAATGGGAGCTAAGAGAGAGCGAAGGAACCAGTCCATATAGATCCAATCTTCGAAGGGGGGAGCTCGACATAAGCTTCGTCTTCGTCGCCATTCCTGGACATGAGCGGAAAGGCGGGTTGAAGAGGTTTGCTTGAAAGAGGTCAAAAGCTCCGTACCAGTATCGTATCGGAGAGGGAGCTGGAAGTAAGATAAAAAGGCTTGGGCAATGGTCGCAAAGGTGGGATGGGAAGAGGTGGCTTGGTCAACATACCATTTAGAAGCTTCGCCAGTAAGCATGCGTTGGAACAATCGAAGACGGATGGATTCATCGGTAATGGAATTGGAGGAACACCACATGTGGAAAGATCGGACATGGTTGGTTGGATCTTCTCCAGCAAGGCCTTCGAACTTAGGGATGTCGGAGGGGAGCTTGGTTGGCATAGCAGGCCAACCAACATCGTGGCAGATAGGGTCATTGATCAACTGATTGAAATCGGGGAGGCTGAGGCCTGCGATGTACGGCAGCAAGGGTATGGCCGAGGTAGTTCCTATGGCGGTTCCGCTAGTGGGAGTTCCGGCATTAGGGCCGGGAGCACCGCTAGCGTTAGGCCCTGGACCAGAAATAGTGAAGGTGACAGGGGGAGAACCAGAAGGAGAAGGAGAACCCAATGAATCAGAAGAGGAGTCGGAGTGCGGACTCGGAGGAGGACTGGCTCGACGACGGCGGGACAGAGCAGGTCGATCGACCGGAAACTGAGGGTGAAGGCCAAGAAGTCTCCGGGAAGTGCGCCTTGGGGGCGCAATGATGACAACACAAACATGGCATAAGGGGAAGAAGAACGACCACAAGGGCAAGGAGGTGCAGAATCAAGTCGAACCAAGGGTAGATAGGTGCAGTGTCAATTGATTTTAAAGTCTTTGCCTGGCGGTGTAAACCAGGCTCTTCTTCGCTTAGGGTGAGTGTGTGGTGTGTGTTAATTTTAATTTTTAAACCCTTTTCATTTTGAGAGCAAGAGAAAAAGTGTGCTGCGTAACTGAAAATAAATCTGCAGAGAACAGTATATAATGCTGAAATAACAGAAAAATAACAGCTACTAGTGCATCGATTCAACCCAAGAAGGCGGGTCACTCAAAACTAATCTAAAAAAGGGCAAAAATATAGTCAAAACACACTTAAAAAGAGGCCAATAGATCTAGGGTCAAGAGAGATAGGGATCTAAAGGATAAAGCTGCTGAAAAGAGGTGCAGATCACAGCCAAGAGGCAGAGGCAAGGTGGCTGGAAAAAAGGAGGAAATCAGCAAAAAGAAGAAGGGGCAAGGAGGAGGCCCTAAAATTAGATCCAAAAAAATCTTCAGGAGGTGATTTGAGAGGTAGAAGAGCTGATTAAAAGGGATGTGAAAAGGAGGTAACAGATCTGGAAAAAGGGGAGGCTGAAACTCTGAAAAATCAGACACCTGAAGCAGCTAAAACTCTTCCACCAAAAGTGGAGGGTACTGAAGCCCTAGGGGGCTAGGTTTCCACTTAGATGAGCAAAAAAAATTAGGAACAGGTCGAAACGGGTTGAGACAGAGGCTAGAAAACCTTGACAGAAGCTTCAGAAAAACCCAGAAAAATTGCAGAAAAACAACTGAAAAATTGGCAGGTCGCAGGTTCTGACATGTTTTCAGTGCAGGTCGCAGAAAATGGGCAGAAAAGTGCGACCTGGAGGTCCAGGTCACAGTTTATGGGCTTAAAAGTACGACTTGAAGCTCCGGGTGTCTCGACGACAGATTTCCGGAAAAGTGGCCGTCTCAGTTGCGGCTGATGTCGCTTACCTGCGCAATAGGGCCAGAAACACACGGAAGTTAGAAATTTTAATGTTTTAGGGTTTTATAGGAGAAAAACAACATGAAAATAGGAAAAACAAAAAGCTGAAAAGAAACCCTAGGGTCTAAAGTAGCTGGATATGCAGGAATATGAAAAACGACAGCGGTCGTAATTTAAAACCCGTGTGGAGTCGCCATTTGTTAGTATGAACCCTTTGTCGAAGTGTACGAAAAAGGACCACTTTAGCTACGCATAACTAATAGCCCTAACAACAAAAGTGGTTGCCAATATCTTCAGATCTGCAGTTAGTTGATCAAGAAAAGAGCTGCAAAAAACCAGATCTATGCATAGAAAGACATTAAGCAGTGAAAAGAAGGGTTTGCTCCATATACCAATAGACAAGACAAGAACAATTTTTGAAAGAATTTTTTGTATTAAGGGCACCTGGGAGGAAAACAAGAAGGCGCATCCAATTCTCCTCAATGGGATGGGTTCTTGGAAGTCCTCAGCACTTCAGATCTAAAATCTCTCTCTCTTGTTGGTGTAGAAAACCCACACAAAGAATAGAACTCAAAGGGAGCTCACACAACAAATAGTGGAAAAATGTGACCAAGTGTATAGATCCAGAGTGATCTAATAGGCAACAAAAGGTGAAGAATGGTAGGAAAAACCCTCCTATTTATAACAAAATATTGGGTCATTCTAGATCTTGGTGTATGATTAAAATAATGTTAACCAAATCTATATCCACCTTTTATGGAATATTTTATTATATTTGTTGGAGGGAAAAAGTATTTGAATTGGGTCAAATCCATTTATTTGTCAATAATAAATAAATAAATGATTTATTTATCTTTTTAAGGAAGTGGTTGAAGGATAATCAAATAAATAATGATTTATTTAATTATTTGTGGGTGATTTGGTCATATTTAATAAGGAATATTATCTAAATAAGATTAAATAATTATTCCTAGAAAATAATAAGATAAATAAAGGTTTATCTAATTAATTTCTTTGTTTTTGGGTTAAACATGACTAGGAATAATAATTAAATTATGGTTTAATTAATTATTCCATGAGGAAAATTAAACAAAATAGGTTTGTTTAATATTTCCTTTTTGGGGTTTCCTGTTTAGACCATAAACAACCTAATAAATGTGGTTTATTAAGTTATTTTACATAGTGAAAGCAATTTTACTTAGGGTAAAATTGGTCTTACATGGTGTACTTGGGTCCATCTAATGATAAGAGGTTAGATGACCAAAAAATGGTGTAACAATTTCCTTAACTGTATAGGGCCCAAGCCAGTGCTTTCATAACTTCCCTAGGTGTTTTGCAAACTGGATATCATATAGTAGGACTAGGTCATCCTCCGCAAAGGTCTTTTGACGAATATGTCGATCATGCCATGCCTTATTGCATGCCTTCTGAACCTGCTGATGGAAGTTAGCAATGAAACGGTCTTCCTCCAAAGCCACAAGCTACGCTAACCACTCCTCCATGATATCAGACTCTGCCATATTTGTGAAGGCTATGATGCGCAGGCTAGGAACAATATATTCTGTGGGCATAACGGCCTCCTTTCCATAGACCATCCTAAACGGTGTTTTCATTGTCAACTTCTTACAGGTGGTTCGGTAAGCCCATAGAACAGATGGAATGCGCATGTCCCAGTCACTGCGATCAACATTACAGACCTTAGTTAGTGCGTTCTCCAATATTTTATTGAATGCTTCAACTGCTCCGTTTGCCTGAGGATGATATGGAGTTATTTTCGCATGATGGATCCGAAATTATTCCGTCAAGGCTTGTATCATTTCATTGACAAAGTGCATACCTCTATCACTCATTAGGATTTTGGCACACCTGAATCTGGTCAGAATCTTCTCAAAGATAAAATGTGTAGTGGTATCTGCAGTGCATGTAGAAATTTCTTAATACTGATAATATTACCGGATTCTCCTGATCTAACAAATTAATCTTATGTTAAATATAGAATCCTTCCACTTAATTCTTTGCAGAAATTAAATCTCCAATTGCAAACACATGTGAAGATGTAATATTTCCAAAAATTTAACCTTAAGCTAAATGGAATATTATAGTTTGTTTTGTCACTAGGTAGGTGAATAAATGGGTAGGAAGGCTGATAAGTCTCCTAAGCAGCAATAAAAACACTTCAAGTGTGAAAGGAGACCTTTTTAGTAGCTAAATAAAGCACCTCCAAGTGTGAACATGGGCTGGACCATGTTGATTCAGTCAACTTTCACCAAGTCAACAGTGTTGCCATGGAGGAGTGGAGATTAATTGAGGAATAACACAGTTTTGGAGGGAGATGGATCTCATGAAGGAAATGACCTAATTGAATGGGGCCAAGGGCAAGAAATATCATATTATATTTAAGGAAGAGTATGGCAACCATATGACGGCATGTTTTAGATTATCATTTGATATTGATCTATTTATATTTTGCTTCCTCTTGTTGTTTAGCAGGGTTGTTGTGTTATTTAGCACAAGGGTGTTCCAGATCAGGAATCCCTACCTCATCCTTAGGGAAGGAGAGGTTATTTGAGCTGAATTTCCTCATTATGGAATTCTAGCCAATCTACCTCCATCTACAGAGCAGTTTTTGTTTAGAGCTGGGTTGTATTGGAGGGTGCAGCAAAGGAGGATCACATAGAGCTATTTCTAAGCTTGTTTTTCAGTGGAGAGGTAGCCTATCCATTGGAGGATCAGCAAGGAGGGCTCTTGGGCATATTTTCACATCTTTGGCATCAGGCCAACCATCTACCATCCCCCACAGCACAGTCACAATTCTGAACTGCATTATTTTTGGAGGCAATTACTGGGAGGGTTCATTGAGCTCATTAGGAGGGTCTATTTCTAAATAGAGGAATCAACCTTTTATTTAGAAATACTATTGGCGGAGGACATCATCATTTCAGATCTGTCATAGCCTCATTCTATTCAGATCCAGTTTGCAGTGACATCTCAACCCCAGGGTTATTTTTCACATTGTATAATTCTTGGTATTTCTAGCAATCTTTTCCGGGTTGGCTAGAAAACATGTATTAGAGCCCACATCTTCTTTTCTGGGAATTTATTTTATTTCTATCAGCCATATATCTTTTATGTATGTTTACAGTAGCAGCTACACTGATATAAACAATGCAGTCACTACCTCTGGCATTCTATACAGTTGCAACAACTCGTGTGCTGATTGTTCTTATCATTGGAGGCTTGTTCTTATTGCTTAAGTGGCTTGTCCCTCATGATATTTTTGTATAATGTTGCTGATATCTTAATAAAATGATGGCTGCATATTGATCCCTCTTATTCCATGTTTAAATTTTTTGTTTTTTACATTTTTATGAGCTATATTGCTGCTATTTCCAATTTGGAATATTACAGTGGTATCAAAGCATGATCTTTGGCTCATCTTGTGGACATTTAATCTTTTACATCAAAAGAAGAAGAAAATAGATGAGATCTATCATTGAGGATGATAATTCTACTACTCCTTTCTTTAGATCTATGAAAGATCTCTCTAAGGAGGTCAATCAAATGAAAGAGGAAAGTAGAAAGAAGATCTAAGAAGAAGATGTGATAAGGAAGGTCCAAGAACTTCCTATCAGCAAAGAAGAAAATCGGAGAATCATAGATCTCCTCATTGATCCACTATGCTCACTTTCTTTGGAGAAGGTGAAAGGTATAGAAATGAAGAAAGGAATGAACTTGAGACTCATGAGACTCTCAGTCTATATCTTGAAGAGTACAAAGAACAGTCTAGAGCATTCAAGGAGAAGCTAACTCTCCAACAATTCTTCAAAATCAAAGAAGAAAGAGGATCCTATAGCAACAACAGAAGAAAGAGGCATAATAGATTCTATTTGCCTACATTTGATGGATCTTCCTCAAGCACTGTTAGAGCTTGGAGGAGAGATTTAGATGCATTTTTTAGGCTACACCCTATAGCTGAAGAAGAGGATGTTGAAATTGCAGCACTTCATCTTTTAGATGAAGTCAATGATTGGTGGTTTGGTCACATAGAGCATGCAAAGGTGACTAAATATTCAGATTTATTTCACAAGTTGAGGACGGAATTTGATGAGAGAGGACCAGAGATGTGTTACAAAGTGATGTTCCCTAAGGAAACAAAGGAGGATGTCAATATTTTCACTCTGGAAAAGAAGTCACTACATTCACCACCAGCTACATAAGTACTTGCATCCAGAGAAGATACACTTGCAACTTTGCAAGATAGTCTTGAGATCTTGACACATAGAATACCATGCATGATTCAGGAGATGCGTGAGGAGGAGGAGGAATATTCTAGTGCTAGTACACTTAGAGAAAAGTAGCCATCACGCTTACCAGCAATTGGAGACACCATTGTCTGGGTTGGAGGAACTCTTGTGTTCTGGCAAGAGATTCCCACACATCAGTTGATCTAAGGTATAAATGAAATTTCATCACATATTGTTTCAGTAGATATTATTGAAACTTATGAGGACATGCCATCAGGGCCAATGCATAACCAAGGGTTAGAACATAGTGCTGATTTGAAGGAGAAACATATCACAGTGCAGATGGAAGGAGAAGGTAGGGAGGAAGGTCAGCATCACATGATGAGGAGCACACACCCCTATCTATTTCAGAGAGTTAATGCAAAAAGAGGTAGACTAATTTGTGCTATGAGGGCAGGGACAAAGTTGTCCATCCATATGTGCAGTCTACTCTTAACATTGATGTCTCATTACATGGAGGCATTCCACCGGGGAGACCACCAGATTAGGAGATGATGAGGAATGCTTCCCATTGGATAGCACCACTCTTAGATCCTGAAGGGGTGGATACTTTTGAGGGGTATATTACAGTGCAGAGAGTTTGGGGTAGACTCAAGGAGGAGGGAGAAATTATCCCATTTTCAGCATTACCCACTCTCACTACACATACTGCACTGACAGAAGTTACTACAGTGATGGAGGATGGCACCTTCATGGTGCAAGGGAGCTGCTCCATGGATTTGGAGAAATAGAGGATACTTCCTTTGAGGAAGGAATCCTCCATAAATTGGAGTAGATGGATGCCAATCATGCTTACATTGGCCAAGATTAGGAGGTTATTTTTGGATGGTAGCTTCTCATGGGAGGCCAATTTCCAAAGGTCACCACTTCTACTTGAGCATGAGCAGTTGCATGATGGGCATGGCAGCACTTTGGAGGATGACTTTGGCATAGGGGATGTCAAAGGAGAAGACAAAAACATGTGGGGAGCTTCACATTGCAAATCTTCAGCGTTGTCTCTTAGGAGGATTGATCCATATTGGAGGTCTCAACTTTTGGTAGAGTACTCCAAGGATCTTGGTGCTTGCATGATTCTTGATGACCCAGAGGGAGATGATGGATACATGGTGTGTTGGCTCGAAGGGTCCTAACCCAGGTTCGGTGTGCAAGGTTTGCCAACAAACCCCTATACTACTGGCCCTTTCAGCAATGACCTACTTGCGCAGGTCAAACTCTCACCTGAAGTAGTATGGGTGGGTGCTGGAACTAGGTTTCCACACCCTGAGAAAGGATAGGTAAGGAAAGCAGAGTTGTGCCAGGCCCAGTAATTCCCAGATTACCTTGTTCTGCGCAGGGTCAATTATGTCTCTATTCGCATCTACGTGCGCTAGATCTATAATTATATGCTTTTATGGCAGTAGCACAACATTGCATAAACATAATAGAACAAATCTAGACATAGAAAATACACTTATGCAGATCTTCGTGGCTTAAATACAAAAAATGCGCAATGCAGTAATTACCAACAATTCACACAAAGAGTACTCACAAATTCAATTCTCTATCAACCTTTCTTATTCATTCATTCATCAATTCCTCCTTACAATTCCCTTCCTAGCCTGCGCACATAGCAGCAGGGTCCGCACACAGCTGGACTTGGATCTCCACACACACAGCCAGTAGAATTCCTTTTCCCGAAAACCAAAATAGATAGCTTAAACCACAATTTGCATCAATATCTCTTCATTTCCCTACCTCACAATACAAAATTCTCCTCTATTTATAATAATCTAGCCTAGACTTTCCTATGGTTCGCAAACTGTGGTTTTCGGACCCCTGGTTTACCCTTTTACCCACTACAATGCTTTCGGGGCTTTGACCCACCCCAAAACCCCTGCGCTAGACTAAATTTAATAAAAAGTATTCAAAATGGAATAGTTTCGTAACTTGTAGGAGGCGTTGTTCCAACAGTCCCCCAACACAATATTGTGACTCATCCTGAGTCACTGCGGTGGTGCGGCCTCGATCTGCGCATGTAAGGTATCGAGAGCACTATTGAGCCGAGGGAGTACGTCCTGACTTTGGGCAGCAACATTCTGTGCAAGATCTACCAGCTTCTGAGAGGGCAGTCCTTCAGTGGCTGAGGTAACACTTTCAAGAAGCTGATTAAGCTGCTTGGTCGCGCCATCAATGTCTTGTGATAATTAGAGGGCTGTGGTAGCCCAAGGCTTCAGACGTTCTACCATGATGTGCTATTTATGCTGGAGTTTCTCAATATTTTCCTAGAGATCATTGCTAGTTTTTAACCGTGCCAAATGCTGGGCAGGCACCAAAGTAGGCAGTGTAGCGTTGATATGGTCAAAGACTTCTTCCTTTTGTCGTAAGTCCTGATTGATTTGTTGGAGGACTGGATCATGCTGGACCCTGGTCTAGAGTTGTATGGCTGACTCCAGCAGCTTGGTACCTTGAGCAATCTGCCCTGAAATTGCATTTGTTGCATCTGTGACTAGGGTAGTACGTTGGGCACAAACTTTTGGGGGTGTTCTGGGTTGTAGTCTGGCCTGTAAGTCAAAGATCTATTGTTCCAGCTATGCCTTGACGGTGTGTATTTCCATTCGAGAGGCGTTGAGAGCAGCAACCAATTTTTCCACCTTATCCCAAGAGGTATCCTTAGCCGGGATCTCATCTATAACATCTGTGTAGAGCTGGTGGATCACAGTTTCAAGCTCTGCCTGTTGTGACACAGCCAGGAGCAAATTAGCAACCTACTGCACAATGGTGTGCTTGACTGTATCAAGCTATCGGTGTATGTGTTGATCGCAGTGACTAATCTCCTGGAAGAAAGCGTGATTGAGGCCTTGTAAGGCTACATAAGGTATCTTAGCTAGGTACAGTTGCATTCCCGTGCTGGCCAGGGGCTGCATCCCTACCAGGGCAATGCTAGGTATATCCCAGAGACAATTTGCTGCCCCGAGTGGTGCTGAAATGTTGGCAATCGATGGGGCACGTACTTGGCCCATGCTAGTTGGTATTGTATGAATTTTTATTTGGAGAGCTTGGAGTTCGGCTTGGAGAGAGTCGACCCTGACCTGCCACTGCACCTTGACAAATTCCCACTTATCTTTCATAGCCAAGGTGACTATGTCTGCGATTTACTCAATATCACCATCCATGAGTGTGACTGTCACATCGTATTGTGCGCAGTGGGCACGATGTTTCTTTTTGGGTCCTGGTGCCACTTCCCTGGCCCTCTTAGTGCCTGGGGGAGGGGTGGTAGCTCTGTCAGACCCTACCTGGGCCTGAGCTACAGTGGGAAGCTGCAAAGGGTTACCCCCGGGTGCGGCTGTAGTTGGGGCCTGCTAGTGGGGGGCCGCGGTCTCCCCAGGGGTGTCAGTGTGGCCTTTTATCCAGGCAAGGGGCCATAGTGAGATCAACAAGTCAACTTCTTCATTTGCTACCATATAAGGGGGCATCGTCCATGTCTTATTGGTGAGGCTGCGAATCCGAACATGGTTCATGGTAATTTGGAATGCAGCAACATTATTGTATTTGTCATATATTGTCAGGGATAGCCGGGGTCAGGAGTTTATGGTGGTTGCGACACTACTCTGGAAGAGGATCCAAAATACCTTGTTATCCTCGATGCACTTCTTATCCTTAGAATTCCATAAGTGAGCATACCGAGTGCCTTCACACATCCCATGAGGGAACTCAAGGAGGAACGACTCCTCGGGTTTGTCCGAGGTGACTAGTGCTATTAGGAATAATAACCATGAATAGAAGAAAGATGTCCCTTGCTCTTGGGATTCGCAGAAATTAGCTAGAAATTATTCGCACAAGTATTGAGCCCAATTGAAAAAAACACCCTTCACGCACTGTCCGGCTAGCTAGATCACATAGGCAGGGACAGTTGCAACCTGACACTTCCACATTAGCTTGCAGGCTAAGAGTACCCATCTGTGTGGCAGGGTCATTGATAGTCTAGATCAAAAACCCATGCTAATTTTGTTGTACTGCATAGGTCTCTCAGAAAAATGCAGCAGTAGTGGCTTCATACTTCTTTCCGACCTGTGCTAGCAGGTGCGACCCTTGCATCGGGAGGCCTGTAATTTTGTGGATCAATGCAGCATCAATAGGGACCCTCTCATGAATCCATAAGAAACCATCATGAATGAGGGCGAGTAACTTGTGAGCCAACCGATTGGTGACATTGTAATGGCCAAAGTGGGGCATTCGGAGTAGATTCAAAATTCTGGATCCTGCCAAGCCACATACCCAGTGTTGAGGTACTACCGTGACCCCATCATCCCTATGGATTGTATCAAAATACAAGGCGAGGGCCGATTCTGGGAGGGTGTCATAGTCTGCCAAATCGTGATCATCGAACTTAACCTCATGGAGGTGCCTACAGGGATCACTGAGGACGGGGACCTCTCCCAGGGTTAGGGGGGTTTGCAGATAGGTGACAAAACCATCCAAGTTTCTTGTCATTTGGGTAGATGGCCTTCATGGCCGAACAAAGGGAGGTAACCAATTGATCGGGTTAGTAGGCAGAGCACCCTCCTATTCATCTTGTTTTGAGGGTGGGGTCCTGACATGTCTTGGGGAGCTTCGAGGATTCCTTGCTGCTTTTGGGGTTTTCCTCGAGCCTTGTGCTTTTTCCTTGCCTTTCCTTGTGACTGGCGTGGGGGAATCTTCTTCCAATTTAGACTCAACCTCCAGGACTTCTTCAACATCAGGCTCCGTCGGGGCTGAGGGTTCAAAAGGGGTAGTAGCCGGCATCCTTGTGCGAAAAACGAATCCCAGTTCTGGGTGACTACTATCAGATGGAGGAGGTTGACCAGAAATGAGAGGGACATTGAAATTATGAAGAATCTTGTTGCTCAGATGCTTCCACAAGACGCTTGAGGCAGGATAGTTGTATAAGTGAAACAATACCTTGAGCTAGACTATCCTGCACCTTTTAAAGCATTCCCAAGTGTGTGATGGAGAGGGAAACTTTACTCGAGGCAGTTTCCCCAAGGAACGGTAAAAATTTCCCATAATTCGTTCTGTTAAAGGCTCAAGGGCCGCTTCTTCCAACGATAACTTCTATTTTTTACCAGTAGATATTGCTTCAACGGCTAGTTTTCACGTCCCCAGTGATCTTGACATACTTGTCATGCTAGGGTTACGTATTTGTGATAGCTAAATATCTTCCCCCAACACAGCCTAGCTCCCTAGGTAACTCATAGGTAACTCATGGCCCAGGACCAAGAGAACTTTACCGTCTGTGCCATTAAGGCTCCAAGGGGGGCTATTGTCAGAACATACCACCTGATCCTCAGCTGCTTTGTCACTGTAGAGGTGGCCTGATGCATGGGGCCACTATCTGTTGATCCTACAACTGTCGTAGGAGGCTCGTTGTTTGTTCATGGGTCAGCCTAACCTTTTCCCGGGTTAGGTTCGCAGCAGTTGATCAAGCTTGGCTCCTTCTGGGTCCTTTCATCTTGGACCATAGGGAGGAAGTCTTTTTTGATGCGAAGACAACGCAACATGGAGGCATCACATAACCGATTTTTCCAAGTATCTATTTCTTTATTGGGATCAGAAAAATCCACAGTATCCCCTTCATAGCAAAGTACTTCATCCTCGGTTGGGTTGTCCGCATTTCGCACCATCAACTTATAGATATAATCCACATCCTCTCCCTTGGGTATGGGTTCCGTATAACGTTTACCTTATGCAGGGTCCAATGGCACGACTACCCTGTGCCATTATTTTCAAATACCATGCTTCATTTTTTTAAGTTAATGGTATTGCCCATGTCGATGGCCCAATCCAATCCTAGTAGCACAGGGTAAGGGTCCACATCCCCGGCGATTTGAATGACATTGAAGTCAGCCCGGACTTTTACTCCTGCAATATCTACTACAATCCCATGGAGCCTCCCCAGAGGTACTATTTTTTGGTGATTAGTCATTCGTAGCTAGATGGTGGACCATTCCAGCTTTGGTTCTCCCATGTGTTTCCATGTTTTCTTAGGTAATACATTGACATCTGATTCGAGGTCTAAGATAACCTGATCCATCTCATAGTTGCCAATCTGGACTGTTAGCTGCATCTCTCTGCCAGTGCGTCTTTGATACTTGTATAACTTTTGCAAATTTTTAATGTCGGGTGACATGGTGGTGTGTGTTGCACAGCTCTCTAGTAAAGCCTGCAGATTCTGTACTGCCTAGGGGATGCGCAGCAGTCTCATACATGCCTGTAGGAAATTTTTGACCTCCTCAGCTACCTTCACATCTCCAAGGCGTAGCGACGTAGAGGCCTTAGTCTCGAGGAAGCCCTTTCGAGCTTCCATAAATGTTTCCCTCGCTTCGTCCAGGTCCAGTGCTTCCTGGTTGCTTACGGATTTGTAGATTAGTGTTTCAGATTTATCTTTCTCCTCAACTCTCCTAGTCGTTAATCCACAGCGCGTTACCACATTCACACTCGGGTCCTTACCCCTTAGCTTAGTCTGGACACTTCGCACCTTCTGCATAGGTGGGAGATGCTTCTCCCGTATCTTTACCTTCAATGCCAGACAATCGTTCAACATATGGTCCAACTGTTTGCAATACCTATAGGACTGTCGCACAGGGTTCAGGCACTCCCTCACAAAATGCCCCAAGCTCCCACAGTTATAGCAGATCAACTGGCCCCGGCCTTGACCTGCACTTCGGCCCCCGTCCCTACTTCCGGAGGGGGAGCCATTCCTCTCAACGGGGGTTTTTGGCGAGGCCGGGTCAGACTGTACTTCTGGTAAACTTTCCCAGCCTATCACTAAATTATGGATTTGGCAGTCCCTCTCCTCGTGGCTCATTGACTGGCAGAACCCGCACTAGTGCTACTCCCGCTTGAGAACATTGGTGCCCGGACAGGGGCATCGATCGTCATTATATAGCCCATCTATGCGGCCACCCTTGTAGCTAGATGTAGGTCCACCCAAGCTCCGTTGTTTGAGGCTAGGCCCTTCTGATCCTAGGTTCCTTGGACTAGGTTCTCCTATTTGCAGGTGGCATGGGCGTAGATTCTTCATCTGTCTCAGCATTCACCCTAGTTCCGTGCCAGCTTCTCTTCCTTTTTCCCGTTGTAGGTCCTGAATCTCCCGGTGCATAGCCCCAAACTACGCCTGGATCTGATGTACCTTAAATGAAGCATCTTCCCTGGGTGCAGCTTCTAGTTCCATAGCGGCCTCCAAAGCTTTATCTTGCGAGTCAAAATTCTAGTGACTCATAGGTATGCGTAGGTGAGGGAGTAGCATGGCGATGAACCATTCTGTAAGCTGCCTGTCATCATAATTAAATTCCCCTTCTTTGATAGATTTTTTTAGGCATTGATTCACTTCCCACTTGGACTTGGTTGCTCCCTGCATGAAATATTTTAACTCTACTACGACCTGATAGTAGGACCTAGGTTTTTGGAACTGCTGTTTCAGGGCGCTCCTAATATCCTGAACAGACGTGCCCCCATTCTGAGATGTGTACTTCATATGCCAGTTTAGCACTCTTTCTTCAAAGGCTAGGGATAGCTGTGCTTTCTTCATAGTATCGCTTATCACGCCCTGCAGAATCCATACCAAGTCTGCCACAAACCAAAACCGATCCATGTCTTCATCGGTCGTGCCTTTAAAGGTAGGTAGTTTCAAGTGCACCACCATGTCTCCTTCTTGATAGGTTTCCTGTATTCACTTGTTAGTACCCAAACCCTTTCTCAAAATTCTTAAGTCCTGGCAATGGAACCATTTTTTTGCTCAAAGGGTCCTGACCCAGGTTCGGTGTGCAAGGTTTGCCAAAAAACCCCTATGATACTAGCCCTTTCGGCAATGACCTACTTGCACAGGTCAAAGTCTCACCCGAAGTAGTATGGGTGGGTGCTGGAGTTTCTGCACCCTAAGAAAGGATAGGTAAGGCAAGCAAAGTTGTGCCAGGCCCAGTAATTCCCAGATTACATTGTTCTGTGCAAGGTCAATTATGTCTCTATTCACATCTACATGCACTAGATCTATAATTATATGCTTTTATGGCAGTAGCATAACATTTCATAAACAGAACATAACAGATCCAGATATAGAAAATACACTTACGTAGATCTTCACAGCTTAAATACAGAAAATGCACAATGCAATAATTACCAACAATGCACACAAAGAGTACTCAGAGATTCATTTCTCTATCAACCTTTCTTATTCATTCATTCATCAATTCCTCCTTATAATTCCCTTCCCATCCCGTGCACATAGCTAGCAGGAGTCCTTTCCCCAAAAATCCAAACAGATAGCTTAAACAAAAATTTGCATCAATATCTCCTCATTTCCCTACCTTACAATACAAAATGTTCCTCTATTTATAACAATATAGACTAGAATTTCCTATGGTCTGCAAACCGTGGTTTTCGGACCCCTGGTTTACCCTTTTACCCATTACAATGCTTTCGGGGCTTTGACCCACCCCAAAACCCTTGCGCAAGACTAAATTTAATCAAAATTATTCAAAATGGACCAGTTTCATAGCTTGTAGGAGACCCTATTCCAACATGGTGGTTGATGAGGTCATCTATTCTTATGGCAGAGTCTTCTTGACTAGATTTTCTTAGCTCAAGAGGAAGCTACTACATGCAGCACATGTGGACTTTCTTTCCATGCACCTTGATGCATTTCATTCTTTGATGGAGGAGTTAACTTGGGAGGGAATCTAACATATATTAGCATATGGAGAGATGCATAGCCCGAATGGTGATGGAGAGGTTGTCACAACCACTTCCCTACTCATTGAGAGTGAGGGAGAATTTCCAGTTGAGCCATTTCAGCTCAAGGACCAAAGTACATAGTAGAGAAGGTACATTTTTGCATTATGATTTGCACTTCTTTACTTTATATGAGTTGCAAGTTGTATTAAGGAAGTTCATTCCTTCTTATGCCTTATACTATGATGTACTTGAGGCCAAATGTAGCATTGCGATTGGCTATTTTATTGGTGGTTTGTGGGGGAGGCCACATGATTCTTGGTGTGCACCATTGGCACCACATTTTACTTTCATGATCCTATCTTGTAGGATTATTGTGGCAGCAAACAAGTGGCTGGGAGGGCACTTTTTATTCTTTTTTTTGAGGCAGGAAAGGGATGCACTATGCTGGTTCCATGTGTGGAACTATGATCCACTTTCCAGTTGTAATATTACAACTTGTTTTCATTGGTTTTTTATTCCATATGTTGGAGATGCTCTCATGTTTATGGGAAACCTTGTTTGGAGAGTGGGACAAGAGTTGGAGGTGCCCATTTGGGGTATTATTCCCCCTAATTTACATGTTGCATGTTTCAGGAGAAACAATGGGCAAACCATGATTTCCATACTACATCTCTTTTCTTCATTTAGGAGGAGCCATTTGGAGAACTTGAGTTTTTGGAGGAGGCACTTCATGGATGATTTGTTTGGTAGGGAAGCTTGGGCCATTATTGGAGGCCATGAAATTTCAGCCCAAGATCAGAAGCATCCCCACACATACCATAAATGGAGAGAGAAACAACTTGGGTGGAAGAATTTAATCTCTCCATATAGCCCCAATACATTGCATGAACCGGGGGTTGAGGATTCTTTTGATGAGCTACCTAGAATGGCTCATTTCATTTGGATGATAGCATGGGTTTAGGATTTTCTCATTTGGAATGAGATCCCATATGCTTTTCATAACTCCTACCTTGAGGAGGCCATTGGACAACAAGAAGGTTTCCACTTACACCTTCCACCTTTTCATGATGTGAGCCAATTGGTTTTGCATACTTGGGAGGAAACGTTGGAGGGCAGACTTATTGTAGATTATTTTGAGCAGTGGTGGGGACTATTGATGAGGAGGCCACAAGAGGAGGAGGGGAGGAATTTTTCTCTCCTTATGTAATTTCTTGAGGGCAAGCAACATTTTTGAGGGGAGGACTGTAATATTTCCAAAAAATTAGCCTTAAGCTAAATGGAATATTATAGTTTGTTTTATCACTAGGTAGGTAAATAAATGGGTAGGAAGGCCCACAAATATCCTAAGTAGCAATAAAAACACTTCAAGTGTGAAAGGACACCTTTTTAGCAGCTAAATAAAGCACCTCCAAGTGTGAACATGGGCTGGATCATGTTGATTCGGTCAACTTTGTCAAAGTCAACAACGTTGTCATGGAGGAGTGGAGATTAATTGAGGAATAACGCAATTTTGGAGGGAGATGGATCTCATGAAGGAAATGAACTAATTGAGTGGGGCCAAGGGCAAGAAAGCTCATATTCTATTTAAGGAAGAGGATGGTAGCCATATGAGATCATGTTTTAGATTATCATTTGATATTGGTTTGTTTAGACTTTTGCTTCCTCTTGCTGTTTAGCAGGGTTGCTGTGCTGTTTAGCACAAGGGTGTTCTTGATTGGGAATCCCTACCTCATCCTCAGGGAAGGAGAGGTTATTTGAACTAAATTTCCTCATTCTAGAATTCTTTCCAAGCTACCTCCTTTAGCTATAGCGCAATTTCAGTTTATAGCTAGGTTGTGTTGCAAGGTACAGCAAAGGAGGATAACATAGAGCTATTTCTAAGCTTGTTTTTCAGTGGAGAGGTAGCCTATACATTGGAGGATCATCAAGGAGGGCTCCTAGGCATATTTTAACATCTTTGGCATCAAGCCAACCATCTACCATCCCTCATAGCACAGTCAGGATTCTGAACTGCATTATTTTTGGAGGCAATTACTGGGAGGGTTCATTGAGCTCATCAGGAGGATCTATTTCTGAATAGAGGGATCAACCTTCTATTTATAAACACTATTGGAGGAGGACATCATCATTTCATATATTTCATATCCTCATTCTATTCAGATCCATTTTGCAGTGACATCTCAACCCCAGGGTTATTTGTCACATTGTATATTTCTTGTTATTTCTAGCAATCTTTTCCGGGTTGGCTAGAAAACATGTATTAGAGCCCACATCTTCTTTTCTGGGAATTTATTTTGTTTCTATAAGCCATATATATTTTATTTATGTTTAAAGCAGCATCTACACTGATATAGATAGCATTTTCACTTCTCTCTCGCATTCTATACAGTTGCAGCAACTCATGTGATGATTGTTCTTATCATTGGAGGCTTGTTCTTATTGCTTTAGTGGTTTGTCCCTCATGATATTTTTGTGTAATGTTGCTGATATATTAATAAAATGATGGATGCATATTTATCCCTCTTATTCCATGTTCATATTTGTTGTGTTTTACATTTTTATGAGCTATATTGCTGCTATTTCCAATTTGGAATATTACAGAAGAAAATCATTCGCACATAAACATAGTTGTTTAACAGGAAATCTTAAAGCTAAAAACCCCAACTATAATATATTATGTATATCAATGGATCATGTAATAATCTCATACAAAGCTTTGTACATCAAGCTCTCAGTATAATCAACAATCATTACACACTATCGTGCAAAAATTTGCATATCTATGCACCAATTTATTGCCTCCTGACATCCTGCCTCCACTGCACAATCCCTGCTGAAGAAGACCCCTGAATGAATTTGAATTGGCCTTGCATTGAATACGGAATCCTTATTGTCATCTCCAATGTGTGTCAGATGCATTGAATGCATCACTATAGTCACAACAGATAGTCCATCTCACCCTTTCACCTATCTCTCCACTAGAATTGACATGCAAGTAGTTAACTGTTGTATTTGTTCAGTTGTCAGTGAGTTATTAGTTTTGAATTAATTAAATAATTAATTCACTAAACTCTCACTAGTGTATCTTTCATTTAGACTAGATACAACTAGCTTAACTGAGTTTAACTCATTTAACTAAGTTAAACTAAGTAACAACTCCCATAACTACTCTTCCAACTCTATCACAACTTTGCCACTTCCGTTCTAACTAGGTCCTCCATGCATGAGCCACCAATAACCCTAGGAATTGCATAATTCCTTCATCCCACTGATTTTCCAAATATGTTCACTAAAATAAAGTGCTCCAAGAGAATAAGTTGATATTTATTGTAGGATTATTATTAAGGGCTAATAATAATCGACATGCATCTATATTTAGATTGACGATCTATAAATAGATTTCACCCAATATTCTAAAAATATAAACTCATCTATTTTTCACATTTGACCAACCATCTACAAATAGCATCCTGCAACTTATAGAATATGCTCACCATGTCTAAAAATAGACATACACCTAAAAATAGCCTGCGGGACCTAAAAATAGCCTGCGGGCCCCACTTAGTGAAGGTGCTTAATTTTCACAAAGTTCATCATCTTGTTGAATCTCAACACTCCCTCTCAACAAGATAGGGATTATCCTTCACCCCAATCCTGCATCTATGGTATTTGAATTTGCCTTCATCAGAATATCTGCATTTTTATCTTCCGTATGAATGTACTGAAGCAACATGATCTTCTGCTGCACACAATCTCTAATATGATGATACCAGATATCAATATATTTAGATCTATCATGAAGCACATGATTTATCGAGAGTTTAATGCAACTCTAATTATCACAATGTATCACTATAGGATCTAAATAAGAATCGAACAAAATGACCAGGATCTTCCTCATCCAGATAGCCTCACATGCTGCTTGACTTGCTGCCATTTATTCTACTTCCGCTGAACTGAGTGCCATGGATCTTTGTTTCCTGTTGTGCCAAGAAACTGTTGTAGATCCGATACTAAAAACCCCTCTTGATGTGCTCTTTCTTTCCATTGGGCTTCCTGCCCAATTTGCATCTGTGAAGCCATGCAACTTCACCTCATCCATCTTTTTGTACCATAAAACATACTTAGATGTGCCCCTGAGATATCTCAGGACATGCTTGCTTGCCTTCCAAAAGAGCTTGGTAGGCTTACCATCACTTGACTAAGCTGGTTCACCATGTAGCATATGTACAGTCTTGTATCAACTAAATACATGAGTGAACCCACCAACTGTTGATAGACAGTAACTTCCACTACCTCTATCAATGTAGCATCCTCTTTCGTCCAATTTCCTGGAAGAGGAGTATCCATGGGCTTGCAGTCCTCCATGTGAAACTTACGAAGTATCTCCCGAGCATACTTGCCTTGAGACACAAATATTTCACCTTCTTGCTGCCATATTTCCAATCCAAGGAAATAATGAAAGAGGCCCAAATCCTTTATCTCAAACTCCTTTGCAATATCTGCCTTGCATGAGTGTATCAACTGCTCATCACCCATTAGTATTAAATCATCAACATAAAGAAAAATGATTTAAAGCTTAGCCTCCACCACAATTTGGTATAGGTTTTCATCCGCCTCACTCTTGATGAAGCCAAGTCCGGTGAAATAGCTATCGATCCGTGTGTAACAAGCACATGGTGCTTGCTTCAGCCCATATAGTACTCTTTTGAGTCTGCACATATGTGACTTACTGCTAAAGATCTAAAATCCTTCAGGCTTCTCAATTTACACTTCTTCCTCAATGATCCCATTAAGGAACGCAATCTTCACATCCATCTGATGAATGTACCAACCCATTTGCGCTAAGAGAGCAAGGATGGTCCTTATGGAAGAATACCGTGTGACGGGTGCAAAGGTTTCTTCATAATCAATCCCCTCGATCTATGAGAAGCCTCGTGCAACAAATCTTGACTTATACTTCTCGATGCTCCCATCAACAGTTTGCTTTACCTTGTAGATCCATCTTGAACCTACCACTGATTTACCAACCAACCTTGGAACAATCTCCCAAGCATTGTTTCTGGCAATGGATTCATACTCCTCCACAATGGTATCTACCCATGTGGGCTCTTGCACTTCTTCTTCAAAATAAGATGGCTCTGTCATGATACACTTGCTCATAAGAGCCATGTATCTAGTAAATCGTTCAGGTGAATGTCTCTGTCTATGCTATGATGTAGGAACTCCTACATTCTGTGTCGCATCAAGCTTCAGTCTCTCAGCTTCTGTGGTACGATTTCTGCCTATTCTGATGTTTGGTTCTGCATGAGTGGAATCCTCCACACCATGAATCTCCTCCTACGGTTGATCCACATCTAGAGGCTCATCTTTGGGAACAAGAAGTTCCTCCTTTGCATGCAAGTGTAGCTCCTTCTCAAGCGACAACTTCATGGCTTTCACCTCATTGAATTTTATATCCCGTCGCACCATAGTTATTCAACTGTTTGGAAAATGCACACGATAATTATGGGGTGTTTATGTGTACCCCACAAATATCCCAAATTCTATAGTCAGCTCCAAATTCTTCCTGGCATCCTTTGTCAAATGAATGTAAACAGATGAGCCAAAAATCTTCAAATGAGAAATATCAGGCTTCTTACTAGTAAAAGCTTCTTCAGGTGTACTCATGCCAAGCACTCTACGAGGAAAATGGTTTTGCACATAAACCATAGTGTTGCATGCTTCCGCCCATAAGTGCGTTGGTAGACCCTGGTCATGCAGCATAGCTCGTGTAACACCCACAATCGTTCTATTCTTCCTCTCCGTGACCCCATTCTACTGTGGGTTATGAGGCGCTATGAGTTCTCTTTGAATTCCTTCTTTGCTACATAAGTCTTTGAATTCGTTCGAGATATATTCACCACCATTATCACTCCGTAGAGCCTTCACTTGCTTCCCCGACTCCTTCTCCAACAATGCTTTAAACTCACAGAACTTTGAGAATGTTTCGCTCTTCTTCTGCATGAAGAAGATCCAGCATCTACGAGATTAGTCATCAAAAAATATAACATAATACTTGTGTTTTGCTATTGAAGCAACTGAGAAAGGTCCACACATGTCTATGTGAATTCTCTCCAAGTTCACCGAAGCATAGTTCTCCTTCTCATGAAAGGTGATATTCACAAAATTACCCATAATACATCCCTTTCACTAATCTGACTATGCAAGAGTACCCTTGGGAAGTCTAGTAGAAATATGCTACAAAATCTTCAAGGCGCCATGGTGAAGATGGCCCAATATCCTGTGCCATAATTCCCCCTCATCCCGGCTCACCAGTTCTTCTGCTTTGCACATCATTGCAATGTAGCCATCTACCTCCAACTTGTAGAGATTCTTAACTTGAATCCCTATCCTCTTGGTTTGACCCATTGTTTTACGTCGCAGGAAGGATTTTCCCTCGCTTAAAACAACGTCATAACCTCTGTCCTCCAACATAGTGACTGAGACCAAGTTCTTCTTTAGACCTGGAACATGCATAACATATTTCAACAGAAATGGTTTACCTGAATCCCTCTCAAAGGTAATGATTCCAATGTCTATCGCACTATATCTATCATTGTCACCCATCTCTATATGCATTTGGAGATCCTTCTCCTGAAAGTCACTAAACAACTCCTTTTCTCCCGTCATATGGAAGGAAGCACCACTATCAAGACACCACACAGATCCCACTGCGCTTGAAACCAAGCATGTGATCAAAGATAAATCAAGTTCAAATTGCGAGGCTAAGGCCTCACCCTCTGCAGCTCCAACAACCTTCTTGTTATTCTTTTTCTATGGGAAGTTAATGGTGAGATACCCATGTTCATGACAATGAGAATACTTCACCTTGGACAAATCCATCTTCTTGCCTTTAGCCTCAGATTTTGGATGGGGTTTCTTACTCTTCCCTTTCCTTGCTTTGGCAGCCAAACCCCAATTTTCTTCATCATAATTCTTTGATGAAGAGCCATCCCTGGTGTTACGCCTTATCTCCTCTTGCACAATATCCAACCAAAGTCGCTACCAATCTGGCAGTTTCGCCCATCCATTGACAGAGTCTTCGTAGCTATGCCAACTTTTCGGAAGCCCAAGGAGAGACAAGCTCACAAAGTCATCATCTACAACTGTAATTCCCACACTTCCCAGATCATCACTACATTGGCCAAACTTCGTGAGATATTTTGGAATACTGTCGCCCTTCTCCATTTTCATTTTTCTGAGCTTATGTTTCAGTGCCAACTTCCTATGGTCACTGCTGCTTTGGAAAAGATCTATCAAAGCCTTCCACATTGCAAATGGAGTGGCTTTCCTATGAAGGCTTGACACAATATGGTCTTTGTTGGCTCGAGGGGTCCTGACCTAGGTTCGGTAGTTAAGATTTGGCAACAAACCCCTATACTACTAGACCTTTTGGCAGTGACCTACTTGCACAGGCCAAAGTCTCACCTAAAGCAGTATGGGAGGGTGCTGGAACCAGGTTTCCACACCCTGGGAGAGGGTAGGTAAGTCAAGTAGAGCTGCATTCGACTTCATAATTACTATATCGTATATCACAGAACCCAGATCTATAGATCCCTTCACATCCGTGTGCGCAATACCAATTATAATCACAGTAATCAACAGATCATAAATTCACAAAACAATAACGCAACTATCACATATATTCTTGAATAAAGTATAACAGATAGATCCAAATCAGATGTCAACACAGCATAAGAAAATAAAACAGTTATTTTTGTAGCTTAACAAATAACCATGCATAACATAGCAGATATCATAGATTCACATTAATAGATTCAGATATTCCAACAACCTTCTGCTTTCATTAACCCTTCAGATCCTTTTACAATACCCAAAACCCAACCTGCGCACATAGTAGTAGGGTCTGCACACAACAGGACTGAGGATTTCCATGCACACAAATAGTAGGAGTCCTTTCCCCCAATAACCCAAACAGATCTACTAATTCATAATTCAAACCAATATTGATTCATGCTCTTCTGTTGACTCAAAATGTCCTTGTATTTATAACGATCTAGCCTAATCTTTCCTGTGGTTTGCAAACCGTGGTTTGAGAACTCTAGGTCTACCTTTTTGACCCATTATAATTCTTTCAGGGCTTTGACCCACCCCAAAACCCTTGTGCTACAATAAAATATTCCAAAAATATACAAAAATACTCAAGAATTTCCCAATTCGCAGCCTTTGGAGGACCTTGTTCCAACAGTCCCCCAACACAATCTTGTGACTCATCCTAAGTCACTGTGGTGGTGGGGTCTCCACCTGCCCCCGTAGTTAATTGATGGCTATGAACAGCGAGGGAAACACTTATTGACTCTAGGCAGTAGTGCTCTGTGTAATATCCACGAGATTCTGTGATTTTGGTCCTTTTATCACAGCGGTGACACTCTCTAGTGTCTGATTTAGTCGCTTAACAATAACATCAACATCCTGTGAGAGCTGGAGGGCTGTGGCAGCCCAAGGCTTCAAGTGTTCTTCAATGATGTGCTTCTTATGCTAGAGCTCCTCAATCTCATCTTGGAGGGTGTTGCTGGTCCTCAGTCGTGCCAAACGATGTGTAGGAAAAAAGGTGGGTAATGTAGCCTCGATCTACTCAAAAGCTTCCTCCTTCTTTCGCAAGTCCTGATTTATTTTCCGGAGGATCGGATCGCGCTAGACCTTGGTACATAACTGCATGGATGTCTCTAGTAACTGGGTGCCTTGAGAAACCTGCCCTGTAATGGTGTTTGTAGCCGTGGTCACCAGCGCAGCGCGCTAGGCTCATACCTCTGTAGGTGTTTCAGGCTGCAATTTGGCCTGTAAGTCAGTGATTTTCTGCTCCAGATGTGTCTTAATGACTTGCATTTCCATCCTGGAATCCTTCAATGTTGCGATCAATCCTTCAACTTTAGCCTGGGGGGTGGCTGCAGCTGGGATATCTTCTGTAACCTCTGTGCAGAGCTGGTGGATCAAGGTTTCGAGCTTCGCTTGCTATGCGACAGTGAGGAGCACTTCCACGTTCTACTGTGCGATGGTCTGCTCGGCCACACCGAGTTGTTGGTGTACTTGCTGGTCCTGATGGTGAATCTCTTGAAACACAGCGGTGTGGAGACCTTGCAATGCTTCATGGGGCAGCTTGGCTAGATTCAACTGCACCCCTACACCTGCTTGGAGTTGTATTCCTTGGTCAGGCGGACTGATCGCAAGGGTGGCACTAGGTAAGGAACAAAGACGACTTTCCTCTGTAGCCAGTGCTGTACTGATAGATGTCAAGGGAGTCTGTCCCTGAATCATGCTGATCTGTAGAGTGTCTGTATTTAACTGTAGGGTGCGAAGCTTGGCCTGGATGGTGTTGATCGAAGCCTTCTATTATTCCTCTAAAGCTACCCATTTGTCTTTTGTGGCCAGTGTGACTGCATCTACAATTTGTTCAAGATCTCCCACAGTGAACGTAACCGTCTCATCTTGTTCCTTCCGTTGGGCATGCTGCTTCTTTCAGGGCCCCTTGACAGGCTCTCTTGTTCAGTTTTTACCCTGGGGGGAGGTGGTACCTTCGATGTTTCCTTCGTGCCCAGATCTGGCTACAAATCGACCTAGGTTTTAGCCTCGTTATCATTTTTGGTGGTATGCTTTGGTCGCGTGTCCTTTTTCATGTCTGTGCCTGAGTCCTTCCCTGTACTCTTGCTCAAGCCTCTAGTATCCTTGATGATAACAGGTGGGAGCACCTTCATCATGATAGTACCTATGGTGCCCCTTGCGTTGGTTTTGAAGCCTATCTTCTAGGCAGGAGGCCATAACGAAATCACATTGTCAATTTCCTCGTCTGCTACCATATAAGGAAGTGACATCCATGTTTTATCCTTATGGCCGTGGATCTAAATGTTGTGCATGGTAACCTGGAATGGTGCAATACTTTTGTATCTATCATATACTATTGGGGACAGCTGAGGTCGAGAATTGATGGCTGCTACCACGCTACTCTGGAAGAGGACCCAGAAGACTTGGTTATCCTCTATGCACTGCGCATCCTTGGAATCCCAAAAATGGGCATACCGAGCCCCTTCACACATATCTGGGGTGAGCTCGGGGATGGCCAACTCCGCAGGGACCTACCGGGTGACTAGGGCTATAAGGAACATTAACCAGGCATAAAAAAAGGCTTTTCCCTGCTCCTGAGATTCGCAAACATTGGTCAAGAACTCATCGCATAAGTATTGGTCCCAATTGAGGCAGACCCCCTTCGCACACTAACCTGTTAACTGAATGACAATAGTAGGGATGGTTGCGACCTGAGACTTTCACATTAGCTTGCATGCTAATAACATGGTACCCATCTGCGTAGGAGGGTTACTGATAGATTTTATGATGAAGACCCGCATATTAATTTCCACATGGTAGGTCTAACGCACATATTTAGCAGTTTCCCCCTCATACTTCTTGCCCACACACTCTAGAGGGTGCGGCCCATTCATGGGAAGGCCCGTAATTTTGTGAACCAATGCAGCATTAATGGGGACTCTGTGCCGAATCCATAGGCAGCCATTGTGAATTAAGGCGAGCAACTGTTAGGTCAGCCGATCCGTGACGTTGTAGTGGCCAAAGTGGGGCATCCGTAATAGGTTCAAGAGCCTAGATCCGGCCAATCCACATACCCAGAACTGAGGAACGACTGTGACCCCATCATTCGCATAAATCATGTCAAAGTACAACGTGGGGGCTAGCTCATGGAAGGCTTCATAAGTTTCCAAGTCGTGATCAGCAAATTTGACCTCATGGAGCCTTCCGCAAGGGTCACTAAGGACAGGGACTTCTCACAGGGTTAGTGGCATTTGTAGATAGGTAATCAGGCCATCGATGTTCTTTGGTGTGCATGTCGAGGGCCTGCGCGGTTGAATGAAGTGAGGTAACCAGTTGATCGGATTGGCAGGTTGGGCTTCCTCCTGCACAGCCTGAGTTTGAGGCATTGCTCGCAGGGACTTGGCATGCCTTGGGGAAGTCCTAGGCTTCCCCACAACCCATTTTATAGCTTTCGGGGACTTCCCTGAGTCCTGTGCTTTCTCTTTTCCCTTCCTTGTGACTGGCATTGAGAGCACTTCTTCATCCTCAGACCTAATCTCCATTACTTCCTCAATTTATGGGTCTGTAGGTGTCAAGGGTTCAACAAGGTTAGTGGTCGTCATCTTAGCGCAGAAAATGAATCCCAACATTGGGTGGCTACTGTCAGAAGGAGGAGGTTGATTAGACATGAAAGGGACAATGTGGACCCAAAAAATCTTACAGGTCAAGTTCATTCAAGACAAAGACGATAAGTAAAAGCTATGCAAGTGAGACGGAACCCTTGTCTGAGCTATCATGCCCTTTTTATAGTGCTTGTGGTCGTCTAACGGTAGGGTAAAATTCACCTGGAACTTACCATCAGGTAAACAGTAAAAAATCCCCAAACTTTGCCCCATTAAATGCCAACGGGTCGCTCCTTTCAACGGTAGCTTTTTCTTTTTACCAGATGTTATTGTGCCAACGGCTAGTTTTCACACCTCCTGTGCACTTGGCATACCTGCAACACTTGGGTTAAACACCTACGCCTCCTACGCATCCTCCCCCAACACAGGATTGATCCCTAGGTACTTCAAAACCAAATACATGTTTGCCTGACATATGTCATCCAAAAAAAACTGGGCCTCCTTCGTAAGCAAATCTTCTAGAGGTGTTGTGATCAATGCATACCTCCGAACGAACTTTCTGTAAGAACCTGCATGGCCGAGAATTGAAAGCAATTTTTCCCTTGTTGTAGGAATTTCTGGATATATGATAACTCTGCCTCCTGTATCCGCACCCCCAATCTTAGCCAACGTGGGGTGCGTCTTAATGATACCCGTTCGCAGACTGAGCGGTCTAGTAACTATGCGCATCCAGTCCAATTCTAAGTCAGAAAAAACTTGTGGATCATCCTTACCTACTTTTGGGGATAGGTTCGCAGACTGAGCGGTCTAGTAACTATGCGCATCCAGTCCAATTCTAAGTCAGAAACAACTTGTGGATCATCCTTACCTACTTTTGGGGATAGGTTGTAGTAGTTGACCATGCTTGATACCCACGTTTCCCATGTGGGCACTTCAGGTGTGACATACAGATGCAATTCACCCCATGCTACAGTGTCAATGTCCTGCAGAGCTGCGTCAAGTGCCTCTGTCCTGCCTACTAACCCAAATGTTCCCAGAAATTCATCCTTCAAAGTCTCCCAGTGGCAGGTGCGCTGATGGAGCTCCGCAACTAAGTACCATGCAGTGGGAAGTGGTCCCAGGGCATGAATAAATAGATGAACCCACCCTTTGGTAATCTCGTCGCACCACTGGTCTATCCAAACGAACAGATATTCACATGGGTCTTCTGGCCCAAGGAATGTCTTGACTCCTACGTCAGCTGGGACCTCAAATCGTAGGATCATCATATCTCGACACTCCTCCCAATCCTAGAATGCCTCCTCATGCGTCTCCCACCATCGCGTAGGTGTTCCACACATGGCTAGCTTAAGGGCCCATAGCCTTCATTACCTTGGAACCTCAGCTTCGAATGCTCGTAAAATTTCCTTAATATTACCAGAACCATCAAAATAAGGTAGGTCTCTTACCTCTGAGGAAACACAACAGAAGTCCTTTGTGACCTGAAGACATTGTAGCACAGAGACATCCTGTAACCGGTTTTGCCAATTCTCTCGGAGTCGGAGAAGCATTCATTGTGCTTTTCCCAGTAGAATACTCCATCCACCATGGGGTTGATCTAATCTTCATCCTACACAATCAACTTATAGATGTGATCCACATCCTCTTCGTCATGCACTGGCTCTGTGTATCATTCGCCTTCTGCAGGATCTAATGGTACTATCACCCTTGTACCGTTATTTTCAAATACCATGCTTCTCTTCTTTAGGTTAATGATGCCTCCAATATCAATAGCCCAATCCAAGCCTAAGAGTACAGGGTAGGGGTCTTCATCTTCTACAATCTGAATTACTTCAAAATCAGCTCGAACCTTGACCCCTGCAATAACTACCATAATATTTGGTAGTCTCCCCAAGGGTATAATCTTCTGTTGATTGGCCATACGCAACTGGATAGTGGACCATTCTATCTTAGGTTCCCCCATTTGTTGCCAAGTCTCTTTAGGTAATACATTCACATCTGACCCTAGGTCCAAAATAACCTGATCCATCTCATAATCACCCATCTGCGTCGTCAACTGCATCTCCCTACCAGTGTGTTTCTTATATCGATATAGTTTGTGTACGTCCTTAATTTTTGGAGGGGGGGTAGGTCATGCTGCACAACTAGCTATTAATGCATGAAGATTTTCCACAGCCTTTGGGTTGTGCAGCAGCTTCATACATGCCTGTAAAAATGGTTTGACCTCCTCATCTGCCTTGAGGTCTCCCAGCGACTACGAAGTAGAAGCCTCTGCCTCAGCAAAGTCTTTGCGAGATACGACAAATGTTTCTTTTTCCTTTTTTAGATCCAAACCTTCCTACTTGATAACTACTTGTCGGATCAGAGGTTCGGTTGCAATCTTCTCCCCAGGCCCCCCAGTGGCCATCCCACTATGTGTTATGACATTCACGCTTGGATCTTTGTCTCGCAGTTTAGCCTTAACCCTCTGCACATTCTTCGTAGGTGTCGGTTTCTTCTCCTGCATCTTTTCTATCAATATTGGATAGTCTTCAATCGCATGGTCCAGCTGTCTGCAATACCAGCAGGACTGCCTTGTAGGGTTTGGACAGTCCCTAGAAAAGTGTCCTACTTCTCTAAAATTATAACAGATTAGTTTCCCTTGTCCCTGACCTACCCTTCCACCTCTTCCGCCTCCCCTACCCCTGGTTGGGGAGCCACCTATGCTTGAGAGGTATCTTGGCGAGGATGGATCAGATTTTACCCTATAGAGGTTCCCTCGATCGATCATCAAATCATACGTCCAACAATTCTATTCATTATGTCCTACCAACCTACAGAACTTGCACCATTGCTGCTTTACTTCTAGGACAAACGCAGCAAGGCGGGGACAGTGGTTTGTGTTGTGCAACCCCGCAATGTGACAATCATCGCACCATAGCGCTGACCCACTTGATCCTGAAACTTCCCTAGGGCACAATGGACTAGGTCCCCCGGCCTACATATAGCCTGCTAACAGAGGGTAGTTATCCTTGGTGTGACCATTCGTCCTGCATCGTATGCACCATCTTTCATGGCTAGCCTCTACTCTTCTCTCCTTTCACAGATTCTAGATTTCCATGTGCATCACCTCTATTTTTCTTTGGATATGTTGGAATCCCAGCTGGGTATCATCTCTGGGCACAACTTATAACTTCATAGCGACCTCCAAGGCTTTTTACTATGATTCGAAAGTTTGGTGACCCATAGGTATGCGCAGGTGAGGCGGCAGCATAACAATGAACCATTCTGTGTGTTGTCTATCATCATAATGAAATCCTCCTTCTCTAATCACCTTCTTCAGTCATTGATCGGCCTCCCACATAGACTCAGAAGGCCCTTGCTTGAAATCCTTTAGATCAACCACTATTTGAGAGTAGGACTTAGGCTTCTTGAACAGTTGCTTCAAGGCATTCTTAATCTCTCCAATGGTTGTGTTCACATGCTAGCTGATGTATCCCATGTACCAGTCCAAAGCTCTTCCTTCGAAGGCAAAGAACAGTTATGCCCTCTTCACTGCATCACTAGCTACGTTCTGCGCAGTCCATACTGATTCTACGACAAACCAGAACTAATCTATGTCTTCATCTCCCACACCCTTAAAGGTAGGAAACTTCATATGTGTAGCCATGTCATCTTTCGGTGGTGGCAGAGGTGTAGGTGAATTCTTACCCCTATGCTGGTTTGAAAGTGGTGTGGCTGGAGGACTCTGCGTAGCTGTTTCTCTTACCGTACTGTAGATAGATCTGTCTCCTTCTTGGTTGGTCCGACAGTATTTTCCACTTCGTGTCGTACTCTCGTCTAGATCAAAGGTCATTCATTCAGTGTGGCTACACAGAATACTCTTTTCACATAGTAGTATATTAATCAGCAATGGTAAGGTCTTCAGAAACTTACCCCGGAAACCTTTAAAGAATCCTCGCTCTGCTTCAGAGTAGGAGATGAACTGATTGATGGAAAATTCTATCATGAACCCTCCTAGCACACTATCCACCCAGTGGTCCACCATGCAAGTGATGGTGTTATCATTCTTCTCTAATTGCTGGATCAATTCTGGGGTACACAGTGTGTCCCGCTCGTCCTTCAAACACTTCTGAAATTCTACCAACCTTGTGAGCCATTCCTAGAGCTCGATCACAATTGTTACAAAGAAGATCTCGTAGATCTCCATGAAAATATAATTATTCTTCCACTCTTCAATGGTCAACCTCTTACTACAGTTTTCTTTTACTGCGAATTCCTGAACTTGTTGTTCAAACCATTCATCTATTTCTTTTCTTTTAGGTTTCCAATACGGCCTTGGCATTACCCGATCCCTCTCTCAAAATGCTCCCAGTCCTGGCAACGGAGCCATTTTTTGGCTTGAGGGGTCCTGACCTAGGTTCATAGGTTAAGGTTTGCCAACAAACCCCTATACTACTGGCCCTTTCAACAGTGACTTGCTTGCGCAGGCCAAAGTCTCAACCGAAGCAGTATGGGAGGGTGCTACAACTAGGTTTCCGCACCCTAGGAGAGGGTAGGTAAGTCAAGCAGAGCTGTGTTCGACTTCAAAATTACCATATCGTATATCACAGAACCCAGATCTATAGATCCCTTCGCATCCACATGCGCAATACCAATTATCATCATAGTAATCAACATATCACAAATTCACAGAACAATAACACAACTACCATAGATATTCTTGCATAAAGTATAACAGATAGATCCAGATCAAATGTCAACATAGCATAAGCATAAATTGCAGTTACTTTCGTAGCTTAACACAAAACCATGCATAACATAGCAGATATCATAGATTCACATTAAAAAATTTAGATATTCCAACAACCTTCTGCTTTCATTGATCCTTCAGATCCTTTTACAATACCCAAAACCCAACCTGCACACACAACAGTAGGGTCCACACACAATAGGACTGAGGATCTCTGCGCACACAGCTAGCAGGAGTCCTTTCCCCCAATAACCCAAATAGATCTACTAATTCGTAATTCACACCAATCTTGATTCATGCTCTCCTATTGATTCAAAATTTCCTTGTATTTATAATGATCTAGCCTAATCTTTCCTGTGGTCTGCAAACTGTGGTTTGCGGACTCTTGGTCTACCCTTTTGACCCATTAAAATGCTTTTGGGGCTTTGGCCCACCCCAAAACCCCTGCGCTAGACTAAAATATGCCAAAAATATACTCAAATACTCAAAATTGTCTCAATTTTCAGCCTTTGGAGGACCTTGTTCCAACTGTCTTTCACACCTTCCAACATAATTCTTCTTGTCTTTGCTACCTTTTTTTTCATGCGTCAAGTAATGCAACATTGCTAGAAGTAGGCTTAGGAACATCGCTGTCGATGAACTCCTTCAGTCCATTATCTTCAAGCACCGCCTCCATCCTATCCTTCCAGGATATGTAATTCAAGCTACCCTCAAGGGCATACTCCAATCGCAACCCATTGAAAGACATTTTAATGAATACTCAACTGTCACACCAGGAAATTTTTGCAGCAAATTTAAATTGTCCACCAGCACAAAACTCAACAACTCTTCACAATTTCAATCTCTAGTGATTAACACTGCTTCGATACCATGTAGAAATTTATAATACTGATAGTATTACCAGATTATTCTGATCTAACAAATCAATCTTATGTTAAATACAAAATCTTTCCACTTAATTCTTTGCGGAAATTAAATCGCCAATTGCAAACACATGTGAAGAAAATCAATCGCACATAAACACAGTTGTTTAACGGGAAATATTAAAGCTAAAAACCCCAACTATCATATATTATGTATATCAATGGATCATGTAATAATCTCATACAAAGCTTATGTAATATCCCAAAAGAGGGAAATTATACAACGATAAGAATATCCTAAGATATTCTAAAATTGGAGCTATAGAAATAAATCAACTCATAATAGTTTATGGAACACACATCCATCATATTACAATCACAACAGCAAACTATGTCTTCATACAATATCACCAAGCAGGGAAAAGCAGCAATATTGGCCCCAAAAACGTTATTTTTTGAAGTTTGAGTTATAACAGTAAAAAAAAACGGTTGTTTCCCTTAGAATATATGATAAGGGCCTTCCATGCAAAAGAGTTTCAGAAACAAATGTCTTTTGTCTAGTTAAACAGGCCTCCCATGCTCAAACTGCTTATAAATTGATGAAACCCCAGGACTGCAACACACAGAATTTACTGCATAAAGAGAATACACAATTATTTGAGGGTTATTCTCATAAAATAGAGAGGAAAATAAGATCTTCTATTAGATGACTCAATGAGGCATAAAAACAAAGATCAATTCTCTTTTACATAGATCCAAGATGACCCGGCAAGGGTTTCTTGACAGAAATGATATACAAGAAAGAACTGATGCAGATCTATGGCTGAATCACGTTGTATAGATGAATCTCTGCATAAAAATGGCTGAAAATAAAAATAAATGGCTGTAGAATCTTCCTCTAGCTTTTTGGAGAAAAGGTTGATCCTCCTCCTAGGAAACTAGCTCACAAAAGTGGGGTTTTAACCCCTCCCACTGCACACATTAATAAATAACACAGTTTCTTGAAGGGAATGCATTTTTTCTGAAGGTAAATGCTTGGCCCAACACTGGGTAGTGGAAAATGTAGCTCAGAAATCTCCTCTTAGATTTCTTAAACAAGATCTCCAAGAGAGAGTAGGGAATCCCCGTCTGGGAAAACCCTTGCACTAAACAGTGCAACAAACTTAGATAAATAGCTAAAGTATGCAGGAAGTCTAAAAATAACACATAAAATATAATCTCAATCATGCCCATATGGTTGGCATCTCCTCCATTATATATTTAATGAGCTTCCTCACCAGGGGTCCCACGCCACTATGAGGTTGCTTCCATGCAAAGGCTCCTCCACCATAATTACACTGTCTCTATGTGCCTTGCTCATCCTTTTACAACACTGTTTGATTTATTCAACCTTGACAGGATATCCATGCCTTGTCTCCTTACACACTCAAGGCGCCTTCATTTTGACTAGCTAGATTGATCTTCATTCACACTGGGCTATCTTCATTTAGGATCCACTCCTCATATAAAATTTTGTTGACTTGGTCAAAATTGACTTTGTCCATACATTTTAGACCTTTTTCACACATGTGGATGCTTGATATAGTTATTACATGATCCCTTGTCACATTATGAGGGATTTCTATTCATACTCAAGCAACTTATGAGCCTCCTTGCCCATTTATTCATCTATCTAGATTTTAAAAGAAAAATTAGTATTCCTATTAGCTGCATGCTAATTTAGGAATATTACAATATTTCCCTCCCAAATGTTTCTTTTCATCAAGAAACTGCAAGGGTGATGCAAAATCTCCTCTCTTATTCTTGTGGCCTTCTCATTCAACAGTCTCCACCATTGCTTCAAAATTTTTGTAATAATTTTGTCTCCCAATGGTTCTTCCCAAGTGTGCAAGTTGGCCTTTTATAGATAAACCAAATGGCTCTCATCATGAAAGGAAGGAAGGTCTATGTGTAAACCTCTTTGCTGATCAATGGCCTCCTCAAGATAGAAGTGATGACAATCATGGGTAATTTCATCATCAATGAAGGTCTCTCACCTCCATGCTATCATCCAAATGAAATGAATTACCTCCCAACTTGGTAATTTAGAGGAAAGCTCCTCCCAAATATTCATGAGAGGTATGTCCCAAGTGCTCCAAACAATCATATGGCCTACCTCATGAAGAAACAAGTGATTTACCATGGTAGCCATATCTTTCCCCATGCTCCCCTTGAAGCATGTAGTGCAAAAAGTGTGGGAAATTTCTTTCCCCAAGGACACATTCAACCAATGTGCCTCTCCTACAATCATGTCCTCCATAAAGAAAATAACATATTCAACATATGGAATCATAATTGAAATCATGCTAGCTACCATATGAAACAAAGGAGAAGGATAATGGTTTCTCATGTGTAACTAGCATAGTTTTACCCCCAACTGCCATAGAATATAATATGACGAGTGTTATTCCCAACACTTTTTTGCTGCCCCATCCTTCTTGTGCCCATAAGAAAGATTGCCCCCTCTTTGAGCTAAGTCCTGCACATGAGTGTTAAGAAGATGCAAGTACATAATAAATATATCATGATGTCCAGCAATACAATGTTTATCATATACTTGGTTTAAATCAGAAATGTAGCTCATGGACGAGCTCCTTCTCACACTCAATGAATAAGGAGGTGGTAATGATAACTCTTCCCAAGAGCTATGTTCCTCCTTAACAAGAAAATGATCCATGCACTTACTCATATGAGAGTGCATCTCCTCTTTTAAATCTTCCCACATGAATCCATCAAAGATAGTATGATATGTTCTAATGAAACCAGTGAGTTTTGAAAGCAAGATCTCATAGGTTGTATTAAGTAGTTTATTCTTGAGTTTGGAATATTTAGTTAAGTAGATCCAATCATGAACATAAATGATTCCATTAACTACTTTATACTTCCCATCCATTACTTTCCCATCAAGAACCTTACATGTGAAGAGCTCCTTGGAATATTCCATCAAGAGTTGTGACTCCCAATAAGGATCTAGGCTTCCCAACATTGACAGCGCTGTAGAAGTCTGAAATGTATCTGTCATATGATGGCTCTCTTCTCTGACATTCTTGATGCCAAAGGCACATGTTGGAGTATTTCCAACTTTATTTTGTTTTCTCTCTTGTAGCTGATCTTGCTCAAGGCAAGATTGAAGTTTAGGAGAGTCATCCTTCTTTTGAAAGGTTCTCCTCCTCCAAAACTTCCACAGTTTTTCTCCTGCATACAAGAATGGAAATACCTTCTTGTCATATTCAGAAATTTTCATTATATATTGGATTATCTTTTGCTGCTCCAAGGCTATGGAGTGGAATTTTGATACCATGCGCATGTCAACACAGATTTCTGAATCTCTCCTTTCCAACGCAAATAGATGAATGGAAGATAGCAAATTCAATTTCAGAAAATTGCTTAGCTTCCCATCAGTGATTCTCAGTGCTGTAGTAACTCCTTTCAAGGTTCCCTCTTCAGACAAATATGTTGTTGCTACATATAGTTGAGGGAACAATTTAGCTTTTTTCCAATCCGGTGGTATCCCAAGTGGAATGCCTCCATGAAAAGAGACATCAAGGCATAGAGCAGGATATACAAATGTATGGATTGATTTGTCCTTGCCTCCATTGTATAGATCCTCCTCCCTTCTTTGTGCATCAACATTTTGAAATAAAAAGGGGTGTATACTCCTCATCATATGATTCTTTCCCTCCCCTTTATTTTCTGCAATATTCAGATTCTCACCATTTGATAATGATGGCACATGTTACACATGGATTGTGCCACAACCTCCATATGTGAGATTCTTTGGAACTCCTTGCAAGAGTGCAAGATTTTCTCTCCTTCGAGCAATTGCTCCTTCCTCCTCTCCATGAGGTTCTAGATGTGCTCTTGTCATGGCTGCACTGTTATCCCCAGCCTTCTCTTCCTCCTCCTCAACAATTGAAAATACCTCATCATCAACAAGAGACCTTAGATCTTGGTCTTCTTTTGAAGGAGGAGTATTCATATCTTCTTCTTGAAAAGAAAGCTCTTCATTTAATGGGGATATTTCCCTTGGAAAGGTATTAGACAAGTTTACATCCTCTTCAATAGTTTTCAGAAATAGAGTTGGATTTATAGATCCTGCTAAACCATGCAAAAGTTTTGTTTGATATGGTTCGGTAGCCTCCAGAGAAGGGGTTTTACATGTTTCTCCATCAAACCTTTCTACTATTCTTTCAATGAACCTTGCATAAGTAGATATATTTTCATTTTTTAAGGAAAAATATTCAAACAACCACCAAGCATAAGACTTACCCTCAAAATGCAGTGCTTCTACTTTGATGGCCTCATTTTCTGAAACTTGATGTTGTTGCACATAGGTGTATAGCTCCTTCACCCAAACCCTAGCTGGACATAGAGGTGATCCATCAAAAGGAGATAGAAAGAATATACCCTCACCCTGCTTCTTGCTCCTTGTGCTCCTTTCCTCCTTAATCTTGCAAAACCCTTGGAAGTTAAAGAGATCTTTGAACTCCTTAGATTGAGCTTCATACTCCTGCAAATAATCACCAAGAGTATCTCTCTTCGACACATCTCCTTTCTTCCTCTTCATGAAGAAGTTGCTAATAGAATGTGGTAGATCTGATGATATGGTTGAGTGCTCACATTGATAATATGAGGACTTAGAACCTTCCTCTTGTATAGTTCTTATAGATCTTGTTGAGGGATCTTCATGTTTTTCCCTCCTCATTTCTTTGATGCCCTTGCTTCTACCCTGCAGATTTGGAAAGAGAAGTTTTGAGAACCTCTTTTCTCTAGAAAACAAGGGTTTGTTTTGATCTCTCTTTCATATCTTCTCCTCCCCATGAGAAGACTCCTTAATGGATGAAGAACACAGGCTGAGCCAAGATTAGAGCTTTGATACCACTGTAATATCCCAAAAGAGGGAAATTCTACAATGATAAGAATATCCTAAGATATTCTAAAGTTGGAGCTACAGCAAGAAATCATATCATAATATTGTATGGAACACACATCCATCATATTACAATCACAGCAGCAAACTATGTCTTCATACAATATCACCAAGCGGGGAAAAGCAGCAATATTGGCCCCAAAAACATTATTTTCTGAAGATTGAGTTATAACAGTGAAAAATAAAGGGTTGTGTCCCTTAGAATATATGATAAGGGCCTTGCATGCAAAATATCTTCAGAAACAAATGTCTTTTTCCTAGTTAAACATGCCTCCCATGCTCAAACATCTTATAAATTGATGAAACCCCAGGACTGCAACACACAGAATTTACTGCATAAAGAGAATGCATAGTTATTTGAGGGTTATGCTTAGAAAATAGAGAGAAAAATAATATCTTCTATTATATTACTCAATGAGGCATAAAAACAAATATCAAGTCTCTTGTACATAGATCCAAGATGACCCGGCAAGGGTTTCTTGACAGAAATGATATACAAGAAAGAACTAAAGTACATATATGGCTGAATCACGTTGTATAGCTAAATCTCTGCATAAAAATGGCTGAACATACAAAGAAATGGCTGTAGAACCTTCTTCTATATTTCCAGAGAAAAGGTTGATCCTCCTCCTGGGAAACTAGCTCACAGAAGTGGGGTTTTAACCCCTCCCATTGCACACCTTAAGAAATAACACAGTTTATTGAAGGGAGTACATTTTTTCTGAAGTTAAATTCTTGGCACAACACCGGGTAGTGGAAAATGCAGCTTAGAAATATCCTCTTAGATTTCTTAAACAATATCTCCAAGAGAGAGTAAGGAATCCTCGCCTGGGAAAACCCTTGCACTAAATAGTGCAACAAAATTAGTTAAATAGCTAAATTATGCAGGAAGTCTAAACATATCACATAAAATATAATCTCAATCATGCCCATATGGTTGCCATCTCCTCCATTATATAGTTGATGAGCTTCCTCACCAGGGGTCCCGCCCCACTATGAGGTTGCTTCCATGCAAAGGCTCCTCCACCATAATTACATTGTCTCTATGTGCCTTGCTCATCCTTTTACAACATTGTTTGATTTATTCAACCTCAACTAGATCTCCATCCCTTGTCTCCTTTCACACTCAAGGTGTCTTCATTTTGACTAGCTAGATTAATCTTCATTCACACTGGGTTGTCTTCATTTAGGATCAACTCCTCTTATAAAATGTTGTTGACCTTGTCAAACTTGATTTTTTCCACACATTTTAGACCTTGTTCACACATGTGGATGCTTGATCTAGTTATTACATGATCCCTTTTCACATTATGAGGGATTTTTATTCATACTCAAGAAACTTATGAGCCTCCTTGCCCATTTATTTATCTATCTAGATTTTAAAAGAAAAATTAATATTCCTATTAGCTGCATGCTAATTTAGGAATATTACAGCTTAGTACATCAAGCTCTTAATACAATCAATAATCATTACACACTGTCATGCATAAATTTGCATATCTATGCACTAATTTCTTTCCTCCTGACAGCCTACCTCCACTGCGCGATCCCTATTGAAGAAGACCCATGAATGAATCCGAATTGGCCTTTCCTTGACTGCGCAATCCTCATTGGCATATCCAATGTGTGTCAGATGCATTGAATGCATCACTATAGTCACAACAGATAGTCCATCTCACCCTTTCACCTATCTCTCCACTGGGTCTCCACTGGAACTGACATGCAAGTAGTTAACTGTTGTATTTTTTCAGTTGTTAGTGAGTTATTGGTTGTGAATTAATTAACTAATTAATTCACTAAACTCTCACTAGTGTATCTTTCAATTAGAATAGATACAACTAGCTCAACTGAGTTTAACTCACTTAACTGAGTTAAACTAAATAACAACTCCCATAACTACTCTTCCAACTCTGTCACAACTTTGCCACTTTAGTTCTAACTAGGTCCTCCATGCATGAGCCACCAATAACCCTAGGAATTGTGTAATTCCTTCAGCCCACTAATTTTCTGTTCACTAAAATAAAGTGCTCCAAGAGAATAATTTGATATTTATTGTAGGATTATTATTAAGGGCTAATAATAATCGACATGCATCTATATTTAGATTAACGATCTATAAATAGATTTCACCCAATATTCTAAAAATAGAATTTCATATTTTTTTCACATTTGACCAACCATCTACAAATAGCATCCCGCAACTTATAGAATATGCTCACCATGTCTAAAAATAGGCATACACCTAAAATTAGCCTGCAGGCCCCACTTAGTGAAGGTTCTTACTTTTCACTAAGCTCATCATCTTGTTGAATCTCAACAGTGCAATCCTTCACTGACTGTGCTTTGGCCCACCTGGTTACATATTTAGTGGCAGTGATAATGTAACGCGCACCTGTATTTTTTCTGGGAGGGTTGATAGGTCCTACAAAATTGATGGCCCATTTGTCAAATTCTTGTAGGGCCATTTGCAGTTGAAGGGGCATTTCATCCCTGTGGGACAACCTTTCGGTGCATTTGCAGGTATCGCAGACATTACAATAGTCATGAGAGTCACTATGTAGGGTGTGCCACCATAATCTAGCTCTCAAGATCTTCTGCGTTGTTTCTTTCCCTGCATAGTGACCTCCTGCTACCCCATCGTGGGCTTCTACCAAGATATCATGTCGTTAATGCTCTAGGACGTACCTGCATAGCACTTCACCTGCTCCCATCTTATATAGATGTCTTGCGATGATGGTAAAATCTGCAGCGTGGGCAACCAACTCCTTCTTTTGTTGCACCAAATACTCCATAGGTGCCAAGCCCGTAGTGAAAAACTGAATGATATCAGTGAAGTGTGCATCAACTACCTTAATCGTGAACAGCTGCGCCTCAGGAAATCCTTCTTCCAAGTTGGTCGGTTCCTTGCCACTCTCAATTCAAGACAAGTGATCTGGCCCAGCATTCAACTTACCTGGTTTGACAATGATTTCAAATTTTTATTCCTAGAATAGCAGAAGCCATCGGCAAATTACACCCCCCCCCCGCCCCCCAACACAGGCTTATTGACTAGGTACTTCAAAGCCGAATGATATGTAAACATTTTGAAATGTCATCCTAATAGATAGTGTCGATACTTCTGTAATGCATAGATCATGGCCAATCCTTCCCACTATGTGGTGGCATAGTTACACTCCGCACCAAAGAGTTTTCGACTAGCAAATGCAACTAGGTGATCAATGTCTCCTTCTCCAGGCTGCGTAGGGATCGCTACCAGGGTGATTCTGGAAGCATCAACATGAACATGAAATACCTTCGCCCAAATAGGAAAAATAAGGATAGGTGTAGAGACCATATTTTCCTTGAGTAGCTCAAAGCTCTTTTGACACTCGTCATCCAAAAAAATGAAACATCATTATTAAGTAGCTTTTCCAGAGGCGCTGTGATCAGCGCGTATCCTTGAATGAACTTTATATAGTAGCCCGTATGTATGAGGATTGAATGCAGTTGTTTCTCAGTCGTGGGTACTGACAGATTAATGATAACTATAAATTTCACAGGGTCAACCATCAATCCTTGTCGGAAAACTACATGTCTGAGCAAGATTCTATAGGGTACGCAGAAGATACACTTCTTGATATTCAGGGAAATCTGGTGCTTCCGACAGGCATCCAACATCATGCACAGGTTCGAAACATGTGTTTTTACTAAGCCAAAGACAGTCCAATCATCAAAGTACACCTCCAAAAATTTATGGATGAACTCTTTGAACACTGCGACTACTACTTGCTAGAAGACGGCAGGGGAATTTTTGAGTCCAAACGGCATGACCATATACTGAAAGGATCTCCATTCGGTAGAAAATGTATTTTTTCTGCAATATTCAGGTGTGATTCTGATCTGATGGTATCTTGAGTACCCATCAGTGAATGGGTATGCTTCTTGGACTCCTACGCTATCCAGGATCTCATCGGATAACGGTGTTGGAAAAGGATCATGTACGTAGGCATCGTTCAACTTGCACAAGTCCACACAGATGCAGATTCCCCCTTTTGTCTTCTTTTCCTAAACCACCATGGGACTTACCCAGTCCTACTATTCGACCGGTTCGATGATACCTGTGGTGAGAATTTTATCGATTTCTTCCCTAACCTTCTGCTTATACTTAGGGTTCAAGTGAGTAGTGTGTTGCTTCACAGGGCACACATCTGGTTTTAATGTGATGCACATAACCCCTAAGTCCCCCGTGATCCCCTTAAGCTTTGAAAACTTTGTCAGAAATAAGTCTTGATATCCTGTGAGTAATTTTGTAACCTTGCCTATTGTCTCATCATCCAATTAATCCCAAATTTTAGCCAACTTGGGTTGCTCTTCCATGCCATTGTTTACTTCTCGCAGCTTTAGAGGCTTCATAACATCCAAAGTGTATTATGGAGGTCTTGCAACTGCGCGCTCCCCTTCTAATTTCAGGATTGAGACATTGCACGAATCTTCATCACATTCTTCTAAGGTGATATTGCGGCAGTTGACAATATCCTGCATCTATGTTTCCCATGTTGGTATCTCCAATGTTTTGTAGGGGCTGGATTCACCAAATACAAAGGTATCTATATCCTGCAGAGCTTTTTCAAGTGCCTCCGTTCCTCTTGTTAATATGAATGTCCCCATAAATTCATCTTTCAAGGTTTTCCAGTGGTGAGTGCGTTGATGTAGCTCCACATCTAAGTACCATGCAGTGAGAATTGGTCCCAGGGCATGAATAAACAAGTGAAGCTACTCTTCTGTAGTTCGGTCCCACCATTTATCCATCCAAGAGAACAGATGTTCGTGCAGATCCCCTAGTCCAAGGAATGTCTTAACGCACACGTCAGCTGGGGGCTCAAATCGTAGGATCATCATATCCCGACATTCCTCCCAATCTTGGAATGCCCCCTTATGCATGTCCCACCACCGCGCAGGTGTTGCGCACATTGCTAGATCAAGGGCCTATAGCCTTTGCTCTCTTGGAACCTCAGCTTCAAATGCTTACAGAAACTTCTTAATACTACTAGAACCATCAAAGTAGGGAAATTATCTTACCTCATAAGAGATGCATCAGAAGTCCCATGTGATCCTAAGGCATCGCAGCGCAGATACATCGTGTAACAAGTTCTGCCAATTTCCCATTCTCCATCAAATTCAGAGAAACATTCAATATCCTTCTCCTAGCAAAGTACACCATCGGCCATGGGATTGATCCAATCTTCATCCCATGCAGTTAACTTATATATGTGATCTACATCCTCTTCTTCACGCATTGGTTCCATATAGCGTTCTCCTTCCGCCAGGTCTAATGGTACTACTACCCGCATACCTTTCTTTTCAAACACCATGCTTCTCTTCTTTAAGTTGATAATGTCACCCATATCTATGGCCCAGTCCAGTCCTAGGAGTGCAGGATAGGGGTCTGAATCTTCTACAATCTGAATGACCTCAAAGTTAGCCCAGACCTTCACTACTACGATATCTACCATGATCTTTGACAATCTCCCCAATGGTATGATCTTCTGTTGATTAGCCATGCACAGCAGGATAGTGGACCATTCTAGCTTAGGTTCTCCCATTCACTGCCAAATTTTCTTAGGTAGTACGTTTGCATCCGAGCCTAGGTCTAGATAACCTGATCTGTCTCGTAATCACCCATTTTCGTGGTTAACTACATTTCCCTACTGGTGTGATTCTTATGCTTGTACAGTTTGTGCACATCCTTAACTTCCATGGGTGGGTTTGTTCTTTCTGCGCAACTGTCTATCAAAGCTTGGAGTTTTCTATGGCCCTTTGGTTGTGCAGCAGCTTCATACATGCCTGCAAAAATGGTTTGACCTTGGCATCTACTTTGAGGTCCACTTGGGCTTAAGGAGTAGATACCTCAACCTTAGAAAGTTCTTGGCAAGCTACAACAAAGGTTTCTTTTTCCTTTTGTAAGTCCAAACCTTCTTGTTTGATGGCTTCTTTTCAGATAAGAAGCTCCACCTCAGCTTTCTCCACAGCTCCCCTAGTGGCCATGCCACTGCGTGTTATAATATTAATGATTGGTCCTTTATCTTGAGGTTCTGCCTTGACCCATTTTACATTCTGTGTAGGTGTCTATTGCTTCTCCTGCATCTTGGCTATCAAAATCTGGAAATATTCAATCACATGATCTAGCTGTCTACAGTATCTGCAGGATTGTCTCACAGGGTTCATGCAGTCCCTTGCAAAGTGCCCTATTTCTCTGCAATTATATCAAATCAGTTGTCCTCTCCCCCTACCTGCGCTTCCACCTCGACCCCCTCCCCTGCCCCTAGCTAGGGAGCCACCTATGCCTGAGGGGATCTTGGTGGGGAAGGATCCGATTGTACCCTATATAGGTTTCCTCGGTCTATCATTAAATCATAATTCTGGCAGTTCTGTTCATCGTGTCTTATAGATTTGCAAAACCTGCACCATTGTTGCTTCACTTCTCGGACACATGCATCAAGACGAGGGCAGTGGTTGGTATCATGCAGCCCAACAACATGACAATCATCGCACCACAGCACCGGCCCACTTGGTCCTGCAGCTTCCCTAGGACGCAACGGGCTAGGTCCCCCAGCCTGCATGTAGTCTACTAGCAGTGGATAGTTATCCTTGGTGTGGCCATTCACCCTCCAGCGTATGCACCATCTGTGAGGGCTAACCTCTGTTCCTCGCTCCTTTTGCAAATTCTAGATCTCCATGTGCATTGCCTCTAGCTGTCCTTGTATTTTTTGTACTCCTAACTGGGTATCATCTCGTGCACAACTTCCAGCTTCATAGCAATCTCCAAGGCCTTTCCCTGCAATTCAATGGCTTTATGTCCCATTGGCATGCACAGGTGGGGCAACAACATAGAAATGAACCACTCCGTGTGCTGCCTGTCATCATACATAAATCCTCCTTCTCTAATTACCTTCTTTAACCATTGGTCAGCTTCCCATACAGACTCGGACGATCCTTGCTTGAAATCTTTCAAATCGTTCACTATCTAAGAGTAGGACTTAGGACTTAGGCTTCTTGAACTATTGTTTCAAGGCATTCTTAATCTCTTTAATGGTCGCATTCACATGCTGAGCCATGTATCCCATATACCAGTCCAAGGCCCTTCCTTCAAATGCAAGGGATAGCTATGCCCTTTTCACAACATCGCTAGCCATGTTATGCACATTCCATATCAATCCTGCAACAAACTAGAATCGATCCATGTCTTCATCCCCTACGCCCTTGAAGGCAGGTAGCTTCATGTGTGAGGCCATATCATCTTCTAGTGGGGGAGGAGGTACGAGTGATTTCTTACCCCTGTGCTAGCTCGATGGTGGTGTAGTTGGAGGTTCTTATGCAGCCGAATCCCTTACTCGACTATAGACAATGTAATATCCCTTTTTAGGAATAGCTAGCAATCCATGGCTGGAAAACACATTTTCCAAAAATGGAGGTAGCAGGATTTGATACCAAGACCTGGATCCCTTATACCAATGTGTCTAAGATAAAAATCCAAGAATTGGGACCAAAGAAATCTTTATAGAGTGGTTAAACAGATCTCCCACTACTACATGTCCTCAGAAAGTGCCCGGTGAGGGACTGCAACAATTCTTGAGCAAGAAATGGAAAGAAAATGTTATTTTACAACCATGATAATATGAAGATATAAATAGCCAATGAATAATGTTATAGCATTGAAAAGATTACAAGTTCTTGGGGAAAAATTCACTCAAGAAAGGCAATGCAAGCCTCAAAAAGACATGTACATGAAAATATAAGAACATTGCTATTTCTGCTTAAACCCAGGCTAAGAGGACGCAATTTATAAAAGTTAATACTCCATATTACATGATAACTAAAATATATGACAAGATATGGCTCAAATACACTAGGGGAGAAAATCTCTAACCCTTAGAAGCAATAATACATCAATCCTCCAAGGATTGGCTGAAATATGCAAAATGGAAAAAATGTCGGAGTTGTTGGGTAGCTGCAGCAACTCAAATCTCGAACTCAATAGAGAAGGCCAAAGATGATGAGCAATATGAATTAGACCTCCTCCAATGGATCTCCTAAGTGGAAGGTTGATCCTTACACTTGATATCTCACCCTCCAATCAATCTGCAAACCCTCACTGCAGATACTTCATGAAAATAATGCAGTCACTAAGAGGGACTGCACAGTGGATGGAATAGAAAAATATGGCCAAGTGCCAAGATCTACAAATCAGCTCTCGAGCTTCCAATCTGATCTCCCAAAGAAAGGAAATACTCTTTCTCTGAAAAACAAGAGATGGAAGAGGTGTTGTGGAGTCTCCACTGCAACACCCTGCAACACAGAATTATGCTGCTGCAACAATAACATTGTCCTGGAGGAGGATGCTTTGGCCTTGAGCCAAGAGATGTAGAGAATGAAGAAAAAACCTTCAATAGGCCTCTCAAGAAGGTGAGGAAATCCTAAACAGGAATTCCCCAGCAATTCTTGCTAAACAGCAAAGAATGTACAATGTCTGAATAGACATGAAATGAATAATACAAGCATGAATAACAATGGCTCTCCTCCTCTCCATATATAGCAAGTGAAGGCTCTCTCTCCATGGGCCCCATCCATTAGGGTTTCCTCCATAAAAAAATATTCCCTCCTCTATCTCTGCGTTGTCCCATGTAGTGCTTTCCACCTCATACCTGCGCTGTTTGACTTGGTCAAACTTAACCAAGCCTCTTTACAAAATGTCCCCTTTCACACATGAGGGTTTGAAATCTAGTTCCAAGGCTAATCCCCTTTCATACTAGAGGGATTTTATCCATGTTTTATTATGAATGGGCCTCTTCACCCAATTATTCATCTCCTAAGTGAAAATGGAAAAAATTAATATTCCAATTTATTGAAGGAATAATTTGGAATATTACAGTCCTCCCCTCCCAAGTGTTGCTTGTCCTCAAGCAACTGCAAGGATAGAACTGGAAAGTATCCACTCAAGGCATGGAGTCTGAAATGTGATGAGGAACATCTCCCTCATGTGGATCCTCCATCCCTAAGAAATCATTCAAACAAAATGAGCCACCTCCCAACAAGGCAACTCCTGAAAATCTCCTTCCACCTCAAGCTCCGGAAATGAAGGTAGGCTAAAAATATGAACTTGGAAAGCATCATAGCTCACCCCCTGTTGTTTTTCTATCCACTCATGATAAGTGTAGAGTGTGTGCTGATCTTGGGCTGCAAAATTATTGCCCTCAAATGGCAAAGTGAAGAACAATCCTCCAAAGAGTCTTCCTCCAACATTGAAGAACAAGCTGGCCCAAAACAATCCATCCATGATGAATATGAAAAGGTCATCATAGAGTATCCCGATGAGAATTTTGCTACAATTTATACATGATGATGCATGATACAAAAAATGTCTCACAAGGATACAATGCAGTTTCATCCACTACAATCTCAGAAAGGAACATGGCAAGTGACATACAAAATCCATCACATCTACTAAGGAATAGTAAATGGATGAATATAACAACAATACAAGACCAAAAAATTTCCCATGGCTGTACAATGGATGATTATCAAGTCCATGGTAAACCTAAAAAGAGAACACATATGTAGCTGTGGTGGCCATATCTCCCCCCATGCTCCCATTAGAACATGTAGTGCAAAAAATGTGGGAACTTCCTCCCCTCAAGGACACATCCAACTCTTGTGTCTTTATCATAATCATGCTTCTCATACAAATCTGATCTATATCATCAAATTAATTCATGATCAGAAACAAAATGAAGGAAATACTGATGGCTTCATACTTCGTTCTTGAAATACTGTGATCTTTTCATTGAGTTGTGTGTACGGTATGATTTTATTATTTTACAATTGCTGGCAAAGAAAAGTACAAGGTAAATATTTTATTTTTACATAGTTAATGTGGAAATTTACTTGAATAATGATTAATTATCACACAACTATCTGATACATACTATTTGAACATACACAACATAATCTCTTCCTCAGCAACTGGGATCATCACACGGAAATAAAATCAGCGATAACACAATCAAATCATCATACACAGTGTACCACAGTGTGTATGGAAATCTTATGGTGAAAACCAATCATATTGTGTGTATATTGGAAAATCAAGTAACTAATAGGTGCAATGTCTCTATTAAGTGCTAGGTACTTTCATACGATTACTCACAATCTAAGCTCGATTTTGAACAGTTCTTTGGTTTTCAAAACACAGGCATAATTACATACCCTCTGTTACTTGTTTCAATGCTATGGGATGGTCTCTTTATATAGATAAACCACCTAGATTGAACTGCACAATCCTCATTGATTACTCCACCTATCTGTGTGTTGAAAATAGCAACAGTATAGTCTGTTGATAGCTAACTCCACCCTTTCATCTACCTCTTTCTTTGGTCTCCTTTGGTGATCATGTTGTAGTGGTGATGTGTTCTTGAGTTGAATAATGAGTTACTAATTAATGAATTAAATAATATTTAATTCACTCACTCCTTAACTAATTGATTAGCTAGTTAAACTAATCTCAATCGGTTCAACTAAAATAAACGAGAACCACAACTCCAACTATCTGTCTCATTAACTCCACTCAACTTTCCCCATGGTTGAAGTCCTTTAAGAGTCAACCATGCATGATGCCATCAAAACCTTGGGAACCATGTGATTCCTCTGTCAGATGCATGAGCCACTTCTGTAGCTCGAACTGAAGTGCTCCAAGAGAGTAAACTGAAGTTTATAGTCTAAATATTATTAAAGGTAAATAATATTTGACTTCCCTATTTTTAGGAGAGGCAGTCTAAAAATAGCCTTCGACCTCTTCGACCTAAAAAATAGAGTCTCATCTATTTTTACCAACATGACCAATGCTCCAAGAATCTCAAACTGGAATCCCCGAACCATGCTCCATATGTCTAAAAATAGACATAGTCTAAAAATAGATTTTGTGCCAGAATTTGCCTGCGGGCCCACTTGGTGAAGGCGACTTCATTTCACTAAGCTCCATCATCTTGCTGCATTTTCAACAGTTAATCATGCATGTCTTCATATGATACATGTTTGAGTGAAACAACTGAACATACATGTGATGATAAAACATTTTCCCAAGGCCATATAAGAGATGGTTGCCTCCATCATATAGATTGGCCTAATAATGATCATGGAGCAATGTGACAAGCTTGCCCTCTTGTGAATAAATGCACTGCATAATAATGGTAAGAGTGTGCAAATCAATGAATGTATAAAAAAAATTCTCACAATATGCCAGAAGTAATATGGTACATGGATTCATGAGTGAGTCCTCCATAGTGTTGTGGCATGCTATGAAGAAGAATGAACCATGTGCTGCAAGAAGATAATCCTCCTCATGCTTGGAAACCCAAGCCAAGAATAATATGCCATAATGATAGATGCCTCTACCCACCACTCTATCATCATTACCTCCTCCTTTTTCACCAAGTGCATCCAAAATTAAGTGACCTTGGGGACACTCAATCCATAAAGTTCTGCTTTAAAGTGACAGTGCTATGAGCTCATGCAAATAAGCTCTTGTTAATACACAGCTCTGTTCTTTGACATGCTCCTTGTCAAAGACTCCTCTAATAATGCTGCAACAAATATGGAATAATTCCCAAGATGGAAATGCTTCCAAATCATAATTAAATACCAAAGAGATAATTCCATCTCCTCCTCCTGCAACATCATGCAAAGTGTGAGAGAAAACCTGCTCTTGCTCTCCCAAAAACAAGCAAAGCAACAAAACATTTTGCTACCTCCTCATACTTCCATCATACAACTCTTATCATGAAGACACAATGAATGATATGAGTATCACATCAACATCATGCATCCCTACTCTATACTGCTCAATGATGCAAGTATCCTGCCATCTCTTCTCCATTCTCCTACTCTTAGGAAGAGTGTTTTCCAAGTGATGGCCAAACTCTTTCGAGAGTAACCAGCGCAGCCAAGCCTCCTGTTGCTCGGTATCATATTTCTGCAAGTAGCCTCCTATCTCCTTGCTCATCAACCACATCCACTAAATCACTTGTGGATGCCTTCTCCTTCTCTTCATTTTGGTACTCCTCCTCTAAGGGCTACCATCCTTCCAAACCAAATCTCTTTCCTTGCATTTCATGGAAGATTGAAATGCAGCTCCTTGGATACCTCCTAGAGAAGATCTCTCACCCATGAATATGTTGAATCCATAAGGATCCAAATGTGACGAAGGTAGCATATCCTCTCCATCATAGTTTGAAAATGTTGTTAATCCCTCTAAAGATGCAATGGTTGTCTCATACTCCAACTTGAGGATGGTTTCATGAGTTTTCAAAGGAGTGTCATGGTTTGTTTCATCCTCCCAAATCAGATTCCTGTCTTTTCACTTCATGGGATTTTGAAATGCAAGCTTCTCGATGATCAATGAGACCCTATCAAGACCCAAATAGGTGGTAGGAAAAAACCTCCCATCATGATGTGTATGGCTTAAGGAATGTCCAACACAAGCATGAGAGATGTTATCCATCCTAAGATGTCCTCCATCTTCTATCTGCTCTTGTGAGAAAGGAAGAAAGTCTTTGCACTCCATGGTGTGTTTAATTGCACCTCTAATGAGATCTCTCCTTGAGACCTCCATCTCAACAATAGTCTTCCAAAACCAATGAGGTCTTGGAACTGCTAAAAGTAGAAGTTCCTCTTTGAGCTAAGAAGAGCTCATTGAGAAAGTGTCATCTTGAAAGGAGAAAGGGTTTCTCACTCCAAGATGTCTACTATCATCCTTCAAGGCTTCAAACCCCAACCTCCAATGTGATATGCAATCCAACAAAGGCTCATGAAGATGAGGGTTTATTTCCTCCTTGATTGTTTTCATGTTGCACAACATAGTGCAACGAAGCTGCTCTATGGTAGCAATGGGATTTGACCCTTGGTCATGCAAAAGTAAATCTCTGCATTGATCAAAAGAATTTGTTGTAACAATATAATGTGGAAAAATTTTCATACCTTGATGTGCATTTGGAACTTCTTGTAGGGCTACAAGAGTTCCCTCCTCCAAAGTGTTGGCTACTCCAACTGTTGATGCATGTGGCTACTTCTCCATGAGTGTGGCAGTGTTATCACAAGTCTCCTCAAGTGGCGGTGTGATCTTCCCTTCCTTTTCCCTTTCACCATCAAAGGTTTTGATCAACCCTTGGATGAAATTTGCAAAATTTTTCTCCCTTGCATGGCTCAAGTGGCTGCTCCACCAATCATAGGCTTCACCCTCCAAGTGCAGCACTGAGATTTCAACAGCTTCTTTCCCTACTATAGGATGTAGTAGGAAAAATGCCTCCAATTCTTTCACCCAAGTTTTTGCAGTAGATGACCCATGAAAGGTAGATAATAGAAATTTATTGCCTCCGATTCCCTTTCTACTATAGGGTCACTTTTCTTCCTTTAATTGGATGAAATGAGGAAAATTTAGAGTCTCCTTAAAGGCTCTAGGTTGAGATCTATACTCAACAAGGTAATCACTTAGAATCTGATAATCCAAGTGTCTTCCATGCTCAATGTCTTCTTCTTGATGAGAATAGGAAGTGCATGGTCCTTCCTCTTCTACTTCTTCAATCTTCTTGACCTCCTTGGAGAGGTCTCCTCTGGATCTAAATACTGATGAGAGAAATCTCATATTCTTCAAAATTCTGATCTTATTGGGCTTAGAATCACAGGCTGAGCCAAGAAAGTTGCTCTGATACCACTGTAAAATCCCTTTTTAGGAATAACTAGCAATCCATGGTTGGAAAACACATTTTCCAGAAATGGAGGTAGCGGGATTTGATACCAAGACCTGGATCCCTTAGACCAATGTGTCTAAGACCAAAATCCAAGAATTGGGACCAAAGAAATCTTTATAAAGTCGTTAAACAGATCTCCCACTACTAGACGTCCTCAGGAAGTGCCCGGTGAGGGACTGCAACAATTATTGAGCAAGAAATGGAAATACAACGTTATTTTACAACCATGAGCATATAAATATCTGAATAGCCAATGAATAATGTTATAGCAGCAAAAAGAGTACAAGTCCTTGGGGAAACATTCACTCAAGAAAGGCAATGCAAGCCTCAACAAGACATGTACATGAAAATAGAAGAACACTGCTATTTCTACTTAAACCCAGGATAAGAGGATGTAGTTTATAGAAGGTACTGCTCCATATTACATGATAACTGAAATACATGATAATATATGGCTCAAATACACTATGGGAGAAAATTTCTAACCCTTAGAAGCAATAATACATCAATCCTCCAAGGGATTGGCTGAAATATGCAAAATGGAAAAAATGTCGAAGTTGCTGGGTAGCTGCAACAACTCAAATCTCGAACTCAATAGAGAAGGCTGAAGATGACGAGAAATCTGAAGTAGACCTCCTCCAATGGATCTCCTAAGTGGAAGGCTGATCCTTACACTTGAGATCTCACCCTCCAATTAATCTGCAAACCCTCACTGCAGATACTCCATGAAAATAACGCAATCACTAAGAGGGATTGTGCAGTGGGTGGAATAAAACAATATGACCAAGTGCCAAGATCTGCAAATAAGCTCTCAAGCTTCCAATCTGACCTCCTAAAGAATGGAAATACTCTTTCTCTGAAAAACAAGAGATGGAAGAGATGTTGTGGAGTCTCCACTGCAACACCCTGCAACACAGAATTATGTTGTTGCAGCAATAACGCTATCCTAGAGGAGGATGCTCTGGCCTTGAGCCAAGAGATGTAGAGAATGAAGAACAAACCTTCAAGAGGCCTCTCAAGAAGGTGAGGAAATCCTAAATAGGAATTCCCCGGCAATTATTACTAAACAACAAAGAATGCACAATGTCTGAATAGACATGAAATGAATAATACAAGCATGAATAACAATGGCTCTCCTCCTCTCCATATATAGCAAGTGAAGGCTCTCTCTCCATAGGCCCCATCCATTAGGGTTTCCTCCATAAAGGAATATTCCCTCCTCTATCTCTGTGATGTCCCATGTAGTGCTTTCCACACCACTCATACCTACTTGTTTCATTGACTTGGTCCAGGCATAGCAACCTCTTTGCAAAATGTCCCCTTTCCACATGAGGTTGAAATCAGTTCAAACTGATCCCCTTCATACTGGAGGATTTTATCCATGTTTTAATATGAATGGGCACTCTTCACTTAATTATTCCCCTCCTGGTAAAAATGAATGAGCTTAATATTCCAATTTATTGAAGGAAAAATTTGAATATTACGGATAGATCTGACCCCTTCTTAATTGGTTCTATAAATGTACTGCTTTGTGTGTTCTTTATACTGATAAAAAATCATTCACTCTGTATGGTTGCACAAAATGCTATTTTTTCACAATAAGATCTTAATCAATAATGGTAGAGTTTTCAGAAACTTACCCCGAAAACCCTTGAAGAACCTTCATTCTACCTTAGAATAGGACACAAATTGGTCAATTGCAAATTATGTCACAAATCCTCCCATCACACTATCTACCCAGTGATCTACTACATGTGTGATGGTATTATTAGTTTTTTCTAACTGCTGGATCAGATCTAGAGTCCACTGCGTGACCCACTCATCCTTCCAACACGTCTAGAAATCTATGAGCCTTGACAGCCACTCCTGTTGCTTGGCTATAAATGTCACAAAGAAATTTTCATAGATCTCTATGAAAATGTACTTATTCTTCCACTTCTCTGCGGTCAACTTTGCACTACGATTCTCTTTCACTGCGAATTCCTGAACTTGCTTTTCGAACCACTCTTCGATCTCTTTCTTCTTAGGTCTCCAATGTGTTCTTGGCATTACCCGATCCCTCTCTCAAAATTCTCTCGGCCCCGACAACAAAACCATTTTTTGGCTCGAGGGGTCTTGACCTAGGTTCAAAGGTTAAGGTTTGCAAAAAAACCCCTATACTACTGGCCCTTTCAGTAGTGACCTGCTTGTGTAGGCCAAAGTATCACCTGAAGCAATATGGGAGGGTGTTGGAACCAGGTTTTTGCACCCTGAGAGAGAGTAGGTAAGTCAAGGAGGTCTATGTTCCCAGTCTATTGAGCTCACACTAAACAGATCTATTCGCAGGCTTATTGACAATATAATCCATATTATAATAGAGTTATTCTTATGCACAGATCTAGTAAATACATCTGCATCCACGTGCGCAATACTAATTATCAGCAGAGAACACTATAATCACAGTAATTATCAGATCATAGATACATATACTAGAAACATAGATACTTTCACAGTTTGCAGCAATTAAACAGAAACTTTCGCAACTTAATAATATAGCCCAGGTTCACATCAATTATAACCAAATAGATCCATATAGCATCAGATGTCCAATAGTACTTCGCATATATATTAATATCAAAATCCACTTACAATCCCAAAATACCACCTGCGCACATAGCCAGCAGGGTCTGCACACAGCAGGACTGAGGATCTCTGCGCACACAACCAACATGAGTTCTTACCCAAAAAATCAAACAACAGATCTAAAAATTCTTGCTTAACATCAATCTCAATTCTTTCTTCCCTTAAGACTCAAAACATTCATCTACTTATATCAATTTAGCCTACAAATCCAATGGTTTCCAAACCATGGTTTACGGACTCTTGGTCTACCCTTGACCCATTACAATGCATTTGGGGCTTTTACGCACCCCAAAACCCCTGCGTTAGACTCAATAATACCAAAAATATACAAAAATGGACAAAATTCGCAGCTTTAGGGGACCCTGCTCCAACAGTTATGATCAAGGTATCGGTGCACATATGCATACCAAGAGTTAATGATAATTGTGGGATGAGTTTTCTCTACTTTATACATTTTGATCTCCTACTCCCATCCAGAGGGATCTTCTTCTTCTTTTCTTTCCACAGATTCTGCTACTAGTCGACATAGACCGTGTCCCTTGATTGTGTGAATTGGTTTGAAATCTAAATCGTATTCCTATAAACCGATCATTCAGTTCACTATTCTCTCACCCAGCTCTTGTTGAACGAAAAATGAGATGACTGTTGGGTGTGGAACAGAGATAATAAAGTGATTTTTCAAGAGATAGGGCCATAAATGTTTCACCACCTTGTATACTGCATAAGCTTATTTATCAATGGTGGGATAATTGAGTTCAGGTCCTTGAATAATAACAATCATGAAAGATATTGCTCGCTCGTTGTTCTGATCATCCTTTTGCATAAACGTGGCAGAAAGAGAAGTGTCAGAAGCAAAAGTATAGAGCAATAAATCTTGGTTGTATAGAGTAGGTGATTCTGTGATAGCTTGCTTGAAATAGGAAAACATGTCCTTTTCCCTTTCATCCCATTTATATATTTCTTCCCTCTTTACCATATATTGTATTGGATTTGACAATTTGAGTGTAATTGGAGATGAAATTGCATAGAAAGTTGATTTTCCATAGGAAGGACTACATAGCTTTATTTCTCACTAGAAAGGGAATCTACATAATTTATTTTAAGTTCTTCGGGTCCACTTTAATCCCATTCTTAGCAATGATGTGACCCAAGAGGTTACCCTCAGACACTTTGAAAATATTCTTTTTTGGATTAAGGGATATCCCGTACTTACAACATCGCTTGACAATTTTCTTCGAAGGGCATATGTGGTCGAATCTCTTCTTAGAAAAAATCATGGCATCATCATGGTAGACCACCATGCTATGTCCAATCAATCCACAAAATGCGATGTCCTTGGTGTGTTGAAATATTTCACCGACATTGATCAACCCAAATGGAATTCTCTTGAATGCGAACGTACCCCGCTTCATGTAGAATGTTGTTTTGAGTTTGTCAGGCTCTGACATTAGAACATAGTTATATCCAGAATACTCATCCAATAATGAAGAAATCTCTGACCCCGATATTTTTTGTAGTATATATTCCATAGACGACATGGTGTAATTGTCTTTTTCCAAGGCGCGGTTCAATTTGCAGAAATCAACACATAAGTGAATTTCCTAGACTTCTTTCTAACCGAGACCAAATTTGATACCCAGGTAGAATGCCACACTTTATACTTAATTTTAGCATCCAATAGATTCCTTATATCCTTTTGAATGAGGGGCTCAAGCGTCAGATGTACTTTCTGGAGCTTTTGTTGGAACGACTTGGCCCCTTCTTTGATTTGGATCACATTCTGGATAATTCGCGTGTCATAAGCTTTGAGCTCATCATACCTCCACATGCATACATATTGGTACTATTTGAATAACTGAATAAAATATTGTCACTCCCGTGGTGTGAAACAAGTACCAAGATTGGAAAACTTCATATATTTTTCTGTTCCCAAATTTATTTTCTCGTGTGACAACGTTGAGCTATGGGTCTTGGAATTGACTGGCCCTCAGAAGAGACTATACAAGTCATAAATCTTTTACAATGATACCATGCCTTTTAATATGGGATTATATTTTCTTTTGCTAGCTACATATTACAATTCTTTCTCGTGCTCGTCTTCGTTTATAGTTGCATCTATGAATACATCGATGTTCGCCATCAAGTGCAGTATCTGTTGGTCATCATTGAAAACACGTAAATTATTAATATTATTAGGGACATATGTCTTATAAATAATTTATACAGAAAAACTATCCCTAAGTGGTGATAGCCTAGCAACAACTTTTTCCAATGCATCTACAATTGTATTGCACATTCTAGGAACAAACATAATAATGTTAAAAGCTTGGAAATGTGAAATCAAGCAACATATCTCTCATTAGTAAATTTTGAGATGAGGTGACACACAGTGTATGCGAGGTATCACATATTTGTCATACAACAATTTCTGATCACCTATTTCTTGGAGAAGCATGACGTTGAGATTGATGGACCTTTGCAAACCTAAGATGAGTGATTCATATTTTGCAATGTTTTTTGTGCACTCAAATTCCAAGCAGACAAAGATAAAATGTTTTCTTTGTCGTAGGTCTATTCAAACACAACCAGCTGCAGGGCCCTCCTACATTTTGGAACCATAAAAATACACTATCCACATAACATATGTACAAGGACTTTGCTACAATACTACTATTATTATTATTACTACTAATTGTATAAATGTAATTTTCACCAATTGGACTAGGAAGGAGCTCCAACTATGTATTTTTTGGGACTGGGGATGGTTGAGCAAGATAAAACCCTAGTTTAGTTTCCAAAAAACAATTGTTGAAGACAATATCTATGAAAGCCACTGGATCTTTCAATCCATCCAAGGGAGTAACTGTATGTTTCATGTACGTCTTTGAGTTCACTTGGATATGATTGTTTTTGCCCTTATGTAGAATCCATAAATGTGACTAGTCCGTAGAAAAATACCATTGTAGCGTGTTGGACCAATCTCTTCTTAACAATACTGCACATTCTTATGGAATGCACACAGTTACTCTGTTTATACTTTGGTGAAATCGTTCATCGGATGATAAACGAGTGAGAAAATTCCTTAGTTCACCAATCACATGGACACGAGTCTTGTCCAGCTAAACAATTTGTGCATTTTTTTGTCCCATTTTTCATTTTACATCGTTGTGACATGTAATGGAATTACACTCATCGATGCACCATAATAAACTAAGTAATTATGTACATTGTAATTGAAAATTTCAAAAGTTAACAAAAATGGAGGGAAGAGTATATTTTCATCTATCGTTAGAGCAATAATTATATATTTCAGGGAACCAGAGGACGTAATAGATCCCTTCTGTGAAGAAGCATCATTACCTAAGGAAGATTTTCCAAGTTCATGTAGGATCATGTCCTGCTGGATTGTGATCTTCGTTAGTTCGAAAATTGAGATATGCATGTGATCTTTCTTCATCTTTTCAACTATGTTGTAATCCAAAGTGGGAGAGATCGCCAAAATGTCTGGAGGCGTATCTTGGTTTACAGATTCTAGAGTGGTGGTCTTACTCTTACTACTAGTGGAAGTAATTTTTGTTGTGGCTACATTCCCACACTTTCTCGAAGTGTTCTGTGTCGAATTGACGGGAAAACTGATAGTTCTTAGTAAATGTTCTCTAAATTTTTGCATCATCAACTCTTGTTCACTGGCCGGGCCTTAGCTTCTTAAACTATACTGATTATTATACTTTTGGGCCAGACCATCACTCGAAGGCTATTTCTTGGAAATTCTCTTTTCAGCTATGAGTACACAACTGAATACATTTATTGCATGTCCCACAATTGGAGTTTCCTCAATAGAAAAAATTTCTTCCTTTTCTTCTGTAGGATATGTCTACTCATAAGAGAGTATTGTATCAATGAAGTGCATAGCAAGAGTGTTCATGTTGTGGTTACAATGTGGGAATTGTTTCTATGAATGATATTCTTGATGAAATTAACAATACTGATCCATGCCATACTCTCAGTATTCAACACAACGTTCGAGCTTTGCGTAGAATTCACTGGTTGGTTACTGCTGCTACCAGAATCAACAGTCCTTATTAGAAAGTTGAACTTCAGAGTCTTGCTTCTCATGGTGGTCTCACTTGAAATTTATTTCAACTCTACCAACTATTTTGATAGAGTCTTGATGGTGTGGGTCAAGATTTTGAGATCGAGAGTTTCTTTCTCTTTGAAATTTCTTATGGAAGCTTGAGACCATTTTCCCATGTCTTTGGAGTCTTTTTCTAGTTCATCATCTACAATGACCCCAATCGTGCGCAATTCCTTTTCAACCTTGATTGAATTTTATAAGTGTTTATTTCATAGTTATTTTTACAGATTACACAATGCATTTTGTCAAGGAAGAAGAGTAGTAATCAATGTTGATGGATTCACGAGGTTTCTTGTTTGCTAGAAATTTATTCAAAAAGAGGTTAAAAATATGATCAAATTCATTAACTTTTTATTTTTACTATATCCTGATATTTCCCAACTCTTTCAATAATGTGGTCATCAATGAATTTTTCGAGAAAAATATTGTTAAACCCCCTCCAATTTTGGATGGAATTTGGAGGAATACTATGATACCATACAACTTCTATTCCATTTAAGGTGCACGAAAATATTATACATGCAACAACATCATAATTTACCTCTAGTGTTTGTAGATGTACATAGAATTTATCTAAATGTTCCTCCTCCTTTATTGATTTTTTCGGTTTGTACTTCGTTAGGAGATCTTTCGGATGCCTTGGCATCTTATGTAGAACACCCAAAAGTGAAAGTGGACCCTGAGATATCCAATCCAGATCTTGGTCTTCCATGTATTCATATTTTTCCTCTTCCTATTTATCATAATATGATGGCTTCTCCTCCTCTTCCTCTTCACTACCTAACCCATGGAAAATATCTTCTAAGAGAACAACATTATCTCTGTCACCACTGTTGTATGGTGGATTTTGTTCTAAGTTTTGTGTGGTCTCCACAAAATCTGATAATTCCTCATGGGTGGTGAAAATCAAATCTTCAATAGTAGAAACCACTATCCTAGTAGGGGCAGTTGGGTTCTCTTTCAGAAAATATGGAAGGTTGTGTACTACTAGAATCAATCGAATATCTTTTGCAAACTTACGGGTTATAGGATTGATGGCCCAAATTTGATCTTAAGAGATTTCACAAGTTTGTAGAAGCTCAAGGTGAGAAGAGTCACCAACTTCAGGAAAACGAGTAGGGGAGGTGTTGTGAATGTTTCTGCCTTGACTGGAAGATGTAATATTGGGGTTGGTGAGGTTATCAACAATAAAAAAAGGCTTCCCTCCTTCTAGCACCATAAATGTTGACAGTGTTAGACCTACCAACATCCAGGGGATCTCCTCGATATGAATTCCCAATTAGACCTCACACTGTTTGGTGTAGGAGTCCCATCCGGAATATGACACGGTTGTCGAATTATTAAATATTCTCCTTAGCTCTAACTTTCATCAAGAGAGAGGGATGCAATGGTGCCTTCAACAATAAAGAAGGTGTGTCTAGTGATTATTTAGTTGTAGATGTGTCAAATTTATTCTACTATGGAGAGAGTGAGGAAAGTGAGCCTCTGAGAGAGAGGTAATAGTACCACCCAAGAAGATACACACACGAATAAGAAAGATCCATCTAACATCCAATGGAATATTCCACAAGAGGTGCGATCGTAACTAAAACCAATGAATGAGAAATATATGTCTATTATCCTATAGAATATTCCACAAGGATGGGATAGAAATAACAACCATTATAACACATTCTCAAGAATATAAGTACTAAAATAACCTAAATATTTCAACTACTTTAGCATATGTAAAAGCAAACATGAAATACAAACATATGCAGAATAGTATTACAAACATTCATAATCCATGCATGAAGAATGTGCTGGCCTTGAAGGCTTCTATATTAAGTAAAATTTCCAAGACACATGTATACAATGAACATCACTAGATCCAATAGTAGAGCGTTGGAGCCACTCCTTACTCTCCAAAATAACTATCTTATCTCTCTAATTCTTTACGGAATGAGCCAAGGTGAAAAGTCCCTTGCTCTTACAGTGAGGGTGTATATATAACAATGAGGAAGTGATACTTCACCTTCCTTATGACTCTTCATCTACCCTCATGATTGTTTGAATTCCTATGAATTTTCAACTTTAAATGAATCTTCATATTCCACACATGTCCTTTGGACTTCCACTTTACAATACATTTTCGAAACATAATTGACATCATTAACCACAATGGTGTGACATATAAAAACTCATGAAATGACATGAAATGACACTACTAACATAGTTGGATTGATGATGTGGCAATGTTAAGACATTGTCACTACTATGTGTTGAGTGTTTGCTTGAGAATTATTTCCTTTTCACCTCCACATGGCTTGGTGATAAGGAATCTTCAATGATCTCAAGTATTGAATGGTGATCACAAACTAGTGTCCCTTTGCTTTTTCTTGATTGATCATATTGCATACTTAGCTACATGAATTTGTTTCAGCATGTTTCCCTCCTTCATCTTCTTCTTCATCATCTCACCATGGCATGATAAGGTAACTATTTTTGCAACTCACTCATGACGAGATGACATCAGTCCCAAAACGCCCTAGTCTAAGATTGTGCATATTGATCCATTGACTGAGTCAAAACCACATGAAAAGATGGAAAAGGGGCTCAAAGACTACGTAGTTGTGTATTTCAAGTACTCAAGGAGTAGACTTGAGCCTTGAGAGTACGTAATGCATAGTTTCGACTGAGTTGAGGGAGAAAAATACAGGATGAGGGGATGGGAATTGAATGAAAAAATTGTGCAATTATGGGAGACAAGGGCAGTTGGATGATTACGTAATTGCGTAACTAAAGATATCAAGGGATGAGCTTGAGGCTATATATTGTGCAATGTGAAGTTAAGGACAGGATGGGAAGAGAAATTGCGCAATTATGGTAGCCAAGGTTGAGGCTTGAACACTGAAACTGCATAGTGCAATAGTCTTGGGAGGCAGTATCTTCACATTGCGCAGTGCCAAGAGTCAAGGTCACAACTAGAGGACTAATACTGCATAATGTGTAGTTCAGGGAGGCTGGGCGAAGTTAGGTGGCTTGGTCAGGAAGCTTTTCCAAAAATGGCTAAGTGTGGGATCAGTGAGATTGATTTGAATGGTAATGCGACTTTGAATGTGATCACACACTTAGAATACTTAACAACACAACAATGTATATCATCCATGACATGTGAACAATGCATTTCCCTTCGTGTGACAATTTTACAGCAAGTGCGACACTTAAGATAAACTTTACGATGACCGTGGTGAAACTTGTGTGACAATGCTTAAAACTTTGGAATGAGTAAAAAATATGTTTACATGGTTAGAACAACTCATTTACACAAATATGACCTCTTGAAACCACCATAACAATCTTATATACATGATGCGACAACTAACATGCGAAGAAACAACATTTTTCCTAACTTGCAAAAGGGACCCAAAACAATTCAAGAAAACACATGAAATGAGTTTTAAATTTCGCAATGACAATGTAAAAGACCAAGGAAGGCTAAAAAATTAAGCGCAAACTAAAATTTTGGAGGGTGTTGTAGCAGCGACAATAGTCTAAAAAGGAAGAAAATGATACTCAGGAGAAACTCTTAATCATGTTCGACCAAGGTATTCCTTTTTTGTAGTTAGTCTAGCTTAGTATGAAAAAGGGTTAAACTTATACTGAGTAGACATATTTTCATTTAATTTAACGAGTTAAAAAAGAAAGTGCTTGGAAATATTCTCATTTTTAGCGAGTCTAAAAAGAGCTGGAAGAGTACTCGAGGGGGTTCTTTTTTCGTCAGTATACAGAGCACAAAAAGTGATAAAAGGATGATCTTTCATTGAAATGATTTGTTTTACTAAAAAATATCATTGATTTTTCTAAAAAAAAATTAACCTACTTAAAGCACCATCAAAAGGTTAAAAATACCTGATTCATGGTAAAATAAGGTCACATTTAGGTTAAAATGATAAAAAATTAATAAAATAATCGCAAAATGACCACAAATAGGAGAAAAGTAATTTTATTTTTACCATTTCACATTTTACCTCTTGGAGAGTGAGTTATATGTGCATTTTCCCCCCAATATTCAACAATTGATTACGGTCAATCCAGTGGATCATTTTTAGTGTCATCACATCTAGGTAGGATATCTTACCTTTCTCTTTCTTTTCACGGTTCTGGTTTTCTATTTCATGCACATTTATTTCAAGTTTTGAGTGAATTGGGGCTTTAATTTTGCGCCCTAGCTCCAACGCACCCCAACAATGTCAAAAGGTGCGTTGGGCAAGAAAAACATGTACTTAGGAGGGTTCTGTAGTGCATTGTCTCCCTTTGGTAGTATGTGTTGGGCACATTTCAAAAAATTATTTCACTCCATTCACTCAAATTTCTCTTAGTTTGTTGCATGGGGTTTCTTCTAATGATTTTTCTTGTCATGTTTTAAGTATCCATCAGAGAAAAATGGCTCTAATTTGGTGAGAAAGATAACATTAGGACAAAGACATGGATGTTGCCAATGACCCAACCACTATTCAGGCATTGAGAAACTGTGGGATTCTCAAATTATTTTGGCTCCCTGGGATGAGGCAACAAATGGAACTATTAGAGTATCTTGTTCGGGCATGGGATGTGCAAGCACAAGCTTTTAGGTTATAAGCACATATGATCAACATACAAGCAAAGGATATCTACTTATTTACACATTTATCGAGGAGAGGAGCTCCTATCTCTTTCTCTAGTTCGAGAAGGGGTGGAGAAATTATCAAGGATTATATTGTTGTACATTGTAGACCTTGATCCCAACCAACAAAGGATGGGAAGATCGAGATTAAGGATGTGATTTGTTTTCCTCTCAATACCATCCTATTTATCATGGCTATATTGGATGAAAATGCTACATTAAACTTGGATAACATGTCCCATATGTAGTATGCACTAGAGTCCCTAGAACCAACAATATTCAACTGGAGCAAGGGGTGTTAGAAAATATGAAGGAAAAAATTACCAAGGCAAGAGATGGGTGATTGAAGAACTTTTGGTATGGTTCTATTCTGATCTCATTCACCTTAGAGAGGATTCTATTACTATGTCCACAACATATCTCACTCAATATTTCGAATCCTAGAGCTCCATGGATGAGGTAGTGGGTATACCTCATGTCTATATATGTAGGTCCATCCTCCGTGAGTTTTACATCAAGTATGTAATAGTATGTTGGGATAGACTTTTGCGGAGAACTAGAGCTTGTGCTTCTTGATGGAAAGTGATGGGGTATCATAGGTAAAACACAATCATTTTGAATATATTTTTGAGTTTTGAGTTTTAAAAATTTTATTTTTATTTTCATGCATTCAAGGCTAACTTATGATTTTAACATGCAAATGTTGGACCCATTCAACCAGTGGGTTAATCCTATCTTCAACATGCTAGAGACCCACAACAAGAACAAGTTGGAGTAAATTTTTTTGCAGGGGGACGAGAGGTATTGCAGGATCTTGATGTGGTTGAGACTTTCGCAGAGGTCGAGTGACACATGGAGGTATTGGCCCAGGGAATAGCTGAGACTAGGGTCGATCATAATCCTATGAGATTTCAACATCATACTATTGGTGTGTATGGCCGTATCAGCTGAATGTTGTGCAAGTTGCCTCGTGCATTCGCTTGTTATCACAAGCACCATCAAGATTAGTCTACTAGGATTAGTCTACCATCGGTGTTTATTTATGTGTTCTATTATCTTGTTCATTGTATGTGATGTGAATTTAATTTAATTTACATATGTCGCAAAAATAATTGCTAATATTAACCTCCAAAACTCTGCTATGTTTAGCTATAACAATCAAACTCAGCAAAAAATAATTGCTAATATTAACCTCCAAAACTCTGCTATTTTTAGCTTGTTACTGCGTTTTTCATTTTCTCCTTCTAAGCTAACTGCTCACCCTATAGTACATAACTCCGCTTGTTTTGGCTTGGTTGCTGCCTGAACTCCACTCGTTGGACTCTGTTACTGCCTTTTCCATGTTCTGTCGTATCTGTTGATGGAGCAGACTGATATTTTGATGGTTGTTATAATTGCTTAATCATTTGATGGAGCAGACTGATATTTCTAGAAACCACACACATATATATATATATATATATATTTATTATGTAATTATACTATAGTTCAGCCAATCGTGTGAGCCCATTGACATAATGATAAAGTCAGAATATGCGGAACATAATTTTTCTTCCGACATTTCAACTATGAGTCAATTATGATCCATTTTAACGGGAAATAAGAGGATCAATTTCTTACAGTTATATATATATATATATGCAATCTAGTTGCGTAAAGTGTCTGCAAACACGATTCCAACATTGGAAAAAACAACAATTCGCATGGTTCATTTTAAACAGCCAGACATACGAGTTATTTCGACATGTTCTGAAGTTTTATATATATATAAATAAAAGTGTGGTTTATTTTGAAGTAGATTTTCAAAAATTTTATTTAAAAAAATAAAAATGAAAGAGTGGTTTAGATTTAATGATATGAGAATATTTGAAACCATATATTTAATTTAATAGATAAAATTGAGCTTTTTAAATAGTTTTTATAAATAAATATTTTTATGGTTATCCATGTGGTTGTGGTAATTTTATGTTTAGGTAGAGTTTGATTGTTTCAGGGTTGTTTTTGGAGTGTTTTTTGGTTGGAATCATGACGATCTTATTTTTAAACAGCTTTTTATATCACTTTTAATATTTCTTGACTATTTTATTTTTAAATCGTCCTTCATATCACTTTTAATATTTTCTTTTACAAGTTTCATTTAATTGAAAATAAAAAACGCAATGTATGTCTGCAAATATTGAAGCTAATGCAATTAAATTTTATTTTGCTAAAATGATGTCTAAGTGGATATTAAATATTGTCAATAAAGGTCTTCAATTAAAGTAAAGGCCAGTTGAACTTAATGAAGTTAAGAGGAAACCTTCATAAAGTGGAAAAACTGTATTTTGCTTTAAGTGAGCTTCATGAGTAGCACTCTTCTTTATGAAGGCTTTCTCTTAACTTCAGTAAGTTCAACTAGCCTTTACTTTCATTTGAAGACCTTTATTGACAATATCTAATATCCACAGATTAGACATCATTTTAGCGAAATCTTATTGAAATTTAAATAAAATGTTAGATTTTGTGAAAAATAATTCTAATTAAAAATAAAACTTTCGAAATTTATTTTTAGCAATGGCAAAATGTTTTTCACCCTAATTTCTTCAAAGTTTAATCCTATTAGCTTCAATATTTGCATATATACATTGTGTTATTTGTTTTTTAGTCAGATAAAATTTGTAAAAATAAACATTAAAAGTGATATAAAAAAATAGTTTAAAAATAAGATGTTCATAAAAAAAATTCTATGATGGATAGAGACCCATCAAGTGGGCAAAGTGCTCTATAGCCTTTTAAAGAAATATCTAAATTAATTTTAGAAACATTAAAAATGGTATAAAAGGTAGTTTAAAAAAAAATACTATGATAAGTAGGGGACTGTCAAGGGGGCTAAGTGCTCTACAGACTTTTAAAGAAATATCTGAATTAATTTTAATATTTAAGTTAATAAGTGTATTTAATTAGATAGGCTTTTAAAGGAATATCTGAAGTCAGAAATAATTACCGGGTCACAAATCCAAATTCAGTGCTGGGTTTTGTCATTTAAATTTTAATTAATTTTAATATTTAAATTAATAAGCGTATGTAATTAGATATTTAATTAGTGCTGTAAAGGTTTTTAAAGAAATATCTGAAGTTAAAAATAATTACCTTGTTACAAATCCAAATTCAGTTCTCTATAGAAAGATCTGAAGTTAAAAATAATTACCTTGTCACAAATCCAAATTCAGTTGTTCTGGGTTTTGTCGTTTAAATTTTAAATAATTTTAATATTTAAGTTAATAAGTGTATTAAAAGTTATATAATAAACGATTGTACTAAAATCATTAATTTTAAAAGAGAAAATGATGCTAATTAATATAGTTGTGTTAATTTATTGATCACGTGTTTGCTACTAAAATCCAAATACATGTTAAATTCTAAATTCTAAATTTAAATTATTTTAATATATATATTTCCAATTTCTTTAATATGTTAAAATATTAATACTTAGAAATACATGAATTATTTAATTTTTGTTAACTCTTAGTTTAATTTATAAATTTTGAGTGTCCAAGGATTTTTCAGGTGTTAATCTATTTATGCATTCAAAAATGCATTTTAAACAACAAAAAATCATTTTCTTTCTTGAAATTTCTTTTGTTAATATACTTGTTATGCTTACACCTAATAGCTTATTCCAATCATATGTATCAAACACACCAACAATGTATCATATGATTATGTTATATTCTGCTAATATCAATATATTAATAATTTTAAAATTTGCTCTGCCTACAAAAGGTGTTTAAACGGTGGGGCGTACTCCATTGGGTGAGATGAAAGTGGTTCAATTAATGATGAAAGGTAGGACTACCACCAAATGGTTCCCTACATGGGAGGTTGTACAACAACAATCCAAGCAAGATTTGGAAGGAGCATGGATGCAGATGGTAAAGAGGGTTATGGATGTTTGGGAGTCAGGGCAAGGATAACCCACCCCAAGCTCAGACAAGAGTTGTAGATGAAAAATAATTATGTATGAATCAAGCTAGAAAATAGAGTATGATGACACTAGTGGGGTGGAAGATGGTAAGGAAGGATCGTTGGTAGCTTATATACCAGCTTGGGGACCTCCTCTTGTGGAGAAGATGTTTGAAGTTTCTATCCTCTACGAACTTACTATTCATAGGATTGGAAGTCTAAGAAAAAAAGAGAAACAATGTATGCTAGGGAATATACTTACCTTGCAGTCGGGTTGATGCTCGTCCTCGATTGAAAGTTGGGTAATTTGGGTTTTGTTGTGACAAGAGAATTGCAATAACATAGAAGGCATTACAAATTTGCAATATCTCTTGTCTTCACACTAAACATCCTTGTAGTTGTAATTATGTTCATATCAATGTTAGTAGGAAATTATTTCTATGTAGTAATTTGTTTATATATGCCTACTCTAGTCCTGTTAATTTTGGTGGTTTTTCAATGTCTAGAAATTAGAGTCAGCCCTTGAATTTAGAAGCTAAATCTATTGTAGCTTGGCCTCAATCTTGAGATTCTATCCTTTCTTGTTTTGTTGGGGACTCGCTCATGGGGTTTGCATTTTCCTATGCGGGGTACCATATAATGTTTTCCTTCTATTAGAAATGCTCTCCTAACCCACTCTCCTTTCGTATTTTACCACTCTATGTGTTTCAGTATCCATCATCCCTAGACAGTCTCCTTTCGTATTTTACCACTCTATGTGTTTCAGTATCCATTGTCCCTACACAGTGTTTTTTGTCCCAAGGTGGTGTTTTATTTTTAGATTGATAAGATGACTAGACATTGTCTGTCAACTCCTCAATGCACTAGGAAAAGAGGTTTCCTAGGTCCCCCTCTAACTCGCCTCCTTCTCCTATGGGTCAAACTCATGCACATTCAGTTTCTCATGCCACAGTGGATAGATATAGAAATATCATCTCGAAGTGGTACAACGAGCCATTTATGAAGTTTAATACCAAGTGAGACAGAGTATAAGATTTATACTTTATTGACATGTGGAAGAGAGGTCAAGGAATGGATCCTTGATATAGGTAGCTCAAACAAGGATCATGCCTCATCCTATATACATACAGTTAACATTTACTGGCACATGAAAAATCTAAAGGGAATGGTGTTCACTGATGAAGCTAATTAACAGTTACTTGCACATGAAAAATCTAATGGAAAGGGTGCTAACTAAGAGAGCTAGGGCTCGTGCCTCATCCTATATAAAAACAATTAACATTTATTGGAACATAAAAACTTTAATTGGAAGGGTGCTCAATGACAGAGCTAATTAACATTTATTGGCACATGAAAAATCTAATGGGAAAGGTTCTTTATATTTATGTTAGTTTATGGAGCAGAAGGGTGCAGAGTGGAAAAACTAATTAACATTCTTCACTTACATTAATTAACATTTATTGGCACATGAAAATTTTGTGGGACAGTGGGAAAGGTGCTTAGATTTCTATTAGTTTATGTTTCTAAAGATAGTATGATTACTCATGTTTATGTTTTGGCTTCACCTAGAAGGGGTTTAAACCTTGAATCTCATGGTTTACAAAATACTTCATAAGGGTGATCACCAATTGAGCTACCCACATATGAATATATATAAAATAAAATATAATTAATATTAAATAAAAGTTAAATAATAATGCTTTTTAAAATAATATTGAGAATAAATTAAAATAAAATATAAATAATTTAGTTAAATTCCATAAAGTAGAATTAACACTCAAAGACTTAAAATTTAATAGATGAAAATAAAAATATAAAAGGAGGGGTTGGTTTAAAGATATAAAATAATAAGTTTAGGAAGTATGGTATGTTATTATTAAAAAAAAGTTTTGAAGTATGATCAAGTAATGGTTCAAGACCATGAGGCATATGGCAAGAGTGAAAGTATATTCCCTTAAGGACCACTTCTAGGTTGTGTGGTTTTGCATTAGGAGACCCCTTCATTAAACAATATATTGCATTAATGGATCCCCATTGTTGGTTTGACAATTGACTTATGATAAATTTTATCACTCTTAAAAATTTTCATTATTAAATAATGCAAAAGGTATGTTGAGTGTCCACTACTCATTTGAAAACTAATTATAATAGGCTTACCCACTATTACAAAATATTATTATTAGAAGATATGAAAAGTATATTAAATATTTAAAAATTAAATTTCAAATATAGAAAAATAAAGATAAAAGAACATAAACCAAAGTAATAAAGGAAAAAAGATACTGAGGGAGAGAAAAGTTCTATTAATTAAGGTGATAGATAGTAGGATTTCCATAATTGTTAATTTTGTAAATATTGTTAGGTTTCGTTGGAACAGTTGGGGTCATTGGGGTTGATGCCCGTGTTCTTCCTTTTGTTTGTAGTTTTTGATAAAGATTTTCCTTTTTGGTTATTTTGTGGCACATGATTTTTTGAACCATGATTTTCTAATTCCATTTACTTAATTAAAGTTCTAATCTAATTATGGTCAATGGATTAGGGGTTTTGGATGTCACATGATCCTATATATTGTATTGTAAATGATGAAGTCGATTGTTGATAAAATTAGAGGTATGGATCTAAACATTTGTTGGTTTTCCTGGTTAAGGATTTCCAAGGTAAATATATGAGTAATATGTGTGATTTTCCTTATTTACTTTTTTTGTCTAAAAATAATTTTTGTATGCATATAAAGTGTAAATGACTAAAATTAAAAACTATCCTCTTTGTTAAGATTGTTGGGATATTTTTCAATTTGAATGAGTTCTCTAATGATATGGGATGATTAATAAGGAGCTAACCCAAGGATTTTGGTTTCTTCAAAGAAAATCAGGTGTTTATATTTGTGGGAATGTTCTATGATAGCTAAGTTAGTTATGTAATTGTGGAATGTGTTAGGTATGTGCTCTTTGAGATGAGTTTCAATGAACGTATCAATTTGGTCAACTTAGAACGACTTAATACAGGAGTAAGGAATCTAATAAAATCTTTAGTTGAGGATGAGACCACTTTTATCTTTAACACTTCTAAATAGTTGTTTTAGGGTTTTGTGGGGTTTAAAAATGGTATTAATGTTATTTTGATAAGATTTTGGAAATCTTATTGATAATGCCATGCATGTAAGGGATTGAAATAATAGATTTGGGAGGGATGGTGGAAGGCGTTTTTTTAGTGTAGGGTTGAGAAAAATACTTCTTTTTTTTTAATTTGGGAGATACGATAACCATTGGCAAAGAGGGAATTAGTAAGGTTGGTTCTTTATTTATCACATAGATAGGGATAAGATATTTTAATGGCTCGAGTTACTAGGATTTTGACACGATTTTGACAGCAACACATTTTTCAACTAGGTGTTGGAAGGAATAGACATGAAGGCATATATCCATGTGAATCCTTTTGTAGCAAATGTGGTAGGTAATCATACCATCAACTTGACAATAAATGAGAACATCCATGAATGTAAGAGAGTTTTATTTTTGGATTTGTATTATGAATGCTATTAAGCTGGTGAAATAGTGAATTGAGCTAAGAATGGCCATTGGGTTAAATAAATAAAAAATTCATAAAAAAATGAAACCAATACTTGGGCATTAGATGGAAACTATTTAAGGATAAGGCCTTAAATTGTTCCATAACAATGTTGTCAACCATTAAGGATATGGATGAGCCTATATTTGTAGCTTTTCTTTATTTAAAGAATTTTCTTTTAAAGGTAAAGAAAGTTGAGGTGAGTCAAATTTTAACGAGGTTTAGGGTCTCTAGTTTAACTAAATTAGAAATAAGCTAGATGACTTCTAGAATGGGGAATTTGGTGGATAAGAAGACAACGAAGTTTACTTATGTGTTTTTCTTTAAATGAATATTGTGATTTTTCATATTTTAACATTATATATTAATATTATTTTAAAATTTATTTACTTTGTCCATCAATTTTAGAGTATTAGTATTTTATCAATTTGGACTAAATTTCTCACATTCCATTTTTGAAATATTTTAGCATTATTTTAATATTTACATTAATGTTACTTCACAATGGCTAGGATATCTTGAACCCTATATTCTAGAGAAATTCTTACTCCTTAATAACATTATAGATATATTTATATGGTTCTCTTCATGATAAGTGGAGTTCCCACTCAAAATATTAGAATATTTAAAACCACATCACAATTCAATTCCATAAGTTCTAAACATTAAAATGGAAAGAATTTAATGCATACATGAATAGGATCTAAATTGCACTAAACACAATAAATAACTCAATGAAATTATACACCTATAAACTATAAATAGAGAATGTGAACTTAATGAAATTAAATAATTGATATCTTCTCCAAATAACAATGAAATTTCTCATAACATTTTTCATAGCCTCTTTACTCAACTCACAATCTAACTAGAAACCTTAATAAACCACCATTCCAAAATGAAACTCTTAATAGTATTGAAAGGTAGTTCACTATCTAACTAATATATTTTCTAATATGGATTGGACCATCACACTACATTTCATCTATTTTTTTACTTTTGGGTTAAAAATAGGGGGAATTGACTTATAGGGCACATTTTAGTGGCACATCCTAGTTTGGAAAATTAGGTTGTTGAACCTTCCATAGCCATTTTGAGGCATCAAATAATGTTTTCTTATAGTCGCAAGGTATATAAATTGATCCCATGCCCTTGACATTAAGCTTCACTTTGCTATATTTCCCAAGGTTCAAATATTTCCTCACTCATAGATCATATGTGGGAGTTATGCCTCCCACAAGTTAACCACGATGGTATGAGTGGATGCCACATAAACCCTCATTACTGACACATTCAGGGCTATCCACATGAATAACTTCGTGGGAAATTCACATGCAAACACTTAGGCTAGAGGGTAATCCACCGATAAAAAGTGATATGATTTAAAAAAACTCATTATGTCCCAATTCTATCCTATTAGGTATGTATAGGACCAATGGATCTATTAGAATTACTTCGAGAAAAGGAAATGGAAAATTGTGCAAGAGGACACCACCAAATTCAAGAATATTACTATCATGTTGATGTCTTTCCCAGGAACCCAAATTTACTCCTCAAGTATTTGGAGGCCTACATACTCATTTTTGGAAGAAATTATTGCTCTTCAATCCAAATAAAATTGACGATATGTATGTGCAAGAAAAATACCTAGAAAATATAGGCCATAAATAAAGGTAGCCAAGTGGTTCTGAAAAAAATTAGCGCCAAGTTTCTTATAAGGAAGGTAAGAAGAAATGGAAAGGGAAATACAAGAAGAAAACAACCACCAGACATCAATGCAAGGATACAAACAAACATTGCAACCATTGTAGTATCAATGGTCACACTAAATACTAATGTTGGAAAATACATCCAAAGTCAAACCCTAAGAAACATAAAAAGGATTCCAGGAATGAAACATTTCTAGCCATGAATTCAAACAATTAATTAGAGAGAAACTTAGGAAGTCAGATGTGGATGAGAATATTTCTTGCATTTCAATGCATAAGGTGGTGAATCTAAGTAGCCTTCATCACAAGGAAGAGAAGGAGATGACAAAAAATATTCCATAGTAAGACCTAGGTCAAGAAATCCAAGGTATATGGCCTATAATATTTAAGTTCATGGTCCAATCTCATAGAAATTAATATAGTTAGCAAGCTTGGGTTGGAGGGAGCCCATACCAATGGTGTGGACGAATAAGGGTACAAAAATCAAGGTCACAAATAAATTAAGAATTTTTTTTCAATGTATAGTTTATTGATGAAATTGAGTTACACATAGTTCCCTTTCACATCTGTGGTGTATTGTTTGGAATCCACTACATGATTATCAGGGATGTAGTCTTCTTACAAAGGGAAAAGCATTATTTCCTGTAATATTCCCATTTTAGCACATAGCTAAATGGAATATTAAAAAAAAATTTTATCACCTAGCAGCTTAATAAATGGGTAAGGGAACCCATTCTTATGGAAGACATGAATAAAATCCCTCAAAATATGAAAGGGATCATCAGAGTAGCCTTATTTTTCACCCTCAAGTGTGAAAAGGGGCAAATGCATAAAGACAAGGTCAGGTTTGTCTAAGTCAACAACATTGCCATAGGATGAGTGGATCACTTTAGAAGACAACACAGTGTGAATGAGGAAGAGGATATTTGGTGGAGGAAACCCTAATGAGTGGGACCCATGGGGAGAGAGATTTCACTTGTTTAAAAGGAGAGCAAGGTAGCCATTTTTATTCATGAATTGGATTATTGATTTCATTGTCTATGCAGACATTGTGCATTCTTTTTCTGTTTAGAAAAGTTGCTGGGGTAATTCCTGTTTAGGATTCACTTCACCTTCTTGAGAGGCCTCTTGAAGGATTTTTCTTCACTCTCCACATACTTGGCTCAAGGCCAAAGCCACCTCCTTCAGTCACAACATTATTCCTAAATCAGGATAACTTTGTGTTTCAGGGTGTTGCAGTGGGGACTCCACAACACCACTTCCTTGGCTCATATTTCAGAGGAGGGAGGTTCTATTCCTCTGGGAGGTTATTGAGGGAGATTACAGAGCATATTGCAGATCATTGGCATCATACCAAGTACTTCCCTTCACCAATAGCTCAGTCCCTTCTCTTGACTGCGTTATTTCTGAGTGCACTTGCAGTGGGGATTTGCTCCACTATTTTGGAGGGTGAGATCTTTAGGGATTGGATCAGCCTTTCACCTGAGAGATCCTTTGGATGAGATTCAGCCATAATTGCAACATCATTAGCCATCTACATCCATTTCCAGTTTTAGAGTTGCAGCTGCTGCCCAGCAACTCCGACATTTCTGCAGATTTGCCATTTTGTACTTATTTTGGCCAATCCTTTTAAGGATTGTGTATTGTTGTTTCCAGGGGTTGAGATCTTGCTCCCCCAATTGTATTTGAGATGTATATTGTCACATTTGTGTTTTGACACTATTTTGCAGTAGTCCTCATTTATAGACTGTGCTATCATAGCCAGGGCTTCTTTTGTATAACAATATTTCTCCATTTGTCATGCATATGTTTCATTGAGGCTGCATTGCCTAGCTTGAGAAGTAATTTCCTCAAGATCTTGTATAGATTGCTTCTGCTATAATCTAATGTAATGGTTATGTGGATCTTTTTGAATTCTTGTATTAATGCATTCACTACTATTTTCCAGCTCATGTTTATGTATTGTTGATCTCCACATTGGTAATATCTCAAGATATTTCCAATAGTGTAGCTATTCCAATTTTGGAATATTACAGTGGTATTAGAGCATGATATCTGGCTCAACCTGTGAGTCTTAACCAAATAAGATCAAGATGATAAAGAAGATGAGTTTACTCTCATCAATTCTTAGATCCAAAGGAGACCTCTCCAAGGAGGTCAAGAAAATTGAAGAAGGAGAAGAGGAAGGACCATGCGCTTCCTACTCTCATAGAGAAGAAGACCAAAAGCATGAAGAACACTTGTAATTCGAGATTCTAAGTGAATACCTTGCTGAATACCAAGCTAAACCTAGAGCCTTCCAAGAGACTCTAGCTTTTACACAATTTATGCAACAGAAAGAAGGAAGAATACCCCACAGCTACGGGATGATGAGAGGTAATAGATTTCTATTGTCCACATTTGATGGATCACACACTTGTGTAGCAGAGGTTTCAGTGAAGAAGCTAGAGGCTTTCTTCCTGCTGCATCCTATAGTAGACAGAGAGGTTGTAGAAGTTGCAGCGCTGCACCTTGAAGGTGAAGCAAAGAATTGGTGGATCAACCATCTAATCCATACAAGGGTTTCTACTCTTGTTGAGTTTTCTCAAATATTGATCAGGAGGTTTGGAAAAATGAGGGAGGAGCCCTCGCCACTAGTTGATGAGGCATGTACTAGTGCTATTGAGACCATGGAGGAGTAGCCTTCATCTTCAACAGTTTGTGAGGCCAACACTTATGAGGAGGAAACTCTTGCAGCCCTGCAAGGAGCTTCCAGATTTCACCAAGGTATGATTGACAATCCATATCTTATCATTTCAGCAAACATTTTGAATGGGTCTATGTCATTGCATGCAGTTGACCTAGAGTAGCAGAATAACACTGCGCTTTACAAAGGCAGTGATGGAGAAAAGAGGAACCATTCCTCATGTGAGGACTCAAAGGTCAGCTTCATTCAGGAAGCCATGGAGGGAGCAGTGAGAAGTAGTAGACATATGGAGATAAGAAACTCTTTCTCCTCTCTAGATGACACTCTCTCAATGAGCATTCCACAACTCAAAGAGAGACTTCTACTGGTAGCAGATCCAAGGCCTCTTTGGTCTTGGAGGACCATGCATGAGGAGGAGATCTCAAGGAGAGATTTCAATGGAGGTGCACTCCCACACATCATGGAGTGCAAGATTCTTCAACAGTTTGAGGAGGTTCTTCCCTTCTCACAGGAGCAGATAGAAGATGGAGGACATCTTCGGATGGATAACATATCTCATGACTGTGTTGGGAATTTCTTGTTCCATGCATGTCATTACGGGAGGTTTTTTCCTACCACCTATTTGGATCCTTATAGGGTCAAATTGATCCTCTGGAAGATTTCATTTCAAGATCCCATGAGATGCAGGAAGTTGATTTGGGGTGATGGTAGCCCTCATGGGAGGAGTACCAAGATGAAGGATGGAAGAATAAATCCATAATTGATTGAGTGGATGTGGATAGAGAGCAAGAAGCTGGATGGCTACTTGTAGATTTATGATACTGGGCAGCAGGAGGCTTGGCTGTGCTGGTTACTCTTGAAGGAGTTTGGCCATCACTTGGCATACACTCTTTCCAAGGGTATGAGGATGGAGAATATGTGGCAGGGTGCTGGCATCATGGAGCAGCAAAGAGTATGGATGCATAGTGATGAGGCAACACTCATATCATTCACTATGTCTTCATCACATGTCTTGTATGATGAGAGCATGAGGAAGAAGAAAAAAAAAAATTTGTTTGGGTTGTTCTTCGGAGAGCAAGGGAAGAATTGCTCTCATTTCTTGTATGATGTTACAGGAATAGGAGATGGAAAAATCATGGTACAAAGGGGATACTCCTTGACCTTTGATGATCAGGAATTACTTCCACCTTGGGAGAGATTCCATAATTGCATCAACATTGTTGGAGTGTTGCCCATATATGTTGAGGAAGCCGAGGGAAATAGCGTTGTTCCATCTAGAGACTATATAGTGCCTCATGCAGAGGAAGGAGGAGCTCTTGCTCCAAGTACATTGATTCTTGTATCTTGTTGGTGTCCTGTGTTTTGATAGTTTGGCAAATCAAAAGACAAGGCAACATCATAACCAATCTTTAGAGTTCCAGGATCTAGTCCTCCTGTTCTCAGAGAGGGATCTCTCAAATGTTTGTTTGCAGAGGTTTAGCTTGTGTGCTTTGAATATTGATTTTTAGACTAGTTATTAAGTGCAGATGTTTGACTATTTTTTTGGTTGAATTGATATAGCAGAACATGAAAGGTCTAGGAAATATATATAGAAAAGAGAAACATCTGGTACATTGGGCAATGGATTCAGGAAGAGGTTATCACACACTCATCAATGGATATGGGATATCAAAGGGAAAATATAACTTGGCCATAGGATCCTTTGGTTTTTGGAATGAGATGGACATCAATGATTTGGAAAGAGAATTTTAATCCTCAAACAAAGGGAATTTGAAAGCACAACTTGAACAATAAAGAGCTATTTGGTAGACAGGACTAACCATGAATTATACAAAACACACCTTTAAGTAAATAATGATTTCAAAAAAACTTTTAAAATGAAATCTAAGATTCGGGGAACACCCTATTTCCTCAAAGATTTCATTTCAAATGACTTAGAAAACATGAAAGATTCAGTGATAATTGCAGTCATAGAAGAGGGAACACCTAACACATCTATGATTACAACTATAAAGACCTTTAAGACAACTTTTTAAGCAAGGAAAAATGGCAAGATCAGAAAATACCTCCTTGGCTCACTATAAACAGAAATACTTCAAAGGGAGACTTCAATAACAGTCTTTAAGTGGAAAAAGACAAGCAGGGAAAACCATAAATCCTGCTGAAACCAACTGTTCGAACTATTAAGGAAATAAACAAGCATGAGGACTAAAGAGAGAGATTAAAGACTCTAAAATACCTCAATAGAAGAAAACATGAAACAGTGAAGGATGGATAGGCCTAAGGTGCTTCCAGGAGTCATTTCTTAGCCTAAAACTTTCAACCTACTGTAGCAAGAAATTATGGAACATAATGAAAACAGGGGAAAACATTAAATAGCTCAGAATACATCACCAACAGCCAAGCTCATGGATCCAAAGATAGAGCCTTCTCAGGAACAAGCATGCAACAACATCATCAAGGCTTCCAAGACTTCAATTTGTTCTTCAACTTCAACAGACTATGTATTATTTCAAAGAGTTTTAGTATTACAACTAGTGATCAACCAACGATTTCTCATCTTCTACAGCAGTATTTATAGAAGAATGAGGAGGTGAGATCTGATAAAGTATCTCTCAGGACAACTAATACAGATTAATGACTTCTCGGCCTTTAAGGGGCTTGATGGAGAAGTTTACAGGTGTGTTACTGTATTAATTGATTTACATTTATGAATTAAGCTCGGTGGGAGCTTTTGTTTACCTTTGAGGCTCTGTTTTATATTAAAGTAACTTTGCTGTTATTTTGTGCATTAAATTCTCTGGTAGAATTAACTCTCTAGCTGCACTGAGGAAAATATCTTCGTTTGATCAATAACTTCGGCCTCTACTTGTATGCTTGTGGTTATAGGTGGCACTGTGGTAGCTGGGAGGAATCAATTTGCCTCAGATGTGGCGGTCAAGGCCTTTCTGTCTGATAAAACACTTATGTTTTTCTTTTAACTTTTTTTTAATTTGGGGGATTAGGCTTTTGATAATCAATTTTAGCCGTGATCCCCGCAAATCTGTCTTCAATCTTCTGTTCTGCTGTGTTCTGTCTTCCACACTGATATTCTTTTAATTTTGATTTAATAACACAGTGTCTTGTTGATGTGTAGGCCACGCAAGGCTCTCAAGGCATCAATGCCCATTAAACATTGACGAGACATGGAGTTCGAACCCTGCGAATGGTTTCCTTTGATGAATCAAAGGCACGGGAAGTGCCCTTCCCGGCCTTCGACCTTTCTTTAATTATAATGGGTAAACCATTAAACACCTAAAAAATATGAAACTTATTAAGAAATCCTGCATTTTTTAGGTTTTACTGCTTCAGAGGGCGTCGAGAGAGAGCGTGGTCATTGGATGGCATCATCCAATGATGGAGAATTGCATAGAAGAGGTTAAAAAGAGAGAGGAGGGATAATTAAGTCAGAGTCATTGATTGATGCGTGATCAAGAAGATCAACGGTCAGGATAAGCGACAGACTAATAATGTGAAGGATTCACATTATTTGGATTTAATGAGAGAATGTGAAAAACTAGGTTTAAACCTTTGGTGAGGGTGGAGGGCAATGAATTAATGCGGACATGATATGGGCCATCTGATCTAGACACGTGGGTAGTCCAGATTCAATCGGAGGATCACAATCGGTGGGGAGAGAATAAGGGTGTGATGGAAATTGCCGATGCGATTGCGCGATCGGGGCTTTTTGATCTAACCATTTTTATTTAAAAGTCGTTGTATGGGCATGTTAGACCAAAACATTGGATAAGTGGGTTTTATGACTTAACAAAGGAAAAAATCAATCGGGCAGGGTTTATTCATTTAGTTTTGGCGCCCGATTGCGGGCCTCTGGTTTTGTGAAGTGGCAAAAGGACCAGGGCTTATCTATAACAGAGATAATCGCATCGGAGGCTTTTGTGAAAGCCAAAGACTTGCGCTCGTTGATTACTTCCGATGTGATAAGCGCCTGATGAGCATAGCGCTTGGTTCCAGGGCATGGGCACACGGAGGGGAAGTGGTTTTAAGACTTAGCCCAAGGGGGCTTAAGCCTTTATGCAAAAATATGTATTTTTCATGAAATTTTCAAGTTTTTTCAATGGATTTGGGGGTTTCGGTATAGTTTAAAAATGAGTTTTAAAATATGTAAAAATGATTTTCATGAATGGAAGAAGGGGAATCATGAAAATAGAAGGATTTCATGAGAATGAAAGGGGTAAAAAAATGAGGTTAGTCTTGTGGTGGAGGGGAAGGAAAGATGGCCTTTGCAGCAGTATTTTCTCTTGGGAAACAACAAGATTCCAAAGTATGAAATGGAAACAACAGTGAAGATTTGGGCAGAGGAGAAGATGTCTTCAAAAGTCTTCAAGAGATAACACTTTTTAGTAATAAAATTTTGTTCCTTGAAGGCTCCGAAAGGGTTTTAGCCACCATTTGATATGACAAATTTTATAGGTGGCTAACAGTGGCTCCACTTGGGGATGGTGCCTTCTTGAAGACATCAAGAACTTCAAACTTGCATTCTCTGGGAGGCTGATTAGTTGCCTCATCCATTGGGCTGCCCTTCCTTTGCTGGGATGGTCTTGTTTTGAAAACATATTAGCAGCCATAAAAACAATGGATCTTCATCAATACAAGCTCTCTACTTACCCAATCCTAATGATCTAACATTTTTTCTTCATTGGAGTGCACTTGGATTGGAAAAATCTTTCACAACATTTTATTATTTTGAAAGAAGGAAATCTAATCTATTTCTACTCCTTATTTCTCCATGGGCTCAGATTAAACAGTTGAGTCCATATGATTCTCTACCTAATCTATTATCTGTTGGAATTGAACTGTCCAATAGAATTTATTCTCTAAATTCTACAATATAAATTTAAAAAGCAATGAAGGCAAGATTGAACAGTCTAACTTGATGCTGGTCTATGGCATAAAAACAAGCTGAACATAGACATTATTTTGTACAAAATTTAAAATGAAAATGGAAAGCTTGAGATCTGAAGTTTCAAAATATTTCCTTCCTCTTTTCTGCAGCTTTGTTCTGATCTTTGTTTGAGCTTTCTTTGCTTGTCCTCTGGTTCAGATTTTGAGCTGATTGGAACTAGTTTTACTTACATCCTTTGACTCAAAATTTGAAACAGATTTAAGTCATTTTCTTTTTGAAGCTTTAGGTTCAAATTTTAAGCATGTTTGAACCTTTAATTTCTATTCTAAACTATCTACTGATAAGCCAATATTAAACAGTTTGGCTAATCGAATTTACTATCCTATCAGTAGAAAATTTAAAGCTAATTAGTCAAGATTAGGTTGGTTGTTTGACTAACTAGAAGTGTGCCCTTTAGGAGTGGCATTTAAGCTTCCACACTTTCAGATTTGTTTCTCTTTTTTGGTATGGGACTATACCTTTCTTGTTTTCACAGTCTGCCCTCTTTTCTCTTTCTTTTCTTTGTTTTTGTATTTTTGATTTTTTATAACTTTGAATGCAATGGTGGATGAGATATTTATAATGAAAAATAAAATGCTTTAAACTCAAGACTCTTGGCAGAAGTAATGCTTTAGCATCCTTCCATTGACAGGACCCCCATATAAGTCTTCTCCATTCAATTCTTTCAACAAAAATGCATTGTGACCCCTCTCAGCATGAATAATATAGGGCCCTTTCCACAAGTTCTCAAACTTGCCATGTTTTCCCTTCTCTTCTCTTCTTGAATCCCATTTAAGAACAACATTTCCAATTTGGAAATTGTTTGCCTTAGTCCTCTTATCAAATAGCTTCTTCATATTTTCTTGGACTAACTGTGTTCTTTCATAAACTTCTTCTCTGTTCTGCTGCAAATGGATGGTTTGATTTATTCTCCTCTGCATATCATTCTCTTCAACCTGCAATTCTTGAAGGAGCTTCATGACTGGCATTCCCAATGAGGTGGGAAAAACTGCGTCCATGCCATAAACTAGCTGATAGGGGGACATATTTATTGATTTCTTTGTAGTTAACCTATCAGCCCATAAGGCATGAACCAGTTTACTGTGCCATGATTTCTAATTTTGTTCCAACATCTTTTTAATGATATTGATGAGGCTCTTGTTGGAAGATTCAACTAATCCATTTCCTTGGGGATAGTAAGCAGTGGAATGGCCCAAGGTTATGTGGTATTTGTAATAGAAGTCAACCATATTTTTAAATTTAAAAGCAGCAGCATTGTCTGTTATGATTTTTCGGGGACAACCAAATCTGGATAGGATATTAGTTTCAAGAAACTTGATAATGACGGAGTCATTGGCATTTCTGGAGGGTATAGCTTCTATCCACTTGGTAAAGAAGTCAGTGGCCATGAGGATCCACTTATGTGGATTTCCCCAATGAAGTCCAGCCCCCATTGTTGAAAAGGTGCCTCAACTCTGATAGGATGTAAGGGTGAGGGAAGGAGTTTTCTCTTGCCATCAAATATTTGACACTTATGGAAAGACATGACCAACTTCTGAGTGTCTGGGAAAAGGGTAGGCCAATAGTAACCTGATCTAAGAATTTTGTTTTCTGTGGCCTTCTAGTAGAGGTGTCCTCCACATTATCCATCATGCAACTCATGCATGATTTTCCCTGCATCATCTTCAAGTAAATATTTAAGCAAAATTCCAACAACATTTTTCCAATATAATACCCCATCTAGGATGCAAAAACTCAAAGCTTTTTGTTTCAAGAATCTAGCTTTAGTTTTAGACAAAGAAGGAGGGGCATTTAAATATAAAAGCACATAAGTAATGTCAGCATACCAAGGAGAATTCAGAAATGTTTCTTCAATAAAAGGAGCAGTAAATTCTTCTATTTCTTCCAACACATCTACCATATTCATGTCTAGCGCTTGGAAGTTAGACTCAGCCATAAGTTTTGCTAATCCTTTCCCTTTAACTATTTTGGTGGGCCTCATTTCTAAGTCATATTCAAGATTAGTTGCAATCCATTTTCCCCTTTTGCCATCAGGGTCTTGACTTAGGATGTCCTTGACAACAGTATGTGGAACAAAAGCAATTATGTGAGAGTGTAAAATATAGACCCTAAAGTCCTTTAAAGCTTTCACTAATGCTAAGGCTTGCTTCTCCATGATATTATATTTGAGAGGAGCATCTCTTAAGGCCGTACTAAAGAAATATATTGGTTGTTCCTGCCACAAATCATTCTTTTGAAGTAAAACTGCAACTATTGTATGTTCGGACACAAAAGAAAATATGTAAATTCTTTGGTAAAATCTGGACTAATCAGGACTGGTGTTTGAGTAAGAGCTTGTTTGACCAGTTCGAATGATTGTTTAGCTGGTAAAGACCATTTTACACAGAAATTTTTCTTAAGCATGTTTGTAATGTTTTTTAATAGCTCAGCAAGATTAGGAATAAACCTCCTCGGAAAATTAATCTTTCCAATGAAATGTTGCAATTATTTGAGGCTTCTTGGATGGCTGATCTGCAATATGCCATCTATCCTTGTAGGGTCTATTTTGATTCCCTCTTCTGAAATTATATGGCTAAGAAGTTCACCTTCTTGGAGACCAAAAAGTGTCTTCTTGGGATTCAATGACAAGCCAAATTTCCTACATTTCTCAAAAACTTTTCTTAGGTGAATCAAATGTTCTTCATCGGTTTTTGAGAAAATGGTTATGTCGTCAAGGTAAATGATTATGAAATAGCCAATATCTTCAAAGAAGGATATGTCCATGGCCCTTTGGAAAGTGGCCCCTGCATTCATTAATCCAAAAGGCATTTTGACATACATAAAGGTGCCCCAAGGTGTGGTAAAAGCAGTTTTGATTTGATCACTTGGGAGCACTAACACCTGGTTGTAACCCGAGAACCCATCTAAGAGTGATATCATTTCTGACCCAACTACCCTCTGAAGCATATGGTCCATCTTGGGCAAAGGGTAGTTGTCTTTTAGAGAGGCTCTATTTAAATTTCTGAAGTCGATACAGAGCCTGATTTCTCCAGTCTTTTTTCTAACAGAAACTAAGTTTGATACCCACTCTGAAAATCTAATGGGTACTATGATCCCAGCATCATGCATCTTTTCAATCTCTGCCTTAACTAAAGGTAATAAAACAGGGTTTATTCTCCTTAGTTTTTGTTTAAAAGGCTTTTGATTTTCCTTCAAAGGGATTTTATGTTGGATGATGCTGGTATCATACAATTTTAGGTCTTTGTATCCCAAGCAAAAACATCTTTAAAATTTTTGAACAGCTCTATATATTACAATTTTATGTGAGCTGGGAGAGTGCTGGACAATTTAAGCATCTTGGGTTCGGCTAGACTGCCTATGTTATGCTCTTCTACATTCATTTCCACAGGCTCCATTCTCGGTTCTTTGGCTACATCGTTAAAATAAAAAAGGTGTTCTAAAGGTGTGAGACCTCTTGGAATTTTATCATTTTTGCATTGTAAAACTTCCAAGTCTTCTTGGTCTGCGTTGTCAATTATCTCTGCTTCAAAAGGGTTCTCATAATGATTTATATCAGCAGAATATGTCTTTTAAACTTCTGGGATTTTTTCACTATATAAACAGTTTTCTTTATGGCCGGTTTCTGATATTGGTATGTCAAAATCATTTTCTGATTTCAAGAAATCATCTATGTGTTTGTTAGAATCAAACACTTGCCAGTGATCTTCGTTATCAGGAACAACGGGTCTGTGTTTTACTTTTACACTAAGCTGTTCATTTATCTCAAGTATTTGGCAGTTGCTGGCATTGAAGGCAAGTTCATTTGCTAGATGATTTAGTGCTCTAGGAATGAAAATAAGTTCATATTTTTCAAAGGTTTTCAATAAATCAAGGGTAGCGTTCCGATATTCCCTAAGCCTTGGATTTCTAGCTGAGTATTCTCCTTTGTTTTGTCTTATGATAAGTTCAGAATCTCCTAAGATTGATATCCTCTGGGCTTCTAGTTGTTTAAGAAATTGTAAGCCTAGGAGAAGTGCTTCATACTCAGCAATATTGTTAGTGCATGGGAAATCTAATTTATATGAAAAACTCTGATTCGTATTTTGAATCCAAACACCTGCTCCTGCACTTGTTTTATTATAGTATCCATAAAATTTTATTGTCCAAAGTATATTTGGATCATTTTCATTTTCTTGTTGCTGTTGATTGTCAATGTTTTGAATTTGATTGGAGGGAAGACTTGATTGTTTTGGTGAACTGATTAGGTCCATGTTTTCTTTATCTTGCTGAGTGATTTCATCTTCGTTACATAAGATAAAGGAATCTAAACTTGATTGAATAGAATATATTGGAGAGTTGTTTGGTTTGTCTATATTGCTCACCAAGTACTTCATGTGAGATTCCCTGTATAGTCTTCTGTTTTGGTTAAAAACAGGGATGGTGGCATAAGACATGTCCATTTGAAGGCTTCCCTGAAGTTTGGCTCCCCAAGATCTTGATAAGAGCATGCCATACTTAGGGGGAATGTCAACTACAACTATATCCATAACTAGACTCTTAGTAGGGATTTGAGCTAAATTAACACATAAATATTTGATTAAACCCAAACATTTGACTCTACTTGAGTCAAAGGAATACAAATATTTGTATGGTTTAGTAATCTCTAAGCCTAAGCTTTCCATTACCACCTTGGGCATTAGATTGTGTGAAGCTCCTGAATCTAACATGGCATTGTGTAAAATTTTCTCGTGTATGTTAAAGCTAACATAGAAGGGAGGGACAACCCCTTCTTGATATTTTCCTTCCACTTCAGGACCAAACAACAACTCAGGTTTATCATCTGTCAAGTTCAAGGTGTCGGTATCACTTCCTAAGTTCAAAGCTTTCAAAACTTGGTTTTTGTACACTTCTTGGGTTACTAGTTAAGCTAGGGGAATGGAAATTTTTATCTTAGCAATCTCTCCCTCAAGCCTGAAAGGAACAATTGACTTGGTGATATTTACGTCTGCTTTTTCAATTGAATTCCTTTCAACAAGTTTGATTTGCTGAACCTTGTTTGGGATGGTAATTGGGACAATTTTATTAGGACCACTAGCTGAAGTGCTAGGGGTGCTCTGTTCAACATTTGGCTGGACACTTTTGTCTTTGTTTAAGTCTGGTTTCTTGGCCAAAATGTTGGTTTTCTCTGCTGTCTTTTTTAGTTGGTTTTCTGCGTTTTTCTTGACAGCAGTGCTAGTGTTCTTATCCTTTGAATTATCTATGCTTCCCTTTCTCCTAAGATCATACTGTTTGTGTACCTCCATGATTGCATTTTCAAAACCCAATCTATAGTCATCAGAATCTTCATAGGTGTTTGTATTTTGATCATAAGAGAAGAAACCTTGTTCTTCCTCAGTGAGGAAAACATCATCCCCACTATCTGATCCAATCAAGTTTACATGAGATTCTTCCAACCTTTCCAACTCTCTATCTTCCTCATATTGATCTACATAGTTCTGTTGGAAGGGAGGTCTAATCTGTTGGTCACTTTCCTATTTATTATCTTGATTGTTTTCTCTTCTATAATTCTGATTTCTATTTCTATTTTGATTGTTTTGAGGTTCTCTTGGTGGCAGTCTCTCATTTAAATTGATCTTTTCAAGCATCCTCTCCATTACCTTCACTAGGTTGTCAATTTTTGTGTCAGAGGCTAAGGTTGAGGGTAGTAGGTCATCATTATAAGTTACCCTCTTCTCTAATCTCAACCTATTTCTTTTCTCAATTATGTTTGCTTCTACACTCAAAGCTCCTTTCTGCATGTCTTCCAAGGTTAAGTAATCTCTCCCCCTTAATTCATAAGTCATTTCAGCATCAAGGCCTTCGGGATACCTTACCAAGGCCATGCCTTGGGGAGGTTTCATGTGAGGTGGGAGAGCATTGTAAATTCTATTGAACCTAGTGGAGCACTCATGGACACTCTCCCCTTTGTTTCTCTTGAGGCTACTATACTCTGCTAGTATTTGGAGAGGGTTTCTTTTGAGTTCCCATTTGTTGATAAATGTTTGATGCAAGGCAAGGAGATCATTTATGTTGTTAGGAGGTAAGTTTTTGAACCATTTCTTTACATCTCCTCCTAAACTTTGGGCGAATATCCTCATCTTCACAGTTTATTCTTCTATCTCCATGTAATCAAATGCATCTTCCATTCTATCTACATGATGTTGGGCTATTGTAGACTTTTTTCCAGTGAAGTGAGGGATTTTAGATTGGTAATCATTTAGTAAGGGAAGTAGAGGTTGTGGTGACACTAATGGGACATACCATGTTGTCATGGCTGGAAATAAGGGTGGATTTACAAGAGGTGGATTTACAAGAGGCAGATTTACAAGAGTAAAAGTGAGCTGAACAGGAGTGTTTTGAACAGTGGTAGTATGGATTGGAGTGGAAGAAATTCTTGGGCCAACAAACTGATTTTGAGCAGACCTGTTATGGAAAAGACTAAAGTGATGAAGAAGCTGGGAATCATGAGGAGTGGAAGGTGAGGCTTCTCTACTAAAGCTCTATTGCAAATCTGCAAAGTTAAGGTCAGTTTTGTTTAAATCACCTTGAGATCTAGTTCTAAATATGTTCTGTCTATGATTTAAATCAAAGTGTGAATCCTCTAGGACAACAAGGTTTTCAGGGACAAATTTTTTTGTTAAGAGGCTCCTATTAGCAGCTGATTTTCCAGAGTTAGAAGTCTGCCACATAATTCTCTCAGGATTTTCAATGATTAAAGGGGGATTTGGGTCTAGATGGGATCTAGTGTTGATCCTATGTGAAGCCAGACTGTTTTTCAAAAATGAGAGAGGTTGAGGTTTTAAGGGTTGTTTTTTGGAAATTTTTATCTCTCACGATGTCTTATCCAGTATGGGACTAGGATCCAAACTTCTTCAAGGCTGGTTAACACAGTCCTGAAGAGATCTGGGAACCTAGATGAGTAATAGGCCTACTAGGGCTAGTGGAGTTTCCAGGTGGAAACTTTTTAGCTTTTATTAAGGTAAGATATTGGATGGTTCCACCACCATGTTTATTTGTGAAGCCAAACATAAATGTTTTTGGGTTTTTCTGAGTTGTTCTGGTCTTATAGGACATGAGAGTGTTCTAAATCTGACTTAACACTTAGCTAGGGTGTCAAAACAAACAGAGTTCACTCTTATGGCTTGGTAGCTGAATCCCTCAAGGTTTGATAAGGCTTTATAAGAATCCTAAGGGTTACTTAGTTTGTCACTGATTCAAAAAGGTCTTATCATGATTACCGTTGCCTGGTAGTGCTTGAGGGAGGTTACTTATGTTATACTAGACAATGAGTGTTTTGTTTTGAAGATTTTACTTAGGGTCCCACCGTGATCGCCATTATGTTGGTGTCCTGTGTTTTGATAGTTTGGAAAATCAAAAGATAAGGCAACATCAGAACCAATCTTTAGAGTTCCAGGATCTAGTCCTCCTGTTCTTAGAGAGGGATCTCTCAAATTTTTGTTTGCAAAGGTTTATCTTGTGTGCTTTGAATATTGGTTTTTAGACTAGTTATTAAGTGCAGATTTTTGATTGTTTGTTTGGTTGAATTGATATAGCAGAACATGAAATGTCTAGGAAAGATATATAGAAAAGAGAAACATTTGGTACATTGGGTAATGGAGTCAGGAAGAGGTTATCATACACTCATCAATGGATATGGGATAGCAAAGGGCAAATCTAACTTGGCCACAGGATTCTTTGGTTTTTGGAATGAGATGGACATCAATGATTTGGAAAGAGAAGTTTAATCCTCAAACAAAGGGAATTTGAAAGCACAACTTGAACAATAAAGAGCTATTTGGTAGATAGGGCTAACCATGAATTCTACAAAACACGCCTTTAAGAAAATAATGACTTGAAAACAAATTTTAAAATGAAATCTAAGATTTGGGGAACACCCTATTTCCTCAAATATTTTATTTCAAATGACTTAGAAAACATGAAAGATTCACTGATAATTGCAGTCATAGAAGAGGGAACACCTAACACATCTATGATTACAACTATAAAGACCTTTAAGACAACTGTTTAAGAAAGGACAAAGGGAAATATCAGAACAAACCTCCTTGGCTCACTATAAACAGAAATACTTCAAAGGGAGACTTCAATAATAGTATTTAAGTGGCAACAGACAAGAAGGGAAAACCATAAATCATGCTGAAACCAACTGTTCGAACTATTAAGAAAATACACAAGAATGAGGACTAAAGAGAGAGATTAAAGACTCTAAAATACCTCGGCAGAAGAAAACATGAAAAAATGAAGGATGAACAGGTCTAAGGTGCTTCCAGGAGTCATTTCTTAGCCTAAAACTTTCAACCTATTGTAGTAAGAAATTATGGAATAGAATGAAAACAGGGGAAAACATTAAACAGTTCAGAATACATCACTAATAGCCAAGCTCATGGATCCAAAGATAGAGCCTTCTCAGGAACAAGCATGCAACAACATCATCAAGGCTTCCAAGACTTCAATTTGTTCTTCAACTTCAACAAACTATGTATTATTTCAAAGAGTTTCAGTATTACAACTAGTGATCAACCAATGATTTCTCATATTCTACAGAAGTATTTATAGAAGAATGAGGAGGTGAGATCTGATAAAATATCTCTCAGGACAATTAATACAGATTAATGACTTCTCGGCCTTTGAGGGGCTCGATGGAGAAGTTTACAGGTGTGTTACTGTATTAATTGATTTACATTTATGAATTAAGCTTGGTGGGAGATTTTGTTGACCTTTGAGGCTCTGTTTTATATTAAAGTAACTCTTCTGATATTTTGTGAATTAAATTCTTTGGCATAATTAACTCTTTGGCTGCGTTGAGGCAAATATCTTTGTTTGATCAATAACTTCGGCGTCTGCTTGTATGCTTGTGGTTATAGGTGGCACTGTGGTAGCTGGGAGGAATCAATTTTCCTCAGATGTGGAGGTGGAGGCCTTTCTATCTGATAAAACACTTATTTTTTTCTTTTAACTGTGTTTTAATTTGGGGGATTAGGATTTTGATAATCAATTTTAGCCGTGATCCCCACAAATCTGTCTTCAATCTTCTATTCTGCTGTGTTCCGTCTTCAAAACTGATATTCTTTTAATTGTGATTTAATAACATAGTGTCTTGTTGATGTGCAGGCCGTGCAGGGCTCTCAAGGCATCAATTTCCATGAAACATTGACGAGACATGGAGTTCGAACCCCGCGAATGGTTTCCTTTGATGAATCAAAGGCACAGGAAACACCCTTCCCAGCCTTCAGCCTTTCTTTAATTATAATGGGTAAACCATTAAACACCTGCAAAATATGAAACTTATTAAGAAATCCTGCGTTTTTTAGGTTTTACTGCTTCAGAGGGTGTCGGGAGAGAGCATGGCCATTGGATGGCATCATCCAACGGTGGAGAATTGCGTATAAGAGGTTAAAAAGAGAGCGGAGGGATAATTAAGTCAGATCCGTTGATTGATGAGTGATCAAGAAGATCGATGGTCAGGATAAGTGGCAGAATAATAATGTGAGGGATTCACATTATTCGGATTTAATGAGAGAATGCGAAAAACTAGGTTTAAACCTTTGGCAATGGTGGAGGGTGATGAAGTAATGCGGAAATGAGCTGGGCCATCCGATCTGGACACGTGGGCGGTCCAGATTCAATCGGAGGATCGCAATCGGCAGGGAGAGAATAAGGGTGCAATGGAAATCGCCAATGCGATTGCGCGATCAGGGCTTTTTGATCTAACCATTTTTATTTAAAAATCGTTGTATGGGCATGTTAGACCAAAACTTTGGATAAGTAGGTTTTATGACTTAACAAAGGAAAAAATCAATCGGGCAGGGTTTATTCATTTAGTTTGGGCACCCGATTGCGAGCCTCTGGTTTTGTGAAGCGGCAAAAGGACTGAGGCTCATCTATAATAGAGCTAATCGCATCAGAGGCTTTTGTGAAAGCCAAAGACTTGTGCTCGTTGATTACTTCCGATGCGATAAGTGCCTGATGAGCATAGCACCTGGTTCTAGGGCATGGGTACATGGAGGGGAAGTGGTTTTAAGACTTAGCCCAAGGGGGATTAAGCCTTTATGCAAAAATATGTATTTTTCATGAAATTTTCAAGTTTTTTCAATGGATTTGGGGGTTTTGGTATAGTTTGAAAATGAGTTTTAAACTATGTAAAAATGATTTTCATGAATGGAAGAAGGGGAATCATGAAAATAGAAGGATTTCATGAGAATGAAAGGGGTAAAAAAATGAGGTTAGTCTTGTGGTGGAGGGGAAGGAAAGCTGGCCTTTTCAGTAGTATTTTCTCTTGGGAAACAACAAGATTCCAGAGTATGAAATGGAAACAACAGTGAAGATTTGGATAAAGGAGAAGATGTCTTCAAAAGTCTTCAAGAGATAACACTTTTTAGCAATAAAATTTTGTTCCTTGAAGGCTCTGAAAGGGTTTTAGCCACCATTTGATATGAAAAATTTTATAGGTGGCTAACACATCCTTACAAGGATGTCCCTAGGATCTCATGTATGGAGATCAAGGCACAACTCATGTTTTATCTGTGCCATTGTTGAGGAGGTGTGGAACCTTGGAGAAATAAGGAGGAGGTAGGGATAAGACCCAACATCATGAGATGAGGAGTACACATCCCTATTCATTTCTAGAGGTTGATGCACATAAGAAGGTGATTGGACAGTGCAGTGGAAGCATGGACATATTTTTTCATTCACATATGCAGTCACCTCTTGATGATGATGCCTCATTGCATGTGTTAGTCATTAGTATTTTTCACTTGTTGGTGATGACTAGTTGTAATAGCCAAGTTTTCCAACAACCGATCTAGAAATTTGTCAAATTTTCTAGCTGGGAAAACACCCATAAAACTTTTTTCCTTCTTACCTCTCAGTCCGCCCATGACGAGCTAAAACCCCATTATCAAATCCTACCTAACCTTATCCATACTAGCCTGCCCATCAGCTCTAAAAGGACAATCCAAATCTATTCAAACAGTCTCCTCTAAGTTAGGAAGTGGCGCTTTAAGACATTTCACCCTTGGAAAACTATCCAAGAGCCAAAAAACCTCCATCTGCTATAGACCAGTCATAACAGACCTCCCACTCTGCTAATAAAGTTGGTCACAACCCTAGGTCACGCCACTAATACACCCTTAAGTCTCAGCAATACATAGACCATAATCTCAAGCTGATTTTAGGAGTTTTACATTGTTTGATGGATCTTTCAAGGACAGAAAACATACCAGAATCTCAGAAGACAATTTTTGGCTCCACATGAGAAGGCAGCTGCTTCTCAATGTGATCTTGAGCCTGGGGTGCAGTTAGAAAGCAAAGAGTTTTTCATCAAGCTCTTGCGACCTAATTCAAAGCCTGAAAGGACAGCAAAAGGAAAAACAACATTGTCAAGAATCTGTTGATATGACATGACTAAGAACCTCCTTCATTTATAAGTAGAGGGTTTGAAGACCAAGCGCCTCCTTCATTCATAAGAAGAGGGTTTTTGAAAGCGCCTCCTTCATTCATAAGCAGAGGGCCAAAGCAGGGACTGATTTCAAAGTTTGATTGACCAAAGATGAGTGGTAAGAACAGTAAGTGATAGTTGAAACAAAGAAATGATGTAAAGGACAAAAAGGAAAGCAGGGGTACCACTGTGATCCAATAGGTTAAAATTGTCTCTTATCAAGGTCTCTTTAAAAAAGCAATCTGAAGCCCAAAATGAAACAATTTTGTTGATGATTAAAGAACAGGTCATTACACAGGCCAATGATGATAAAAATGTTTCAAAGAGTACTCATCTTCCTGTTCATGAAAGAATGTTTTTTAGAAAAAGCTCATCATAGTGGACAAGAAGGCAAATTATGTTTCAGTTTTCCAAAGGAGGTCTGCTCTTATAGCAGAGGACCAAAATACCTTGCTGGTATATTTTGAGCAGAGGAGAGATGTTAAACAAGTTTCCCTTTAGATGAACAGAGATGGGTAGACCATGAGAAAATGCAACTGCATTTTTGTACCCACAGTCAGAAAATGAGCTTAAAAGACACCTAACAGTTGAATCAGTTTCACAGTGGGCATCATTACATCTAAAGCATCAACAACAAACAATGTCAGATTGGGTCTCGAAAAGGGTAAATCCTCCTCCTTGCAAAATGGAAAAGGTGCGTCATAACTCATCGGTGTATTGTTGAGCAAGTGTTACATGTTGAAAATAACACCACTAAGGGGTCTAGCAGTGGCAAAAGTTACCTTCCAAACATGTAAGCACAGTGAACAGGGTTTAACCTTTTGGATATTTTTCATAAGTACATAGGCTGATACCCACTAAGGCTATTTAAAAGCATGCATATACTTTGCCAACACTGTTCAAAGTACGAGCCCTTCTCAACAAATTCAAAATCATTCTTTTCCCTTTTTCAAATAGATGAGGCAGTGGTTTAAAAAAAATAATCTTCTAAACCCTCCCAAGGCAAACTCAAGGAGTTTTCGATTTGTTGCATTTCAAAGGGACAAAGGACCATTGAAAATTCACTTTTCAAACTACAAATTGCGAGCAATGCATTCCCTTGATGATCACAAAGTCGGATAAAAAGTTCTTGAGAAAAAATCAGAGGTTTTAGGGCTTTTTGACTCGCGCAGCGCGCCTGGAAAAGTGCGCGGTGCGCTCAGAGGCAAAAATACACAGGCGTATTGCTGAGGCGCGGCGCGTCTGTAGGTGCGCGTGGTGCACCTGTGCACTCGGGTCCTGTCGGCCTGACAGGTGACCCGACACCACAATATTGTGCAGCGCTCTCCACTGCAAACGTGCCGCGCACGTTCAAATGATCCAAACACCCTCAAAACACCTCTAAAGGTTGCTCAAACATGCCAACAATGCCATCATTGAATTCTTGAGGTATTCTATGTACCTCCCTCGATATTTTCAAAAATGTGAAGTGGTGCAATAGGGGTTAAAAATCATAGTCTAAGCCACAATTTGAGTTTTATGTGAAAAACAAGATTTGCTGTGGAAATGTGGCTAGAAGTAAAAGATTAAAAAGGGTTGAATTTGCATTAGTGTGAATAGCCAATGAAACTGCCCTAAAACTGTGTTGAAAGATAGGAGCATAGGGCTTAAAGGGAAAAACAATGGGTTATTTTTCTTACACAGTGGTCATTAGATGAACTTTGGTGACCTTCCAAAGGTATCCTCTATATGTTAAAAGAACAAAAGCAGTATTGTGACCTTCCATTCCATCAAGCCTAATCAGCGAATGAAGCCACCATTGCATTCAAGGTGTTGTCAAAATGGTATGAGAGACAGTAGAGTATAAAGAAGGCAGTTTTGTTTGAAAGAGAGTTTATATTGCTTAATGCTACAAGATCTTTGTTAAACACATCAAACATTACAAGCTCTACCAGCCTGTCCTATGAACAGTCACCTCTGACTGTATATACACTTAGTTTGACTGTGAAGGAGTATTGAACATACTGGTTGGAAGGCATACTAAAAGGGAGCAGTGTTTTGGTTAAAAAGAGTCTTGATTTTTTAAACTCCCACACATATTTTGAGCGCACACCAAACTTCACAAGCTCTGCCACTTTATCTTATACACATAGTAACCTTTGACTGTGTAGATGCCTGTTTTGACTGACTATGTTTATGTTGTTGAATCCACTGGTGGAGTGGCCTACCAAGAAGAAAGCAGGATTGTGAATCAAGAATATTGTGGTTTTAACCTTGTCTAAAAACCAGGTTATATTGTTATCCTCAAAACACCAAAAGGCAAGGTGGCCTTACCACAAAACACAGGAAAGTCACTTTAACTGTGTTTATCCTTGACTATGTGCTTATCATAAATATTGGTTGTTTGGCTTACAAAGGGAGAAAAGGACAGTGTTTTGGGAAGAAAAGGGACCTGATATCACAGAGGCATCACATGCAGCATTTAAAAAACCAATTCTACCTTGATCAAACAGTGATTGACAGTGAATGTGAGGTAGAGTAGCAGGAAGCAGCATAACAGTGATGGACAAGCATAGCTAAAGGGAAGCGCCCGACACGGAAAGGGAAGAAGGACACATCAGGAATTGAAATTTTGGTTTCTGTTTCAGATCATGTTGATAGGGACCCTTGAGGGTCATACTCACCGATTTTGGGCACATTTGACATGTTTTGGTTTTTTGGCATTTTTGAGTTTTTGGTCAAAACTCGTGAAATTTTCCATTTCATTTTGGGGATTCTTCAAAGGAGGAAAATGGTATCATTGGATGCCATAATTTCAGGAGCACACCCTCAGCAATTTTTAGGACATTTGGAGATCATTTCCCCCCTCAAAATGGCGAAAAATGCTCGCTTTTTGCACACTCTGCTCGGTCTATCAGCAGACTGTAATTTTTGGTTTTTTTACACACAGGTGCAGTTTTGGAAGACTTCTAGGCATTGGATTTGGAAAATTTTAGTTGTTCTAGAAAGTAGACACTCAGATCTTTCCAACGAGCTATCATGAGCCTCGTTTTGACATCAGGAAGGCTTCCAAATGTTGCCGGCAAGTCAAGGGACCTTTTGCTGATATAAATTTTGAGTATTTTTGTAATTTTTGAACCTTCAAAAATTGCTTTTTCCAAATGTGCGTTTAGCTATTTTTGCACATGGAAAATGATGCAAAGTCAATTATTTTTCCTTTTTTAGCATTTTCTAGATATTTTATGAGATATTTTGTGCCTTGGGCTTTGCAAAGCGTCAAGGACAAGTTTAGATATTTTGATTAGGCCAATGGGAGAGCAAGTTGAACCATGAGGTTTTCCTCACTTGAGCCTATATATTCCAAAGGCTTTCATTGTAAAACAAGGCTGAACTTGAGAAGAGAAGCAATATATGGTCATACAAGCTTTGGAAGAAATACTTGTCTTATGCTTTTGGATTGCCTCTTGGATGCTCTTGGATGAATGAAGAAAGATTGTTGTTGGATTCCATGACTTGGTAGAATGGTATAGTGTCTCTTGCTTTGTTGTTGTCTTCTAGTTTTCATTCATGAATACATGTTTCTTTCTTGCTATAGATCAGTAGAGAAAAAATTTGAGATATGCCCATGGAGGCACCTCAAATTTCCTGTTTCTTCATAGCTTCTTTGTTTTCTTCTTCCTAAGTAACATTAAAGAATTCTTGACTGCTCTTTAATACTTAGGATATTGTTGCTTGTTTCATTCATGTTTTTATACATGCTAAGTATGACTTACGGCATGCCCTGCTTACCTATGGCTAGCTACAGTTCCATCGATGAAATTTCTCTTTGACTGATTAGATTATCATTTTGTTGAACCAAGGAGGCCTAGTTTCGATCTAGCCCTTTGCCTAAAATTATGAAAATCTCGTTGTTCAAAGTGCCCAATAACTTGAAGTACTATGTTTAGGCGTTCCAGCATAGTAAGTTAAGTTGTTTGTCCGTCTTAAGTGTTTTCCCCAAAGTCTGATAGCCATTTCCCAAAGTTAGAGGGTCATATACTTCTATGCATGGCTTGAATGTTTATTTCTATGTATTGATTAGCTTGTAGTTACATTTTTCATGATTAATGGCTTGCCCTACCATGTTTATGTCTGCTATTAAACTAGTTATGCTTGAAACTCTTTGTTGTTCACAAATTTGATGTCCATTTACTCCATTTTGCCTAAAGATCCTTTCTACCTTGAATCAAATCGGCCCTTCAACAGCCTTGTATCACCGTCTGATAGCTTTCTTGACCTTTTCGACCCCATAGCCTAGTTGATCTGACATCTTTTTACCTATCTTATATCTTTGATCAGTTTCATCCCTCACAACTAAAAAACCAAAACCAAAAAACTTACTTCATAACTAGCCTAAAATCAGAACACAATAAACAAACACACAGATATCCCTTACACATATAGAGAGAGCCCTCTCTGAGTCTAGGAAGGCTAGGTCCTTAGGCTCCAAAGCTTGGTTTGATGTTACACTGTCATTTGGCTTGCCAATCAGCCAAATCACGAGAACCTAACAGCATGGAGACATTTTTCTAGGGAGACCACTGGACCAACAGAGGAGGATGGATGCTTCACATGTTGGGGCACCACTCATTAATTTTAGGAGAGTGGAAACCTTGGGAGATAACTTCACATCGCTAAGAGTATTGGGTAGACTCGAGGAGGAGAGAGAAATTCTCTCAACATAATTTTCACCCACTCTCATTTCAGATTCTGCGCTGTGGCAAAAGAAGTAGGGGAAGGATAGCAGCCTTCCAACTGGCATCTTTGGCATGAGAGATGTCAAAGAAGGAGATGACCATATGACAGATGTCCTTCATGAGGAATCATCAGCACTGTCACTATGGAGGATAGATCCATGTTGGAGCTCCGAATTGTTGGTGGAGTATTCCCAGGATCATCTAGCTTGCATGATATTGACAGATCAACATATGAGGAGATGCATAGATCATGTGTAGATAGGAGAGATACATAACTCTTTGGAGGAGTTAGCACAACCACCTCTTTTCTCTTTGAGGATGAGAGGAGACTCATTTTTTAGCCACTCCATTTGCATGAGAAAAACTTATGGTAAGGGTATTGTTATTTGCATGATGATTTGTATATTCATCCCTTAACCATATTTGTACAGGATGTTGCTCCAAGGAGGAGAATTTTTTTTTCTAGACCCCATGGTATACTTTAGGCCATGAGCACTATCGATAACCACTCCCTAGGAGGACTTGGGGAAGAAGTGTAGTTTGGAGGACATACTCACCTTGCACCATACATCATTCACCTTCTCCATATATTTGAGGAGAGTGGGATAGCAAGCAAGTGGTTGAGAGGCCACATTTGTTGTCATACTCTTTTGCAGTTGAGGGTCAGACTACATTGGTTACAATTGAGGGACCATTGTCCTTATCCCTTGCCATACATGACATCAAGCATGGTTCTCATTATGGTTCATTATGTTGCTATTGTCTTTATGTATGTTGAAAGCATGATTTGGGGAATGGCACATTGGTTGGATGTGTCCCTTGGGGGAGAAATCTCCCACATTATTTTCATTGCATGTTCTAATGGGAGCATGAGAGGACATGTGGCCACTATAGCAAAACATTTGTTTCCATTTGAGGTGAGCCATATGATTGTTTGGATGCCATGTGATGGTGACTTCCAACTCATCACATATGAGATGGATTGGGACAACATGTTTCATAACGCTGGAGAAGATATCCTTGGAGGTCTAGTTTTCATTTTTCCACTTGAGGGAAACATTATTGCAGCCCAATATCAACATATACTCTACACTTATCCTAAGTGGAGAGAAGGACAACATGGGGTAGGCTATTTTGTCTACCAAGATCAGATTTTCAGCCCACCTATATTGCAGCTGCCAAAGGTGGAAGATGATTGTCAAGAGTTGCCATGTTGGGAGGTAACTCACTTTGTATGGACGATTGCTTGGGGAATGGAGGATCCATTTGGGGAAAAAATTTCCTCAACACATTGCAGAATCCATGCCTTGGGTGGAGATTTTCCAGTTCTATCCTTACAGTTTCTTGAGGACAAGCAACATTTGGGAGGGGAGGACTGTAATATTCCCATTTTAGCACATAGCTAAATAGAATATTAAAATTTTGTTTTTATCACCTAGAAGCTTAATAAATTGGTAAGGGAACCCATTCTTATGGAAGACATGAATAAAATCCATCATAATGTGAAAGGGATCATCAGAGTAGCCTTATTTTTCACCTTCAAGTGTGAAAAGTGGCAAATGCATGAAGACAAGGTCAGGTTTGACCAAGTCAGCAGCGCTACAATAGGAGGAGTGGATCACTTTAGAAGACAACGTAGTATGAATAAGGAAGAGGATATTTGGTGGAGGAAACCCTAATGAGTGGGACCCATGGGGAGAGAGCTTTCACTTGTTTAAAAGGAGGGCAAGGCAGCCATTTTTATTCATGAATTGGATTATTGATTTCATTGTCTATGCAGACATTGTGCATTCTTTTGTTGTTTAGCAAAGTTGCTGGGGGAATTTCTATTTAGGATTACCTTCAACTTCTTGAGAGGCCTCTTTAAGGATTTTTCTTCACTCTCCACATACTTGGCTCAAGGCCAAAGCCACCTCCTTCAGTCACAGTGTTATTCCTAAAGCAGGATAACTTTGTGTTGCAGGGTGTTGCAGTGGGGACTCCACAACACCACTTCCTTGGCTCAAATTTCAGAGGAGGGAGCTTCTATTCCTCTGGGAGGTTAGTAAGGGAGATTCTAGAGCATATTTTAGATCATTGGCATCAGGCCAAGTACTTCCCTTCACCAATATCTCAGTCCCTTCTCTTGACTGTGTTATTTCTGAGTGCATTTGCAGTGGGAACTTGCTCCACTATTTTGGAGGGTGAGATCTTCAGGGATTGGATCAGCCTTTCACCTGAGAGATCCTTTGGATGAGATTCAGCCATCATTGTAGCATCATCATCCATCTACATCCATTTCCAGTTTTATAGTTGCAGCTGCTTCCCAACAACTCCGGCATTTCTACAGATTTGCCATTTTGTACTTATTTCAAGCAATCCTTTTAAGGATTGTGTATTTTTGTTTCGAGGGGTTGAGATCTTTCTCCCCCAATTTTATTTGAGATGTATATTGTCACATTTGTGTTTTGACACTATTTTGTAGCAGTCCTCCTTTATATAATGCATTGTCATAGCTGGGGCTTCTTTTGTATAGCATTATTTCTCCATTTGTCATGCATATGTTTCATTGAGGCTGCATTGCCTAGCTTGAGAAGTCATTTCCTCAAGATCTTGTATACATTGTTGCTGCTCTAATATAATGTAATGGTTATGTGGATCTTCCGGCATTCTTGTATTAATGCATTCACTTCTATTTTCCAACTCATGTTTATGTATTTTTTATCTCCACATTGGTAATATATTGAGATATTCCTAATAGTGTAGCTGTTCCAATTTTAGAATATTACATTTCCTAAGTAAGGATGGTAAATCCTAAGTCATAAATTCACAAAAAGGTAAATAAAATATCTCACTATAATTTGCAACTAAGCTAAGAATATTATATTTCCATTAAGAAATATGTGTTACTTTTCATAAGAGAGAATGAACTAGGTGATGAATCAGTAATAATAAAGGCATCCTTAGAGGGAAGTACTAAAGCGAAAATTTACTAATTGGAGGAGTTAATACAAACATATAGAGGGGTGTTATATGATCCTAATGGATCTATCAACAAATAGGGAAGTGAATATTAAGGTATAGTACTTGTTTCCTGACTCCCCGTTACTAAAGATTAGGCTATATAGATAGTGTTTTCTAGAATAAGATGAAGTGAAGAAGAAATTGTTGTAATTGTTGGAGTGGGAAGTGATTCGTCCAAGCATATTTCCTTATGTGTCACCTATCATTATTACACCCAATAAGGATAAGACTTAAAGATGCGTATCAATTACAAATATTTGAACAATATTACACTCAAGAATCAATACCCTCTACTCGAGATCAATGATTTATTGAACCAGTTGTAGCAGGCCAAATATTTCACCAAGCTAGATCTAAAATTAAGATAACACTTGGTATATGTCAAACAAGAAGACACATATAAGGTATCATTCAAGAAAATACAAGGCTAGTATGAATTGTCGATCATTCCATTTATTTTTTCTAATGTACCAATTACAATTATGAGACTAATGAATGATGTCTTATGTGCATATTTATTGATATGTTATATATCTATATTGATATATAAATTTATATTTCTACCTAGGAGGAGCACATCTCATATCTCATGCAAGTGTAAGATACTTAAATAACACCAATTTTTGGTTAACCTCAAGAAATGTGTTTTTTATTGGTAGTCATTGATGTATTTAGGGTATGTGATTGGTGGAGGGGAAATCAAAATAAATCCCTAAAATATGGAGGCCATCATAAAATGGTCAATTCCTGCAAATGCCACTAAAATTAGGATATTTATTTGGGCAACACATTACAAGTAATAAGAGTTTCAAGTAGTGGAAGAATATGTAGAAGGATTTCAATGAGCTAAAATAGAAGATCACTCAAGCACTAATTTTTTTATTACCAAACTTATAAAAGCCTGTCGAATTGCTGCCATATGCAAGTGAGTATGCTATGGGAGAAATATTTATCATGCAAGGAGGCAAGTTGGTTTGTTATCATATAAAAATGTTTAATCATCGGGGAGTCTTAAATTACCCTACCTATGATAAGGAACTATATTCCCTAGTACAATTTGTTGAGAAGTAGAAGCACTATATAATAGGAAAAGAAAACATTATTCACATAGACCACTAGCCACTATAATATTTGCAAGCCTAGAGTAAGCTTCTACAAACCAAACGTTATGAATGGATGGGTTTCTTGCAACAATTTCATCTAGTCATTAAGTAAAAGAAGGGAAACACTAATAAGCTATCATAATTGATTTAAAGCCACACATGGCTAAGATTGTAGCTTTTATAACTCTTACGCACATGGATCCATTTGTTGATGATGCATACAAAGAGGCATACACATAACATGAGAAGTTAAAGAAGGTGTTTTAGTAGCTATAGGGACAAATTCATATAGAAGAAGATGAAAACAACATTAATTACCATATATAGAATGGTTTACTCTAGAATTTGGATAATCTCTGTGTTCCTAAAGGTGAAATATTGTAGCTTTTTAAAGAGACACATATCTGCAATGTTGCAGGACGTTTTAGTGTTGGAAAGACAATTGCTAACTTACAAAGATATGTGTATTGGCGCATAATGTAAGAATATGTAGCATAATATATTAAAGGATGCATATTATGTTGTACCAACAATCTAAGTAATAGAAAACATGGTATGTACCATCCCTTACATATACCAACTCGAACTTGGGAAATAATTTCCATGGATTTTGTGAGTCATTTACCAACAACACAATTGGATATGACTATTTATTTGTGGTAGTCGAAAAGTTTAGCAAAATGTGCATAAAAATGCCTTATAAAAATACCATTAACGGACAATGTCCTTTGAATAGATCTAGGTGCACTTAGGGATACAAAGGAACATCATCTCAGAAAAGGATACTAGATTTCTTTGTCCCTTTGGAACACACTTTGGGATAATATGGACACTAAATTGAAGAGGTCTACAACACTCCATCCATAACGAGATGGGTAGAAAAAAGTAGTCAAGATTAATTTGGTGTAAATTTTGATGGGTTACAATTAGAAGCATTCAAATACCTAGGATGAAAACCTAATTTATATTCATCATTGTTTAACAATGAAATACACACTTTTATTGGAAATCCCCCTTTTTAAACTTTTTGTATGTCACTCCACCTTCGTGTTTGGATTTTGTATATGGATAGAAAGGAGGGGTGAGGGAATACCTCATAGCCAAATAAGCATTAAAAGCATAGAATTTTGTTTAAAATATTAGGTATACCCATTTACAATTACAAGAGACATTAAAGAAGTCATAGGAAAGGTACAAGGCTTGAAATGGCTAGCAGAGAATAAAGAAATCATTCGAAGTGGGAGATATGGTTTGGTTACTTACATAGTTTTGGTAAGAAGAACACGAATTTATAATATGGTCTGTTATAGTTCAATTTGGGCACCATTTCCAATGACCTAGTTAACTGGACATCATCTCCAGGACCAATGATCAAGGGTCTATCATTCCCTATCATTTCAGTTGCTACATGCCCTAAGACAAGAAACAAGACAAATCAAGTAAGACTTTCATCAAGAAAAGGTTTCCAACATTTGAAGCTTATTATATAACATATGATAGCTCACCAACACAGGCTCTAAGGGACCTAAGCGCATTGCATATGCAGGTAGCCCCATGCAAGGCTGCTCTGCAAAGCAGTTCCCGACATTCACAGGTGCGTTGGTCACATTGGGAACGAAATTCTCATTTTTCTGGAATCTCCACTTGGCCAATGCCTTATAGAATAGTTCACATGTGTCAAGCTTCGGATCCAAGTGTCCATTTGACATCTACATAATTTGAAACATGTCTTGCCTATTATTGGAAAGTCAATGATTGCAAAACAACCTACAGTTCATCTATAAATTGAGCACAGATCTGAGTACTTGAGAAGGAATAATTTGAGTAGAGAAATGCTGGAAGATTTTCAATTGAGAGCTAGATTTGTATAGTTTCTGCTGGAGAGATTTATACTGTGATGAGGCTTGGGGAAGTTGTTGGAAGGTCACTTCAAATCAGTCACTGGGTTGTAACCTCTCCTTTTATCATCAATAAAGAGTACTGCTTATTTTTCCCTATATGCATCTGTATTGGCTTTGATTTTCCATATTGCAAGATCTTGGTTGATGTATATGGTTTATGCTTTACTAATTTAGCTAACTAGCGTGAATAGATATCTATATTATTGCATCTTCTATTGTTTCAGTGTTCTTTCTTATAGGAATCATTTAGCACAAAACAACTTGAATTTGAAGCTGCAACAGAAGCGACATAAGGAGCCATTTGGAAGTGACTGATCAAGTAAGCCTCCAATCCTCTCTGTGTATCTATTCTGAGTTAGGAAAAAAATTTGTATAGTCTTTCACCTATTGCTCTAGACTAGCATCTATCTAGGGAAGCGTGATTTATTCGTAATTCACAATTCTGGCCCAACAAATTGGTGACTCTGCTGGGGATAATTTCTCTTAGTTCTATATGTTTAAGCCTATGATTTGATTTGTTTATCCACCTAATATTTGTTACTCATAAAGATTAAAATTTTTCAAATTCAAATTTGAAAAGGAAGTGAGTTAAACAATAGTATTTTTCTTTGTATATTGCGCCCAACGCACCCTTAGACTAGACACAGTGCTTTGCAAAGCACTGTCTCCCTTCCTAGCCTGCGTTGCAAAGAAATGTCTCCCCTTGGATACTGCGTTGACTCCTGAAAACACCCAAATTCGCTTGAATTTACCTTTGCAATTTGCTTCAGTTTTGTTTGCTGCTGATTTTTGAAAAGTTTGATCTTCAATTGACCAGTGACTCTATATACTTCTTCCTCCTTTAACTGAAAATTTGTTCAATGTTTGTTTAAAAAAAAAATTATTTATCATTAACAAATTGATTTCAAAGTAATTTTTATGGTCACATTAAGAATCATTTGCTTTCGAAATAGGAAATTGTCGTAAAATCTTCATTTCCTTGATAGGAGAAATTGTCGTTGAAATCCTCATTTTTCCTTCAAAAGAGAAATTTTTGTTTGTATTCTTTGTTTCTTGAAAGTAAAAAGAATTTGAATTGCTAATTTAGTGCACTTAGTTTCTTTTCTACATTTATAACATTAAGGAAACTGAAAATAAAAACTTGCATTTGCATGTAGAATAATGTGTGTTTTGCAAAAGGAACATTAGGAAATCTGAATTTAGTTTGTGCTCATTGATTTGTTTTCTCACAAATTATTGCTCTCTTCCCTTAGTAGCTAGGATTATCATTGAAAAAGCTGAAAGTGAAAGATTTTTTATCATTCTTAGCTTGCATTTTCGGAATTTTCCAATACATCATCGCGGTGAAACTTTGAAAGGAAAATTTTTAAGCAAGATCAACATAAAATTAATCTCAATTTACTTAACAACACATTGGAACCATAACGATAACATTTAGAAGGTCTAGGCTAGAGACGTGTTCCGGTGTCCTAAAACATAGCAGTTGTCGTTAACTTGTCTGCGATACATTCCGAGTGTGATACCTCACTCCACGTACGCAAGTATATCGTAGCTTGTCCATGTACTTTCAGGGATATCGGGCAGTGTTACAGTACAATAATTATAAAAGGGTGCTCTCACTGTGTGGTTTCACATCAGACAGTGCTAATACGGACTTGGGTCTCCACGTACCTTCAAGTATATTTGGGAGGGAAAATTTTAGGTGTTATCCATCCATAGTGAACCAAGTCGGGTGCCTTGAAATTGTGATACACCGAACACAGTATTCAGGGAGATTTCATGCCCGTACTTCTTGGTTCGCCATGAGGTATTCTGTAGTTCACAGTTTCTTGGTAAACCCTTTTGCCTAGCATTACCCTCTTTTTGTTTATTTGTTTTTTTGGTTAAAATAAATCAATAATCATGGAAGAACAAAATCATATCCTCCATCGTTCACGTAGATTAGCTTTAAAACCACCTTTACCGCTAGAAGTTACTTTTGGTAGGCGAAGGCGATCATGATCTGTCGAATCAAGTACAATCTGTACCTCTGGTGAACATCATATTTTAAAGTAGAGTTAGCACAAATTGTTTCCACATATCCTGGTTCATCTACTGTTGTCAAAACGAAGTCTTCACAACTACCTGTGGTCACAATCCATCCAATCAATGAGACCATAACTCCTGGAACCGAAGTTGTTCAATCACAAATTGATCCAGATCCTGTCTCTTCTTTTCCAACACATCTGAGTCCTGAAGTCGAACAACCGGAAGTTGTTCCTACCTTGGTCATCCCACAAACTTCTATAGCTATTGAGACTCCTATATCACATAGTCAACTGTCTGAAATATATTTTGCGCCTAAAGATGAATTTCTTCCTTCTGGTTTAATTGCGATTGAAGAAATCCCACAAGACGATACACCTTTAACTCCAACCCATTTTGGGGGGGACCTTTACTTGTACGATTCTTTTCCTCAATCATTTCCATCTGCTTTTGTTGATCCTGTTCCCATTCAATCTCCCATCGATTTTCAAGGGTATACATTTGGTCAAACAACCATATTTGAACCAATATCTTCGCTTGGGTCTACTGTTTCAATTACGTCAGCTCCTAACCTCGCTACTCTGTCGATGTTCACAACTTCACCAGAGTCATATTTGCACGGTGACCCTACGGTCCCAACAGGTTACAAATAATTATATAGCACTTTATCTGGTGCATATTTAATACCATGGTATTTACCAGTGTCATCATCTGGTATTTTAACTAGTAGTCCTATCGTTAGTATTGAACGACTTGATTCATTATATACATCATCAAGGAAATATCAAGTCGGTCCTCTTGGGTCAATTCCTTTAAGTACCATATCAACTGGACTCCCAGCACTTGGAGAAAATTATTTTCCGTCTTATTATTCTCCTTATGCTGGGGGGAAAAATTTGGTCACCCAATATGACAGTACTCCGTAACTTTTTGGTCAAACTAATACTGAATTGAATGTTTATCAATGACAGCCCACTCTGCCTATCCAACCACAAACAATTGTACACTTGTATCAACTGGTTCAACCTGTTACACCCACTTCATTACCACTTGTTAATACATCTCTACCCTTGTTACATAATCAAAATATTTTACATCAACCTTATCATGCGGGTTCTTCAACTCAATATCATCAAATTTTGGGTCCACAGACTCAAAATCCTTTGGTTAATTTACAACAACCTGTATCAGGTATAATTTATTCACAAGCTGGTGTACCATTTTATGGGATGTCACAACCGCAACCTGGTTATACATATCAACCGAATCCAAGTTATACTAATTTGGTTTATAATGTTAGTGGACAGACCCTTTGGCATCCATAGGCCCAAATGCCTCAAACTTCATTTCAAAAAGTATCATATCTAGGATTTGGTCAGCAGAATCCTCAAGCGTTTTCTATGCAAAACAACCCCTATCTGGGTTACCAGCAACAGATTTCGTATGCCGGTGCTCAAAGGCATGTTGCTCAAACAATTCCATCTTACCCTGGCTATGCTCAACCTGACCTTAATCGACAGTTTCCTTTTGTTGCAACCTTGGAATTACCAGATTTAAACTGGTTAACCAATGATCCTATAAATTATGCTCCTTGGTCGCCGGTGATACCCCATAAATTACCCTCTGATATTCCTAAATTCAATGGAAACCTTGGAGAAGATCTGTCGACTCATTTCATGACTTATCATTTATGGTGTTCATCAAATTCCCTAAATGATGATTTTTTTCGACTACATCGTTTTCAGCGTACGCTCACATGTCTGGCTGCTAAATGGTACATTGAGTTACCTAGAGCTTCTTTTGATAATTTCACTGCTTTAGCTACTGTCTTTTTGACCCACTTCTAGTTACCGATTAGATACGAAACTGGAAGGGAACTCTTGACCAACTTCAAACAAACTAATGCTACTCAAATTTCTGATCATATTCATGAGTGGCGTCGTCGTCAACGAATGGTTAAGACATTTGTTCCGGATCAACTACTTGCTGAATGGTTCATTAAGTCCCCGTTACCATCTATAACTGAGGATGTGGCTAAGCGTGGCATCGTCACATACGAGAAATTTATCACTCGTGCCTAATATTTAGACTTGATTTACACTCTGTCCGACACGCTCTATGAAAAAATTCCTAATACGCTGCGATCTAATTTCAATGTTCCTCCTCAAGAAAGGAATCACATGCCAGAGATGGCTTGATAGGCATTGTAAATACACACCACGCTACTTCTCCTGCTCCTACTTCCAAAATTAATGTTGTGTCATTTGACAAAGGCAAGGGTGACAAGAAACCAGGAAGTAAGAAAAAAGGGAAATAAAAGAAAAAGAAAACTTCTAACCCACAGGAAAGATCATCTGATCAACCATCTGGACCACAGAAACCTTGTTTTCCATGCATATTCTATAACAAGGAACACTTTGTTAGGGATTATCCTCACCGTGCTAAAGTCTAAAAAATCATCAAGACTTCCCATACATCAGTTGTGTTGACAGACCCATTTCCAAATCCGGACACTAATTTGGTTGCTACGGATCCAGCTCCTAGTTCCCAAGTGTTAATGTTATCCACCACAAAACCTTCACAAGATATTTTGGTGTCAACATGTAATAAAGACTATGGTAGTTCATCCACTGATCAACCTACTACCTCGACAATGAATCCATCTACTGAATTAGTACCACCTACTGTTATTCCTGAATTGACAATTAAGCCACCAAAGGGAGTAATTCATAAATCGACATATAATCCTCGAGCAAGAGCTGCACAAAATTATAATATAGTTGAAGATTTCGATTAATCCCCTTTAGCTATGTCTGCTCTTGAGGTATTATAAAATTGTCCCTCCCAAAATCAGGCTTTATTGTTGGCCATTGGTGGAATTGGTCCTACTGATTCTAATCTTGTCTTTAATCATATGGGCTATGTACCGCAGCTACCACCAAAATTGGCATTCTCCATACAATCAAATGTTCTCAATCACTTTGTTCATTGCACTATTATTGATGAGGGAGCATCTACGTGCATTATTTCTCTAAACTGTTGGAAGTCACTTGGCTCGCTACGATTATCACAATCATCAACGACGTTGAATACTTTAGATGGAAAAAAATATAAAACTTGTGGTATTATCAATAACCTGCATGTTGAAATAGGGAGAAAAACAAGAAATATTGATGTCGAGGTTGTTAACGAACCCCTTGACTATAATATTTTACTTGGAAGACCATGGGTATATGCAATGACTGCAATTGTTTCTACATACTTTAGAATGATTGCCTTTCCACATAAAGGTACAATCACAGTCATTAATCAATTATCCTTTTTTCCCTCCGCTTCGCAGGTAACTAGAAGCATTCCGTTTGTTCACTTACCACAACTAGAAATTTAGAACATTGGTGTAGGACTCTTAAAGGATTCCACTCTCATGGGAACCTTTGCATTACTACGACCTGCGACGTCGGCAGAAATTGCAAGTATAGAGACCTGCGACATGATCTCTTCCACTCTATCTGGCTTAAGGGAGAATACGGGTGATTCTGATATTTCTACGTTGGATGAATTTTTACCACCCAACCCTATTGAGCTGGCATAGAAATCAATCTATTTAGCTTGGGCGGCAAATCTGAAATCAGCGTCACCGAGTGTTTGGGTTGATCGTTTATTAGATTTTGGTACCCCATATGATCCATTTTCCTCAACGTTATTGACAGATGAGAATATTTTGGAAGCTATGATGTCAGAAGGAGAACCATGGGAAGATTATCATCATCATTCCCATATTCCTAATTATGAAGAAAACAATCTTAGTGAACTATATCACCCATCCATCAAAATTTCTTTTCGAATTCTTTACCGATTAATGCAATCGATTCCGAGTGAAATTTATCAAATATTGAAGAAACCATTTCTATCAATATTTCGACCAAACCGGGCACTGTGGAAAATATTCATGTCGGTGTATCTTGTTCTCCATCATAACTTGAATCATATCGCTCTTTATTTCGTGAATTTCGTGATGTATTCGCTTGGTCTTACGAGGAAATGCTAGGCATAGATACTAGTATAGTTGAACACACTATTAATATGTATCATGATGTCAAATGGGTCCGTCAACGACTTTGTCCTATTCATCTGAATAAAGCAGCTGCCATTAAAGAAGAAGTTGAAAATTTTTTGCATGTTGGTTTCATTTACCCTATTCCACTAACTGAGTGGATTTCCAATATCATTCCCGTTATGACAAAACAAGGAACCATTAGAGTGTGCATCGATTATTGGGATGTCAATATAGCTTGTCCAAAAGATAACTATCCTACTCCGTCTATCGACCAGATTATTGACGATTGTGTTGGATGCAAAATATTCTCGTTCATGGATGGATTTTCTGGCTACAATCAAAAACCAATATCCGCCCAGATGACCAACATAAGACAACATTCATCTGTCCCTAGGGCACATTCACATATAGGAAACTTCATTTTGGTTTAAAGAACGTTGGGGAAACGTTTTAGAGAGAAATGGATTATTATTTCAACAACATCAAGCACATTGTTCAACCATATCTAGATGATTTACTAGTGCATTGACGAAATCAGACTCATCACCCGATGCATTTAAGGGCCATTTTCTTATGCTGTCGACACTACAAAATATGCCTCATCCACATAAATGTTTGTTTTGTGTTGGTTTTGGTTGATTGCTTAGATTCGTAGTCTCAAAAGAAGGAATTCGAATAGACCCATTGAAGATTAGAGCCATTCTCGATTTTCCTGCGCCATCAAATTTACTTCAGATACAAAAACTTCAAGGAAAGGCTAACTTCCTGAGAAGGTTCATTCCAAAATATGCCGAAATGGCTAAAGGATTTACTCGATTATTGAGAAAGGGGGTTCCCTTCCATTGGGACCAAGTTGCGCAAGCTTCTTTTGATGTTGTCATGGACACTCTTGTTTGAGCGTCATTAATGTATCCTCCTAATTATCAAAATGATTCTTTCCTATATATCGTCGCAGCTGAAATGACCATCGCTATGGTATTGGTCCAAGTAGAAGATGGAATTGAACATCCAATCTATTATTTGAGTCGTAATCTCAATGATATCGAAGTTAAGTACTCGTACGTAGAAAAGCTTGCCTTGGTAGCTCTTCAAGCTGTCCAAAGATTTCACCATTATATCCTGCTTCGAAAAACAACAATAGTTTTAGATTACAACCCCATGACTTATATCTTATCGCGTCAATTGTTGGGGGGGAATATTCAAAATGGATTGTCATTTTGCAGGAATTTGATTTGGAATTCATCAAATCCAAGTCAAAATTTTTGGCTGAGCTTCTCTATGACTTTCCCTCTGATAGTACCGCTACTATGTCGGAACCATCTATTCGAGACAAGTCTCTGTTTCTAATCAGATCATCTGATCCTTGGTATGGGGATTTCATCATTTATCTCCAAACCCAAATTTTTTGACCTAATACTCTTTCTCAGAACAACGACATATTCGATACTAAGCCAAATATTATTTGATCATCGACAATACACTTTATCATCGTGGTGTCGATACAATTTTAAGGAGGTGCCTCACTCATGAGGAGGCTGAAAAAGTGTTAAATGATTTTCATGCTGGGGATTGTGGTGGAAACTTATCTGGATATGCTACCATGCAGAAGATACTTCACGCTAGTTACTTTTGGCCTACTATTTTTCGAGATTGCATCCTCGCAGTCAGAAGTTGTCATGCATGCCATATTTTTTATCGTAAAATCCGCAAACCACCAGCGCCAATGCATCCTGTTGTCTCTGCTAGACTATTTACGAAATGGGGTATTGACTTCATGACCTGTAAACCTCCTTCGGCTGGGGCGCATGGTTATATTATTGTCGTAGTCGACTATTTTACCAAATGGGCCGAAGCGATGCCTACATTTAACAACAGAGGACAAACAGTTGCACTGTTTTTCTTTAACCACGTTATTGCATGGTTTGGGGTCCCACTGGTCATAGTTACAAATCATGGAAAGCATTTTCGTAACCACATGATGTCTGAATTGACTGCTAAGTTAGGATTGTCACATGATAATTCTACTCCTTATTATCCACAATCAAATGGACAAGTTGAGGCTATTAACCAAATTCTTAAACGAATTCTTCAACGAATGATAGGAGTCCGTAAAAGGAATTGGAATTTGATACTGTACTCCACCTTGTGGGCGCATCAAACCTCGGTGAGAAACAAAACCATATTTACTCCTTTTCAATTGGTGTATGGTTTGGAAGCTATCTTACCAATCCAATGCGAAATATCATCGTTAAAACTTGCGATAGACTTGTTACTTGACACCTGAGAAGAAGAAGCATGTCTCCTTAACCTCATCCATCTTGATGAAATGTGTCATGAAGCCCAATTGGCCAACAAAGCGCATAAGAGACATATAAAGGTGCAATACGACAAAAATGTCCAGCCTCGCATCTACTGAGAGGGCAACTTGGTCCTTCTTTACGATCAAGAAACTGATGTAATAGGTATAGGGAAATTTGAGCCATTGTGGCATGGCCCCTATATTTTCAAAAGAGTTCTTGCTAAGGGTGCCTACAAGTTAGTTGATTACGATGGGATTCCATTGGCAAAACCTAGAAATGGGTTGTATCTTAAACGTTACTATGCTTAATCATGAGCGTAGTAATTTTTTGTCTTATATTTTATATATGCTGTTGATTTGCATTCACTATTTTAATTTGTTTTTAGAGTTTTATTGACGTTAGTAATCCGCTTTACATTTTATTGCAGATGTATAAATCTTCGGAACCATTTGTTTTATATGCTAATGTTGCTAGTCGTAGTACGCAGAATCTATCCTCTGCAGCATGGGCCATTTTCGCTCTGAACGACGAGTTAGTGATTTTTCGAGGGATTTTTATTGGTAGATCGATGAACAATATCGCTGAGTATAGCGCGTTAATCGAAATTCTCACTGATGCCATTTGATTTGGTATTAACTGCATAATTGTAAGGTTAGACTCACAACTTGTGGTATTACAACTTACTAGTGTTTATAATGTTAGAAATCAAACACTTCTTAGATTGTTCCTATGAGTTCTAATTTTGGAAAGACATATTTATTTCATTCAATATCAACATATTTATAGAAGTTTGAATGCATTGACTGATTCATTAGCTAATCAAGTTTTAGACAAACATTTGCAACATAGGTAAAAGAAAACATTCACATCATTGAATAGGATTGCACAATAAACATAGGAAAAACTATGAAATCATATAAATAGATAGTTGTAGGTTTTTACAAAATTTGTGCCCAAGACACATTGATCATCTGACCTCAAAATTTCACAAGTAAACTAGTGGTGCTCATGGTAACATTCTATCGATTTAGAAATCCTACGAAGTAATCACATCCAACAGTTAGGAACCCCAATAGTGTGTCACTATAGTCGCATGGGTAATTCTTTGACCCGGAAATCTAGAATTCTGAAGGTTAAACCCTCTATGTGATACTAAATCTCGGCTAGAGTCTTAGCCATATCAAGGTCCTGAAGGACTGCTCTCCTGAAAGCCCTCTTTGCTGGCGCATCCGCTTCGTGCTTTGGTTCCTCTACTGGTTGAACACTACCAATATCTACATTACATCAAACATTTAGTTTAGTCTTAGGAAAATATCAAAATACAAAAACATTGTATAAACCTTAGAAAAATCAAAAAACATGGTAAAAAAATTCTTACCCATTTCACCCCACTGAACGCCTTGTGGTAATACTAAATCTGGATCTCCTCGGAAGTCATTGCCTGCGTATTCATACTCATTGATGGTGACGATCTATCGTCAGAAGCAGGTGAGGAATGTAGTAGAGAACACAATGGTCCATTGGCTTGCATGCTAACCCATGAGTTCTACCCATCTTTGCATTCGACGATCTCTACGACTAGATATATCCAGTGTTACATGTTGTTGCTGCATCAGTGGAATCCGTTCCAAACAGAAGGAGATAAGGATTGAACCATAACTAAAGTTCTTCTTCCTTCCTCCCTTTTCTTTGTTCAGTTATTCCTTTATCTGAGATAGAACAGCTTCAGACCAATTGAATACTATTGGCTCTAAGCACTCTAGCATGTACTGCATATACGATCTGTTTGCTACATGTAGTGTAACGGTGCCAGCAAGTTTAGCGATCGTGAAAAGGATGGTTCTCAAAGGAAAATCCCTGACATATCGGATGCTTATTTTTCCATCTTTGCTAGGTTCTGCCCCTAGATAGAAATACTGCATAAAATAATCCCTCACTATCTCTCCTCCAACGGTAGACCCTATGAGAGAAATGGGCAAACCTCTCCTCGAAAAATCTGTGAGAAAATACACATCCTCAACTGTTATGGGAACCACTTTTTTCTTAATGTGAAATGCCTCTATCGTTGGATCCCATGCTCGAACTAAGAACTCCAAGAGTACTATTTGTTGCCTCATCCCTGAAAATTTGAAGTACTTAAGTAGTCCACAATCTCTTAGGGCTCTTACAGTACCCAGATCATTCAAGACAATCATATCTGGTTCTTCATGTTCTCTTTCCCTCCATGTAATCATCATTATAATCCGATGGAAACCTGAAATACAACGATAAGATCCATTAGATTCCATTCATTGCAAAAAACTAGGCAAATTTTGAGCACAACATGAAAACTAAAAACTTTAACTGCACCCAACACACTCCCTGGGCTGAGACAATGCATTGCACATGCAAGTACCCTTCATTGTACCTTCTATGCAATGAAGGTTTCGAAATTCAGGGGTTCGTTGCCCTCATTTTGGGAAGAATTTACCCTAGGGGCATTAAAACCTTAAAAATTTGCAGAGAATGGAGATGAAATGAATACCAAAGGGAAGAGGAGGTTCATGGTACTAACCTGGATCAAACGTTGACAAAATCCGTCCACAGAAATGACCGCAATCAATGACTGAAGTTCAGGGGAAAAATTAGGTTCAGAGCTCCAAAATGCAAATGGTAACTATGGAATGGTAAAAATGAATAATGAAACTACTTTTTAATAGTCATTTAATTATTTGCAAGTTAAATTTATTGCTATGACTATAGTTTTATTATGTTTTTATCATGAAACAGGTATTTTTAATCCATTTTATGTTGTTCTAAACAAGAAATACAACTGATGAAAAGATTAGTCGTGCAGATTTATTCAAAGAATGACTTGACCACAAAGCATACTTTTCCTCCTTATTTTTCAAGCTTTGATAAAAACAAAAAAGGATTTGAAGTGCACTTTTATCTTTTTTTCGAGCTTTGATAACAACAAAAAAGGAACCCTTGGATTCTTCTTTCAGCTCTTTTCAGACTCCAATAATGTGAAAATATTTCTGAGCACTTGTATAAGTTTAACCCTTTTATGGACTGAGATGTATTATTTTAGGTCTGAGTGACAAATTTACGAAAAAAGTATTTTTGGAGTTCTCTTTCGTCCTCTTTTTCAGACTCTCCAAATATGAAAAAGGACCGGGCTATCATTTTCGTTAAGCTCGTTAAAACATAAAATAGCGATGGGCTTGTCGATCATGGAAATAATCGAGTTTCATTCATCACTAGACTTGTTAAATTATTAAATAGTGATACTTTATTTTCCAAAAGGGTTGAATTATATATCAATCAAATGTTATCCTCCTCAAGCTTGTTAAAAAATAATGAGGTACTGGTCGACAAATGACCAGGGAAAATTTGGGAAAAGTGAGCAAAGTTTATTTTTGGTAGCAAGTCGCTCTTGAACATGACACTTCTTTCACTCCATGTTCGTCACTGTTTGGGTTGGGTAATCATCTTGACGTTTCATTCACGCCTATGGTTCTTCATACCTTCACTTCGGTTTTGGGTTAATGGTACCAACTCATCACGGTGTCGTCGATATGTTCAAGAGAAGTCATCCAATGATTTAAAACTCATCCTTCTGCAGTACTTGTAAACCTTCATTTTCATGACCGTCATCCTTGAAAATTTATATATCAAGTCATACCCTTGTCTCTGAAATCAGTATCTCTAGTTTTACAATAAGGTGACTTCCTGTCGATGACAAATAAATATCTAGGAAGTTCACTTAGAAACATCAGATTCCAATACCATGAGGCTTGTTACAGCATCGACAAGATCCTTGCTTCCAGACATTTGACCAAAAGATTTTATTTGGCGTTCGACATCAAATCATCTATTCACACCTTACAAAATGTACTGTAGTACCTTGAGGGCCATTGAAATTAATGGTGGTTCTCTCACATTTTTTAACAACTCACATCATTGGTTGGTAATCAAACAATGTCTTTCCATGTTCGACTACAAATCATATATTTGCATGGCTAGACTTGTACCCGAATGATCGAGTGAACGAGATAAGAAGACCCTAGATCTAGTTTCATTCATCCGAGCTGCGATTTCAATATTTTTTTACACGTCATCTGTACGAGTACCTTACCTACATATTGTCATCTAAACATGGGCCTATATCTGTAGGCATGTCTACATCTGGGCAACATTCCAATGAAGACAAATTTCTAAATTATGTACATGTTATTAGATTGTTTTATGTGCTGAACATGGGAATGCCTACCCTCAGAAATTATGATCAAAGAGGATATATCATAATGTAATGTATTGTAACATTGATGCAAGTGACCACTCCACTTCATCTCCAGCCCATCACAGTGTAAAGCATCTTAGTCAAATGTTCTTATTATTTGGATCTCATGCTTTAGGGGGAAATTGTTATAGGTCAATTTGGGCACCATTCCCAATGACCTGGTTAACTAGACATCATCTCCAGGACCAATGATGAACGGTTTATCATTCCCTATCATTTCAGTTGCTACATGCCCTAAGACAAGAAACAAGACAAATCAAGCAAGACTTTCATCAAGCAAAGGTTTCAAAAGTTTGAAGCTTATTATATAGCATATGAGAGCTCACCAACGCAGGCTCTAAGGGGCCTAAGTGCATTGCATATGCAAGTAGCCCCATGCAAGGCTTCTTTGCAAAGAACTTCCCAACATTCACAGGTGCGTTGGTCACATTGGGAGAGAAATTCTCATTGTTCTGGAATCTCCACTTGGTCAGTGCCTTCTAGAAGAGTTCACATGTGTCAAGCTTCAGATCCAAGTGTCCATTTGACATCTACATGATTGGAAACATGTCTTGCCTATTATTGGAAAGTCATTGATTGTTAAAAAACCTATAGTTCATCTATAAATTGAGCACAGATCTGAGTGCTTGAGAAGGAAGAATTTGAGTAGAGAAATGCTGGAGGGTTTTCAATTGAGAGCTAGATTTGTATAGCTACTGCTGGAGAGATTTATACTATGATGAGGCTTGGGGACGTTGCTAGAAGGTCACTTCAAATCAGTCACTAGTGTTGAGATTGCAACAAGATGATGAGCTTAGTGGAAAGGAGTCGCCTTCACTAAGTGGGCCCGCAGGCTATTTTTGGCCCAAAGTTTATTTTTAGACTATGTCTATTTTTAGACATATGGATCATGTTCTATGAGTTGCAGGATGCTATTTGTGGATGGTTGGTCAAGTTGGAAAAAATAGATGGACTTTTATTTTTATACATACTGGGCAGAATCTATTTTTAGATTGCCAGTCTAAAAATAGATATGTCGAATATTATTAGCTCTTAATAATATTTGGACTCTAAACATTATCTTATTCTCTTGGAGCACTTTAGTTAAGTGCACAGATGTGGCACAGCAGCTAACAGAAGGAATTACGCTATTCCTGAGGGTTTACTGGAGCTATTGCATGGAGGACTTCAGTTAGAACTCATGTGACATAGTTTGGTGGAGTTGGAGAAATAGTTGGTGGAGTTGTATTAGAAACAACTAATCTAAGCATAGTTGAGCTATTTATTATTAGTTTAAATAATTGATACAATTAGTGGTGGTGTGGATGGGTAATAATTAAATAATAATTATAAACTCATTAATCAACTAAGGCCATCAATTAACTTGATGAATGGATAGTTTAGAGTGGTGAGTAGCAAATGCAGAAATAGGTGAAGAAACGAGTTAACTATAAATTTGTGACTGTCTGTTGCTATTTGCAACACAGATAGGTGGGGAGAAGGCCACGAATATTGCACGGTACAGCGAGTGGTTTATACTCTTCAGCCAAACCATCCCATAGCATTTATTATGCCAATAGAAATTTAGCATTTATCAACTATCAAGTGGCAAAAGATTGGAGCATGTGTTTTGCTAGATCTAGCTTGATAGTGTGTAGCAATTGAGGGTGTACATGAGAGCTTGTGAGGAGCTTTTGTACTATGATTGTTACATGATCTCCATGAAATATAATATACAGATAGTTGGGGTTTTCAGCTTTAAGCTTTCCCATTAAATACTGTGTTCATATGTGTGATTGTTTGTGGTTTTAATATGTGCATGCAATTGATTTTATTTCCACATGTGATGATCAATGGTAAGAAGAGATTGTATTGTGGATGAAGCTAAAATAGTATGTGATGGAATATTAAAGTGAATAGCCTCGATTATTCATTCTACATGGTATCAAAGCGATATTGATCATTGGAGCAATTGCAAAACATTGAAGCGGTTGAGTTTTGTGCTGGTGGAATTCGAATTTGCAGTAGTGTTTTCTTGGTGTCGAAGTTGAGATGTCTTTTAACGGATTGCGATTGGAGTATGCCCTTGAGGGTAGATCAAATTATATTGCATGGAAGGATAGGATGGAGGTGATTCTGGATGATAATGGGTTGAAGGAGTTCATACATGTAGAAATTCCAAAGCCTACTTCTAGTGATGCTGCCGTACTTGATGCATGGCAAAAGAAGACAAAAAAGTGTCGAAGGATTCTATTGTAAGGTGTGAAGGATCACATAGTATCCAGCCTTCATGGTAAGCCTTCTTCATTCTTGATGTAGAAATATTTGACAAATTTGTTTCCAAAGCAGAAGCGATCGGAGGAAGTTGGTAGCTCAAGGATAAACTCGGGAACATAAAGATGGAAAGGCGATAGTATGCCCAAGTACCTCACGAAGTTCACCCAATGCAGGGATGAGATGGGAAGTGTGGGGATGACTGTAGATGATGAGGAATTTTTGAGCTTGGCTCTCCTTGGGCTTCCAAAGAGTTGGCATTCCTATCAGGACTTTGTCAATGGTCGGGAGAAATTGCCAAGATGGGAGCGACTTTGGTCGGATCTTGTGTAAGAGGAGATAAGGCGGAGTACCAGGGAAGGATCATCATCAAAGAACTTTGATGAAGAGAATTGTGATTTGGCTACCAAAGAAAAGAAGGGGAAGAGAAAGAAAGCTTCTCATTCCGGTGCAAAAGGCAAGAAGCAGGACATGTCCAAGGTGAAATGCTCACTATGCAGCACGGACATTACGCCTAGGTGTCCTGAGAAGAAGAAAAACCAAAGCGAAGGGAATGAGACTACGTTGAAGCCTTAGCCTGCGTATTTCATATATTTTCCACACAGTCAAAAAATGCTTAGTCTCAAGTGTGATGGTTTCAGTGTGGTTTCTTGAAAGTGGTGCATCTTTTCACATGACAGGAGATCGAGATTTGTTTACTGATCTGGATGAGAAAGATCTTGGAGTGCACATCGAGATGGGAGATGATGGTAGATACAGTGCGACCGGTATCAGTACCATTTCCTTTGAGAGGAAGTCTGGTAAACCCTTCAGATTGAAGGAAGTGATGCATGTTCCAGGATTGAAGAAGAATCTTATCTCTGTGGCGATGTTAGAAGACAAGGGATATGATGTTGTCTTTAACAAGGGAAAGGCTTTCCCTGGGTGTAAGGCAGCTGGTGAGACGGAGGATAGGGTTCGAGTTAAGAACCTTTACCAATTGCGGAGTAGGAGTAGCTGTGCGAGGAAATGGCGAGCAAAGCCAGGGAAGGTAGTGAGTCGGGATGATGGCGAGTTGTGGCACCGGAGATTGGGCCACCTTCACCATGGAGATTTGAAGATACTGCAGCAGATTTCTACTGGGCTTCCTAAGGGTAATCTTGCGCAATCAGATCAGTGCAAGGGATGTACCGTAGGAAAATTTTTGAAAGCCACCTTTCACGAGAAGGATAGTCGCGCCACGATGATCCTTGAGAGAATTCACACAGACGTGTGTGGACCTTTCTCGGTAGCTTCGACAGTAAAGCACATGTACTATGTGATCTTTGTTGATGATTTTTCTCGAAAGTGCTAGATCTTCTTCATGCAGAAGAAGAAGCCAGGGAACTATACACAAAGTTGCGAGTTCAAGGCCTTTGGTTGAGAAAGGATAAGACGGTGAAGGCTCTTAGGAGCGACAATGGTGGTGAATTCATCTAGCGATTTCAAGTTTTTGTAGCATAGAAAATTCGAGAGAGCTCCTGTTTTATCTTATTACACAGTGACGGGGTTGCTGAGCGGAAGAACAAAACGATCGTGGGTGCTTCACGGGCGATGTTGCATGATCAAGGCCTTCCCATACACTTGTGGGCGGAGGCATGCAATACTGCAGTATATGTGCAGAACCGTTGTCCTCACAGGATACTTGGCATGAGTACACCCGAGGAGGCGTTTTCTGGTAAGAGGCCTGATATTTCCCATTTGAGGATTTTTGGTTCACTTGTTTACATTCATGTGACGAAGGATGCCAGGAAGAAGGCGGGAGGTGGCTATAGAAGGTTACAGGATATTTGTAGGGTACAATGTACCCCACAAATATAGGTATTATTATTTTTCAAACGGTAGCAAGGCCATTTAATAGAAACGAGATATCTGCATTTCATGAGGAGAAAGCCATGAAGTGTTCGCCTGAGAGGGCGCACATGTAGATGAGGGCTATTGTCAAAATAGACGCCAGGATGTGGATGTTACGAAGATGAGGTTCTCGTGGAGTGGGAAGAGACCACTCGGGGGCGAACGACCATCGGATAGTGCACCTCTGATGCAGGCGGCGGCTCAGATACGGAAAGGTTGTAGGAGCACCTACATCACAGTCACCAGTCAGGCAGTCACTAAGCCAGTATCTGGATACATGGCTCTTGTGAGCAAGTGTGTCGTGACAGAGCCATCCTCTTTCGAGGAAGCTGTGGAGGACCCCGCATGGGTAGATGCCATGGTGGAAGAGTATGATTCGATTGTCAGAAACAGTGCATGGGAGATTGTCCTGAGGCCGGAGGGGAAATCAATGGTGGGTTCGAGATGGATCTACAAAGTGAAGCAGCGATGGACGGGGGTGTGAAAGTACGAGCAAAGATTTTCACGAGGGCTTTTTACGGTTGAGGGGGATGGGGTGTGAGAGACCTTTACTGTCGCAAGGTATTCTTCCATACGGATGATTCTTGATCTCTCAGCGCAGATGGGGTGGCACATTCATCAGATGGATGTGAATACTGCGTTACTCAACATAGTCATTGAGGAGGAGGTGTACATAGAGCAGCCCGAAGGTTTTGAGATCTTCAGTAGCGAGTCGCATGTGTGCAAGCTCAAGAGAGCGTTGTATGCAAATTGACAAAAAACTGTGTGTGTTCACACACGGATAGAAAGTTATTTCACCGGACTTGGATTCTCCAAGAGTGAGGCGGATCCGAACCTATACCAGATTGTGGTGGAGGGTAAGTTGCTGATCATTGTACTTTATGTAGATGATTTGATTTTGACAGGTGATGAACTGTTGATACACTCATGCAAGGCTGATCATGCAAAGGAGTTTGAGATGAAGGACTTGGGCCTCCTTCATTATTTCCTGGGATTGGAAATTTGGCAGCGCAGTGATGGACTGTTTGTTTCTCAAGGCAAGTATGCCCAGGAGATACTGGAGAAGTTCAACATGCATGGCTGCAAGCCTGTTGATACTCTTCTTCCTGGTGGATGGAGGAAGGAGGATGCTACTTCGGCGGAGGTAGTGGATGCCACTATTTATCGAAAGTTGGTGGGGTCGCTTATGTATCTGGTCAATACACGACCTGAAATATGCTATGCTGTTAACCAACTTTCACAAGCTATGGTTAAGCCTACCAAGCTCTACTTGAAGGCAGGAAAGCATGTATTGAGATATCTCATAGGCACATCGGGATATGGATTATGGTACAGACAGTCGGATGAGGTGAAGCTGTGTGGCTTCACGGATGCAGATTGGGCAGGGAGCCCAACGGATAGAAAGAGCACATTTGGAGGGATTTTCAGTATCAGGTCGACAGCAGTTTCTTGGTACAGCAGGAAGCAAAGATCTGTGGCACTTAGTTCAGCAGAGGCCGAGTATATGGCAGCAAGTTTGGATACATGCGAGGCTATATGGATGAGGAAGATCCTGGTCGGGTTGTTCGGTTCACACTTAGATCCTACTGTGATTTATTTTGATAATCAGAGTTGCATCAAACTCTCAGTTGATCAAGTATTTCATGATAGATCTAAACACATTGACATCCGGTATCAACATATCATAGATTGTGTGTAGCGGAAGATCATGTTACCTTCATACATTCCTACGAAGGATTAGGATGCTGATATATTGATGAAGGTGCTCACCAGGAGCAAATTTGAATACCACATGGGCAGGATAGGGGTTGTAGATAATCCTTATCTTGTTGAGAGGGGGTGTTGAGATTGCAACAAGATGATGAGCTTAGTGGAAAGGAGTCGCCTTCACTAAGTGGGCCCGCAGGCTATTTTTGGCGCAAAGTCTATTTTTAGACTATGTATATTTTTAGACATATGGATCATGTTCTATGAGTTGCATGATGCTATTTGTGGATGTTTGGTCAAGTTGGAAAAAATAGATGGACTTTTATTTTTAGACATACTGGGAGAAATCTATTTTTAGATTGCCAGTCTAAAAATAGATATGTCGAATATTATTAGCTCTTAATAATATTTGGACTCTAAACATTATCTTATTCTCTTGGAGCACTTCATTTAAGTGCACAGATGTGGAACAGGAGCTGATAGAAGGAATTACGCTATTCCTAGGGGTTAAGTGGAGCTATTGCATGGATACTTCAGTTATAACTCATGTGACAAAGTTTGGTGGAGTTGATTGAGGAAGTTAGTGGAGTTGTATTCATTTTAACTAATCTAAACATAGTTGAGCTATTTGTATTCAGTTTAACTAATTGATACAATTAGTGAGAGTGGTGTGAATTAATTATTAATTAATTCACTAATTATAAACTCATTAATCAACTAAAGAATGCATCAGTTAACTTCAGTGCATGGACAGTTTCAGTGGAGACCAGTGCAGAAATAGGTGAAAGAGCAAGTTAACTATCAGTTGTGACTATACTGTTGCTATTTGCAACACACAGATAGGTGAAGAAGCCCATGAGGATTGCGCAGTACAACCCAGGTGGTTTATCTATTTAATGAAGCCATCCCATAGCATTGATTACGCAATAGAGGCTGGCTATCAAGTGGGAAAAGATTGGAGCATGTGTTTTGCTAGATCTAGCTTGATAGTGTGTAGCAATTGAGGGTGTGAATGAGAGCTTGTGAGGTGCTTTTGTAATATTATTGTTACATGATATTCATGACATATAATATACAGATAGTTGGGGCTTTCAGCTTTAAGCTTTCCCATTAAATACTGTGTTCATATGTGTGATTGTTTGTGGTTTTAATGTATGCATGCAATGGATTTTATTTCCGCATGTGATGATCAATGGTAGAAGAGATTCTGTATTATGCATGAAGCTAAAATAGTGTGTGATCAGGAGAATCTCAGTGAATAATATCTCAGTTATTCAAATTTCTACAACTAGGTTGTAACCTCTCCTTCTATCATCAATAAAGAGTACTGCTTATTTTTTCCTATATGCATCTATATTGGCTTTGATTTTCCATATTACAAGATCTTGGTTGATGTATATGGTTTATCATTTACTAATTTAGCTAAATAGCTTGAATATATATCTATATTATTGCATCTTCTGTTGTTTTAGCGTTCTTTCTTGTAGGAAGCATTCAGCACAAAACCACTTGAATTTGAAGCTGCAACAGAAGTGACAGAAGGAGCCATTTGGAAGCGACTGATCAAGTAAGCCTCCAATCCTCTCTGTGTATCTATTATGAGTTAGGAAAAATAGTCGTACAGTCTTTCACCTGTTGTTCTAGACTAGCACCTGTCTAGGGAAGCGTGATTTATCTGTAATTCACAATTCTGGCCCAAGATGGTCCTTTTAAAGAATTTCAAAATTTGGGAAATAATTTCTAAGAACTTATTCCACACCCATACATGCACATTTACTTAGAAGTGAATGTGCATAATTTAAACCCTTATGAACCTTTCATGTTGGATCAAATTGAGGAGAAAGTCCTACATACGAAAGAGGACTTAGCCCCAAATGCTTGGGAAGAGTTGGTAGAACACATAAGTTTGTAGAATAAGTCTAGAAATACAAGATAGGTGTAGTATGACCTTTGGTAGATTTAGTCGAAAGAAAAACTTTCTAGCAAAGAAAAATGGTACTCTAAGGAGAAGTTAAAGTAAAAAATTCCTCACCTCATTCAATAGGGATTTTTGGGAGAAAAATCCTCTCTAAATTAGGAGGTATAATCCAAATTGTACTATCATATTGTTATAGGCCATTTTGTCACATATGGTCAATAATCCTACAAACTGGATCAATCAACAACCATGAACATTTTTTCATCATCCTTATACAAATCCCTAAGCATGACCTTTCCAAAAAGTCTTAGATTCTGGTATTAACTGCTCAAAATCAATGTTTTTAACCCCGGCTCACCATGTCCCTTTAGACACATGAGTTAAATGCTCATTGCTCCTTTCTGTACCAGCGTTGATCAGCGCTGGTTTCTCCTTTTTGTAGGTGCACCGATTCTAGAGATTCAGGAAAATTATAAATATTTCTGAAACTTCCTTTTGTAGAAGCTTCAATGGGTTGTTTTAACCATTTACCATGGATAAGAATTTGAATACTATCTGGTCCAACCTTGGATATTTCACCTCTTATCCCTTGATCTCATCCTCCTTTCATATGTGGATCTAAAGCCCATTATGGTGAATCCTAAACTACCCTACCTCTCCTATAAATATACTTCCATCCATAGCATCATAGTTGGATTTTGGAGATTGTTTTTTCCCTTATGTTGTTGCCTTGAACTAGAAGGAGACATCATATTCATGCATTAGGGTAGAATTGAAGTTTGCTTTGTGACAAGGAAGGATAATTCAACTTGGGGAGATCCTTACAAGATCAACTACTATTCTTGGTTGAAAACTTTCTCCTATTTCTATTAATACAAAGAGTAAATTTTTTTCCTAGGTGTTGTATTATGTTTACGTCCATGTAATATTTCAATGCCTCATTGATTCATTGAATAGGGTAATTTAATTATGCTACGTAGATGGTGTATATCCTTGTTTTATGTCATTTGTATGTGCATGTTCTAATTATAGCATCTGGAGCTACAATTGGAAAACACAAGCAAGGAGGTAAACAAAGCTTGTGACAAATTCCAAGTAGGCTTATTTCTTGTTCTTCTATTTCTCTAAGGACAAACTTATATTATTTGTCTTCTGTAGTTATAGACTAGTCCACTTGGTCTAGGGAAATCAATTTCGACCGCAAATGTAAATTATGCATAAAAAATTGGCGATAATACTAGGGAACAATTTATTCCCTTAGTGGTTTCCTTGACATGAGCACCTTTTTCACCTCTCCAACCAACCTTGGTTTCCTCACTCAGACCTTGATTGACCCTAGGAAAACCCTTCTCTGATATTGATTTGATTTTTTGTGTATAATTTTGGTTGAATCTGCCTCAATGCACCCCCTGACCTAGAGACAAAGTGCCCCAATGCACCTACACCTTTTTTGCACATACAGTGTAGAGAACTGGTGTTTGTTTTGCACCAGCACTGATCCTTGCAACATGAAAAATATTGCTTCTGCCCCTGAGTGTGTCATATTTAGAAATCCTTCACTTTGTTTGCTTTTGGTTTTGATAGCCTTTGATTAGAATTTTTTTGGATTTTTCTTTCTTTTTGTCATTTAAGTCAATGGGAAATTTCTAACTTGATCATTGATTGATTGAATAAATTTATATTACAGTCATCATTCTGTGTGATTTATTTCATCAGTGATTTAGTAGCATCTTATTTTTCATTTAATTTGGAAATTAAGAGGTTTTAAAAGAAATAAATCATCTTTTGAATTGCATTTAAGGTTTGGTGTGTGAAATTGGAAATTGGAACAATTGCATTAGATAATTGAGTTGGAAAATATTGTTTGTTGAATTTTGTATGTTGCGTTACTCTTTGCTTCCTCGCTCCCTTATATATATTTCATTGAAAAGAAAATATTTCATTTTCTCATTTTAGACTGCACTTTAGGATATTTAGGTGAAATTCACGATGAGACTTGCAAATTGAAATTTAATTCAAGATAAAATTTAAGATTTATTGAATCAGTCTTAAGGAGAATTTGAAAAATTAATGCAAATATCTATAGGTCTAGGCTAGAGATGTGTTGCAACATCTGCAAAGATAGGAGTTTTTTTGAGTATTTTTAGTGCTCAAAATTAATTCCACAATAGCAATTTTTGTGTGGATATTTCGAGTCTATAACAATAATCATCATCAAGACAAATTCCTACAAATAAGAGAGAGAAATCATGGTAATAAATATGGAATGGAAGGAAATGAAATGTGAATGAGACAACCTAAATAATTATTAATAAGGAGAAGTAATAAATCAATAGCCATTTTTGTGTTGACATTTCGAGTCTATAACAAGACTCATCATCAAGACAAATTCCTACAGAGAAGAGAGAGAAATGAAGGTAATAAATATGGGATGGAAGGAAATGAAATGTGAGTGAGACAAACTAAACAATTATTAATAAGGAGAATTAATAAATAAAAATTTGTTAATTTTATTAAATTGGAGATTTTTTATTAATAATTTCTATTATTATAGATGAAGTTTAATAGTTAATATAATGATGAAAGTTATTAATAGGTTAATTATTATTATCTTTAATTTTATTGTTAATAATTGACAATAAAGTTAATTATAATTATTCATTATTACTAGTATTAATTATATTATTATTATTATTAATTACTAAATTAATACTAATAATGAAGCTAATTGATAGTAATAGTAATGTTAATAATAATTATTATTAACCTTCTAAGTTAATAACTATTATTATAAATACACTAAGTTAATAATTATTATTATTAATCTCGAATGGATGAGAGCTCTATTAGGGTTTGACTAGGGTTTTGACAGGGCACAACAAATCTGACAGGGTTGAGGGATTGCATAAGACCGAACTAACCGTATTGAGGTCACAGGTAAAGCCAGCAATGCTAACAGAAGCGACGGGGAAAAAAAAATTGGGGGGGAAGCGGCCCACTCCTACCATAATGTAGTTAGTGGGGAATCTAGCGTGCAAGGAGCGCAAACCACCTATCTATTGGCAATATGATGCAATATGTTGTCCTTGATGGCAACCTACTTGATGAAGTTTTCCTTGATGGAAACCTACTTGATGAGTTTCATTTGGATAGCAACCTACTTGTTAAAGATGTAAAAATCATGTTTCTACAGGTCAGTTCAGATGTGTCAGAGAAATGAATTCCAGTAAGTTCAAGAGAAATGAAATAGGAAATATTTCTTAATGTATACGTAGGTTTTATGAAGAGAATTCGTGTATACATGCGGGTATGAAGATGCCAAGTCACGTATACCTTGTGCGCTCCAAATTTATGATCAGGGGGCATTACCATGGTATTAGCCCACAATATTGAGCGACGTGTCATCTATTTAATTCCATCCAAGAGTACCATCGACAATTGTGTGGTTTTGGCTCATGGTATTGGTAAAGGCTAAATCTATATAAGGAGAAGAATATCATAGTGCAAGTAGTGTGCATGTGCAAGGGTTGTTACTGAATACTTCTCTCAGAAGTATGTCTGCATGGGATGGACTTTGTTGATTGGTAAATCTGAAACTATGATGCACCGTTGGATACAATGATGGATCAGGATCTCTAGACCTTAAATGACTATTTGATCTATTGATGAGATGATTGGATCTATGACCTAATGCATTTTTTATGAAGTGAAGTGAAGAAATATGGGTAATTCTATAGATCTAAAACATTCTGAAAAATTAATATTTACATATATATAAGCTAGTTCATCTCGGTGAAAGCGGGTATATACACGGATTTGTCTCAGAAAAAGCGCATATGAAAGTTAGGGTTTTCTAAAGCTTGCTGGAGAGGTTATCTCTTTCTTGATGCTATATTTTTGTTGTCTATCAATGAAGTCTTCATGTAGATCTGGGTTTTTTGAATACTGTATATGATGCTAAAGTTGAATGTGTACAAATCTGATCAATGAGTGATTAAATATGGTTAATGATGTTGACTGAATGAGGGTTCTGCAAATCCAAAAAGATATCTGACTAAAAGCGTCATATCTGATTATGATACTGATCATATTATGAAATTTTAGTATTCTCATATCTATACACAGGTTGGTGTGAAGGAAAGCGCGTATACACGTGGGTGCAGTAAAGTGAAGTAGCATATGCATTTTAAGATAATAAATGATCAGGGTTGAGGTTTATTTTGCATGTTGATTTTGAGATTTGTGTTTATTACTGTACTCTAGTTACAGTGATCTCATTGTCCTGATTGAAGTTTGATTTAAGTTTATTTGTGTTGATATTTATTCTTATTTGTGTTGAAGCTATGGGATCCAGTGTGAAAATTGATGAAACGTGTTCTACAGTGGCTCTGAGGGTTGAAGCCTTCAGTGTGGAAGTAGAAGCTTCCTGCTAGTAGAAGCTGGTGTTATGATCAGGGGGTTGAATCTCCCTTCCAGTAGTGCCTGGTAAACGAGATCAGGGGGTTGGAGCTCCCTTCCAGTAGCAGCTAGAGAACGAGAGAAGGTTGCATCCTTCTGCAGGTAGATTCTTATGTACTGATATGAGTTTGCATAAATACAATATTAAGAAGCTTCTAATAAATATTGAAGACAAATATGACAACATCGGTGGTTTTCTCTCGAATTAGGTTTCCACTTTAAATCCTGGTGTTCATCTGTGTTGCTTATGTGTGATGATTTATTATGTTCTTACTGCACATGCTTACTTCTTACTAAATATCTGATGAATGAATGATGCACTAAATAATTATCTGCATAATAATATCTTTGTACATAAGCAAGTTTATTTAAAGATATCCATGTGTATACGCTAGTTGGGTTCTTTAAATTTGCGTATAGAAATCAGGAAAGAAAAAGAAAAGTTTACAGTGTGTTATAAATACTGATTCACCCCCCCCCCCCCCCTAGTATTTTTCCCAACAATTGGTATCAAAGCAGGTTCTTCTGAAGAATCTTAATCGCTAGAAGGAAGATTAGCTAAGATGAGTAATCAATATGGGGCAGCATCTATCAGGCCTCCTCTCTTCAACGGAAACAATTTAATCTTCTGGAAGACAAGGACAAGATTCTATTTACAATATCTTGGAGAAAATGTTTGGGCTATAGTTGAAGGAGGTTATCAATATCCAACTTCAGTTCCAGCGGAAAGAAAGAACTATGAAACCAATGCAAAGGTGGTTAATGCATTATTGGGAAGTTTGACTAAATCATAATTTGTCAAAGTCATGCATTTGAATACAACAAAGGAGATATGAGACAAAATCATTCTGAGCTATGAAGGTGATGCTAAGGTAAAAAGTGCTAAACTCCAAACTCTCATAATACAATATGAAAAACTCAAAATGAATAATGAGGAAATCATTGCTAGTTTATTTTTACGTCTAGATGATATTGTAAATCATATGAGAAATTTGGGTGAAACCATAACTGACGCTACTCTAGTAGGAAAGGTTTTAAGATCTCTAACTCCAAAATTCAAGTCAAAAGTGTCTGCTATTGAAGAGAAGTAGGATCTACAAAATATTACTATTGTTCAACTTGATGGGATTCTGACTGCATGTGAAATGAGGAAAGGAGGTCCATCTGAAGTCAAAGAAGTTGTCTTTAGAGCTGCTGCAAAAGGAAAGGAAGTAGAAGAACGAGAAAAGGGATCAGGTGTCCAAACAAGAAGAACTCTTGTAGGATCCTCTAGCTATCTGGCATTCTTATCCACTATTGAGCCACAGAATATAAATCAAGCTAGTAAAGATAAATGTTGGATTCAATCCATGAATGAAGAACTTGATCAAATTGAAAATAATCATACTTGGGAATTGGTTCCAAGACCTCATGATAAAAATTTTATTGGAACAAAATGGATATTCAAAAAAAAGTTAAATGAAAATGGAGATGTCATTAGAAACAAAGCTAGACTTGTTTGTAAAGGGTATGCTCAACAAGAAGGTATAGACTTTGAAGAAATATTTTCTCCTGTAGCCAGAATTGAAGCCATAAGAATGTTTCTTGCTTTTTCAAGTTTTCAACAATTCAAAGTTTATCAAATGGATGTAAAATCTTATTTTCTCAATGGTGATCTAGAAGAATAAGTTTATATAGAAAAACCAGAAGGATTAATTTTGGGAAATGATGAAAAACTTGTTTGAAAACTTAAAAAGGCCTTATATGGTCTCAAACAGGATCCTCGGGCATGGTACTATCGTCTTGACAAATATCTTCAACAACAAGGCTTCACAAAGGGATCTACTGACAGTAACTTATACACAAAAATAGAGAATGATAAACTATTGATTATTGTTGTGTATGTTGATGACATAATTTTTGGAAGTAATGAAGATTCCATGAGTCATAAATTTGCTTCTGTTATGTAGCAAGAATTTGAAATGTCTTTATTTGGGGAACTAACATATTTTCTTGGCTTACAAGTACAACAAGCAACAAATGGCATATTTCTATCGCAAGAAAAATATCTCAAGAAACATCTGAAGAAGTATGGGATGGAAGACTGCAAACCTGTGAGTACTCCAATGGTAACTGGGTGTAACCTCAGTTCTCATGATGATTCTCCCATGGTGAATCGACCATAGTATAGATCCATGATAAGAAGTCTACTTTATCTAACTAGGACAAGACCAGACATTATGCATGCAGTTGGGATTGTTGGAAGATTCCAAGCTAATCCAAAAGAGTCTCACCTTCAGGTTGTAAAATAATATTCAAATATCTACAAGGGACTCAAGACTTTGGTATATGGTATCCAAAGAATTTTGATCTCACTCTTCATGCTTACACGGATGTAGATTGGGCTGGAAATGTTGATGATAAAAAAAGCACTAGTGGTGGTGCATTCTATATGGGGCCCTGATTATTATCTTGGTTTAGAAAGAAAAAAAGTTATATTGCCTTATCTACAGCGGAAGCAGAATATGTGCTTGCCGCATCATGTTGCACACAACTTCTTTGGATGATGCAGACATTACAAGATATTCAAATCAAATGTTCACCTCCCATCTCCATTCTATGTGATAATACAAGTGCCATTAGTATGTCGAAAAATCTTGTTATGCATTCCAAGACCAAGAACATTCCTATCAAGTATCACTTCCTACGTGAACAAGTGCTTTTAAAAAAGGTTAAATTGGAGTGTGTTCCCTCCAAAGAACAAGTTCGAGATATATTTACTAAACCTCTTCCCAGGGGAGCATTCAAATATCTCAGACAGAAGCTGGGAGTTATCTCTACCTCTCTTATCAAATCTACTTAATTTCATAAGATTAAATTCGGTATGTTGGTTTCATAAAGGCAAATCACGTATATACACAAGTTTATGTGCATAAAAATATGTGTGGTTTTTGCTGACAGAAATTCTTAGAATTAGTTTTCAGAACAGTCTGTGGTGCTGATGGGTAATCTTTGTTGTTGTTCTATTATTCATCTTACTGTACTTTTCTTTGATATTTATCTCCTTGATGAAAATTCTTTGATTAATTGGTTTTTGAAGGTGTTCATGATGCACAAGTTTAGGGGGAGCACCTGCCTTGTTGAAAAGGATGCATTTTTGGAATTATGATTGGTGGTTGTATTATGATCTCCTGTTTGAGATTTTTTGGTCTTCATTATACAAAGTCATATATGTTATTTGATGAAAAATTCATGTTGATACCCATGATATAAATTTTTTATACTCAGTCACGTAAAGACTTGTTAAAATTTGTAGGGCCCACTTGGCTGGGTAGTTGAGTCAAATATGTAATTCCACTTGGTTGGATCATTGATGTAAATATGAGTCCTTGGTGATAGGAATGGTCATCCTGGTTGAATTCTAGAGTCATGTAATTCATTGAATACAATATGTCTGAAGACTTAGCATGAACTCAGGGCGAGCATGGTCAATATAGTGCACATCATATCTGCAAAGCTCTTCTTTATTCAAGGAAAGAGAAACCTTGGTTTGGTATTGATCCACCCTTTTCCCTTGATGTCAAAGGGGGAGAGTAACTTGGTGTTTGATTAATGTTTATGATTATCTATCTATTGTGGTGATCAAACACCATCATGGTTTCCATCAAGTCCAAAGGGGGATATTGTTGGTAATATGATGCAATATGTTGTCCTTGATGGAAACCTACTTGATGAAGTTGTCCTTGATGGAAACATACTTGATGAGTTTCCTTTTGATAGCAACCTACTTGTTAAAGATGTAAAAATGATGTTTCTACAGGTCAGTTCAAATGTCTCAGAGAAAGGAATTCCATTAAGTGACAGAGAATCGAAACAGGAAATATTTCTCAATGTGTACGCAGGTTTTATGAAGAGAAGTCTCGTATATACATGGGTATGAAGATGCCAAGTCGCGTATACCTTGTGTGATCCAAAATTATGATACCATGGGGCATTACCATGGTATTAGCCCACAGTATTGAGCGTTGTGTTGTCTATTTGATTATGTCCAAGAATAACATCGGCAGTTGTGTGGTTTTGGATCATGGTATTGGTAAAGAATAAATCTATATAAGGAGAACAAAATCATAGTGCAAGTAGTGTGCATGTTCAAGGGTTGTTACTAAATACTTCTCTCTGAAGTATATCTGCATGGGATAGACTCTGTTTATTGGTAAATATGAAACTATGATGCACCCTTGGATACAATTATGGATCAGGATCTCTAGACCTGAAATGAATATTTGATCTATTGATGAGATGATTAGATCTGTGACCTGATGCATGTTTGATGAAGTGAAGTGAAGAAATTTGGGTAAGTCGATAGATATGAAACATTCTGCAAAATTAATATTTACAGATCTATATGATATTTTGTCTCAGTGAAATCACATATATACACGGCTTTGTCTCAGAAAAAATGCATATGGAATTCAAGGTTTTCTGAAGCTTGCTGGAGAGGTTATCTCTTTATTGCTGCTATATTTCTGTTTTCTGTCAATGAAGTCTTCATGTAGATCTGGGTTTTTTGAATACTGTATTTGCTGCTAAAGTTAAATGTGTACAAATATGATCAATGAGTGATTAAATATGGTTAATGATGCTGATTGAATGAGGGTTCTGCAAATCTGAAAAGATATCTAACTGAAAGCCTCAAATCTAGTTCTGATACTGATCATATTATGAAATTTTAGTATTCTCATATCTATACACAGGTTGATGTGAAGGAAAGTGTGTATACATGCTGGTGCAGTATGTTGGGGTCTCGTGATTTAGCAGATTGGTAGACCAAATGCATAGGGTAACATCAGACCAGTATTTTGAGTCCTAGGACCTAGCCTTCCTGGACTCAGAGAGGGCTCTCTCTATTTATATGCAAAGGATGTGAACTTGTTTTCTTTAGATGGTTGATTTTAGGCTAGTTGTTAAGTGTAGGGTTTGTAATTTGTTTTTGTTGGGTAAGAGGATCTAGCAGAATAGATGGAATGAGGAAAAATTTAAGTCATTGGGCAATGGATTCTATAAAAGTCATGAAAGGTTCATCAATAGGTCGGGGAGCATCACAGGGAAAATCTAACTTGGTCAATGGATCTTCAAGGATTTTAAGGGCAATGAGATGGACATAAATTGTGAGAATAAAAGTAGAACAAAGGGAAATTAAGAATCCTTTATCATGTACTTTTAACAAAAGGGACTTAAATATCATAAGTATAAAGAGGAAATCAATAGACAGGGAAAACCATAAATTCTTTGGTTCGACTTAAGAAAATAATTATTCAAGACAAACATTCCAATGAAATATAGAAGGCGAGAAACTCATTTAACTTCTAGTGATTTCACCTTCAAGGAAAGAAAACATTTAAGACACACATATAACTGTAATCAGAGAAGAGGGAATGCCTAAACATATTTGATTATAGCTATGAAGATCTCTAAAACAATTATTTAAGCAAGTACAAAGGGTATGATCGAAACAAAACCTCTTTGGCAGACCTAAATAATGGTACTTTAGAGAGAGACCTCAAAAACAATGTTTTAGTGACATCAAATAAGTAGGGCTAGCCATAAATCATGCTTGATGCCTACTGTATTAAACCATTTATGAAATAAACAAGCTTAGGGGGTCTAGAGAGCAATCAAGAATTCTCTAAAATTTCCTAGCAGAGGAAAACATAAAGGCAGTGAAGAACAAACAGAACTAAGGTGCATTTGAAAAAATTTCTTAGTCTAAATCCTTTGCTCTACTACAATATAGAGATATGGAAACATAATGAAATAGGAAAAAACAATAAAAAATTAGAAGCACTTCACCATTTAACCAAGCTCAGGGATCCTGCAAGCAAGCCTCCTCCATCAACAAACAATTCAAGACATTCACAAGCTTCAAGACATCAATTTCTTTTCAACCTCCAAGAGACTATGTATTACTTCAAAGAGTCATAAAATTCCCACAAGATACTGAGTTCAAATGCAGTATTTATCTGCAAATGAGGAGGTGAAGCTGAGTTTAGGGTTTGGGTGACATTTATTACAAAGTTCATGAATTTTCTACCTTGAAGACCATGCAAGGTTCAAGGCAGGAATATCTGAAGATACTTCTTTGAAAAATAACTCCTATCTTAACTTCTGAGGGAATATAGGTGAAATGTTTGACTTTAAGGCCTATTAATAACTTTACAATAACTTCTTGGTAGATAGAAAATATCTCTGGCTGAGTTCAATAACTGTTTAATGCTTTATTGAAGGAAACAAAGCATTAGATGGAAAAAATATCTTTGAAAGAACTGCATGTAGGTGCAGTTAATTTGAATCTGCTATGGATTAATCCGCCTCTTGTTTTATCTTTTAATATATGCATTTAGGCCTTTAAACTCTGTCTTTACACTTTGACTGTCTGTTTATATTTATATTTTTCCTTAATCTGTTTTATCTCTGCCTGTCATTAATATTTTTAATTTATCATTCTGATCTTCTGTATTTATCACTTAATCTGTTAATTGTTTTCCTGTATCCTTTATCGTCTACTTTTAGCTGGCTAATCATTTGTTTTTTCTTTTGATTAAGGATTAGCCCTTTAATCTTTAATCTTCTTCTCTTCACTATATCCTTTGACTGTGCCTATTTTTTGTGTGCAGGGTATGATTTCTGTCATGGTGGAAGGGTTACTTCCGTCGATGATCATGTTTCATCGATGGTTTGTGTGGATGCAAGACCTCTGGCCACCATTGATTTGAATAAACCTCCTGGATTGTTACCTAGAGTTTGATTTGGTCGTTCCTAGACCATCATAATTCTCTTTGGGCATTTCGCCATTAAACCTGCACACAAAATCATTTGTTAGTTTGAAAATCTACGGGGAAGGTGCAGAATGCATTTTCTGTGATTTTGGGCTTATCAGAAGGGTTTGTGGAGGAGGAAATGGCTCAGGATGCAGGATTATGAAGGTGGAACTAGGTGGAACTTTGAACAGAGGTGGGAGGATTTGAAAAATGGCCCAGAGGGATAAGTGGTTTTGGAAAACCAGAAGTGCTTTCAAAAAATCGGAAGTGGTTTATCGCGTGGAAAAAAGGCGGTGAGCGGTTTTTGGGAGGGCGGATTCGATACGGTCGAGAGCATGATGCGTGGCAGGTAAAAACTGCCCATTTCACGTGGGTCACAGACGTTAACCCCGACACAATTATATATTCGATATGCATTGGGGACCGTCAGATCGTGGGGTGAAAGATCAACGACTAGCGTGCACTCTGGAGGTGGTGAGTAGGCAGTCAGATCGGCAGAGTGGAGGACAGGTGGCGTATTTATATTGGGTTGCGGGGTTTGACGGAAGATTGACCCGAGGCCTAAATAAATCAACAAAAATATGTTAATTTATAAGGTTTCGGAGGGGTGTTTAGTCAATTTAGTGTCCTAAATTGTTAACATAAATTATCGACCAAGGTTAGTAAACTGATGAACTGTAATGCATTGTATGTGCCTAAGTGTCCCTTTTTCCTACTTCATTGTTTTAAGGTTTCGTTGATGTTTTGAAATTTTTTATATTTTGATCCTTAGCATTCTATTCTAAACTAGAAAGATGAGATTAAATCTATTTAAAAAGGAAGGAAAAGGAAATGTTGTCAAATGAATTAAAGCAGAGTTCTATTTTTATATTTTCTAATTAGGAAATGATGAAAACTAGAAATCCTAATCCATGGATATTGCAGCTTAATTGAAGATTCAAGAAATGAAAATAACTCAAACATTAAAACTGAATCTTATTCATTCAATCAAGGTTTATTGGAATAGATTTTGAAAGATATTAATTGTAGTGTAATGAGGATCTCCTATGACATGAAATAAAATGTTGAAACAATCAATAACTCAAAAACATTACAACTGAATGTTATTCATTCAATTAAAGTTTATTGGAATAGCTTTTGAAAGATATTAATTTTAGTTTGTTGTGATCTTGTGATTTGGCCGTTTGGTAAACCAAATGACAAGGCAACATGTAAACTAGTCTTTAGAGCTCTAGGATCTAGCCCTCCTAATCTTAGAGAGGGATCTCTCAATATGTTTGCAAAGATATGAATTGTGTGCTTGTAAAGGGTTGATTTTAGGCTAGTTATTAAGCTTGAGTTTGTTTGATTGTTTTGTGGGACATGATGATCTAGGCAGCATATATAGAAAAGAGAAATCTTTAAGTCATTGGGCAATGGAGTCAAGTGGAATTTTGTAACAAGTTTGTAGATGAATCAGGGGTATCAAAGGGAAAATCTAACTTAGTTGTTGGATTAACAAAGTATTTCAGGTGAAATGAAATGAACATTAAGGGTTTAGAATGAAAAGAAAAAATAAGCGCAATTAAGAATCCTTAATTATATGTACTTCTCAAAAAAGGGACTTAAAGCATCATTTGAACATGAAGAAGTATTTTATAGACAGGGCTAACCATGAATTCTACAAATCACACTCCAGCAAATAATAATTTCAAGACAAACTTTCAAAATTAAATCTAAGAGTCGAGGAACACTCTATTTCATCAAAGATTTCACTTTCAAGGATAATAAAAAATTCAAGATAAAAAAATAACTACATTCCTAGAAGAGGGAACTCCCAGACATCTAGGACTGCAATTATAAAGATTTTCAAAACAATTATTTAAGCAAGTAAAAAGGGTATGATCAAAACATACCTCTTTAGAAAACTTTTGACAATGGTACTTTGAAAGGAGACTTCAGAAATAGTTTTTAAAGTGTCAACAAGAAGCGGGGAAAACCATAAATCATCTTGAGGCTGACTATATTGAATTACTTCTGAAATAAACAAGCTTAGAGGTTGAAAGCAGTTTAAACTACTCAATGAAACATTCAGCAGATGAAAACATAAAGACAATGAAGAGTAAATAGGTCTAAGGTGCTTCTAGGAGACATTTCTTAGCCTAAAACTTTTACTCTATTGTGAGCAAGAGCTAATGAGAACAGAATGGAAAACAGGAAAAAACATTAACAATTTAGAATACTTCACCAACAGCCAAGCTCAGGGATCCAATGACACAGATCTTTCTCCATCCACAAACAGGTCAAAACATCCACAGGTTATAGTACCTCAATTTCTTTTCAATCTAAGCAGAACTATATATTGCTTCAAAGAGTTATCAAAATGCCCACATACAATAAGTTCAGATGCAGTATTTATGCTACAAATGAGGAGGTGAAAACATCTAGGGTTCATAATGTCATTAATGACACATTAAATGCACTCCTATCCTTAAAAACCATGCAAGGCATAAGGTAGGATTGTTTCATAACTAATCCTCTGTGTATTAAATCTATCTTTATTTCTTGAGGATGAAAATAGCTAAAAAGATTGACTTTGAGGATCCTTGCTTCCTTTTACAATAGCTGTCTCACAGTTTATAATATCTTCTTTTGTGTAATAATTGCCAATTTTCCCTTTGAAACATAAAATAAGTAAAAGGTGTCTTTTTGAGTTATTAGGCAAATATATGCTCCTTTGATACATTCAAGGCTATTTTCAAGCCTATCTTTTCTCTATTTTATGTATTAAAACTGCCTTTCACTATCTTTTAACACTTTATTAGTTTTGTTTGAAACCTTTGTTTATTTGTTTTTTAACTTCAGAATTCTATTTAGGCTTTAATCTTCTGATTTAAGGTTTTAATTTTGACTGAAGCCTTTATCATTATCCTTTATGAGTTTTAAGGATATTTTAAGCCTTTTGTCTTCTAACCTTTTTAAAACAATGTTTAGGCTCAAAAACTCTGTTTTGAGGCTTTGATTGTGCTTTAATCCTTTAACCTTCGATTCTTCAGCCTTTAAACTTCATCTTTAGGGTTCTTTCTTTTCTTTTGTCATGTGCAGGTGTCTTTGGCGAGTCAAGGGTATCATTTGCATAACCAACACCTTGCAAACCACAGAAATAACCCCCGAACACTCATTTTTTGTGATTATGCAGTTACTTTGGGCTTTAGAGGTAGTGATCCTCTGTCCCGCTCCTTAATTAAATCCTGAGAGGGCATTTTGACCTTAAAAACTTCCATTGAACCCTGCAAAACAAAAAAAAAATGTTAATAAGTCCTGCAGTGGAGGTTCTACTGCTTTCAGAGGCTGCGTGGGGGCAGAGGAGCTGGGCAGAAGTGGATATGTATGCAGAGAGGTGAAAACCTTTGAAAACGGGGTTTAAAAGTTCATTGGCGTGAAAAAATGAGAATGGGCGGTAATGGAAAAATCGCTAGTGGTTTTCGTGCTGCCAAAAGGCATTAAGCGGTATTATCGCAAATGAACGTGATTCCATATGTTGTGTGACATCTGTCCATAGTGAAACCACTGGTATCGCGTAATTTTTCACTGTTAAACCCCGGGAGCGAAAATTGCTCGATATTGTTTATGAGCCGTCGGATGGGAAGGAACAGATTCGACAATGTGGACTGAGCGCGATGAAAAAGTTGCTCGGGCGGAAATGAAAGTGGGAGCCAGGTGTCAACGTTTGATATGGCGAGCACTATGTTTGGTGGATGGTAGGCCCCGGCAGAGTTGGTTCATCGTAATTAATGAGAACCATTAGATCTATAAGATCTACGGTGAGGGTTTGATGCCGAAGGTGAAAAAAAGAATGTGTCGGGTGAGCAGGGGATGGAATGGGAAAGCGATGACTGTTAGATGGTTGGGTTTTGACAGTAGAGATTGCTCCATGGGGTAGGAAGGCGGGGAGAAAGAAAAGGGGAGAGGGATTAAGGAAAGGCGCGGGCAGTGGTCCAGTGGAGAAGAAATGACCAGGGGCTAAGGAGAAAAGTGCTTATTGCATCAACATATCGCCGCGGAGGGGAAAAGAAAAAAGGGGAAGGGATAAGCCAATGAAGCGATGCGATGAGGGCCAAGGTTAGGCCCGGGACACGGTCATGTGGAGGGGCATGTGACCAAGGGCGGAGGAGGAGGGGGCTTATCGCATCGACGGGGAGGAATTTCCGAAGAAAAAGTGGATTTTATAGGGGGAAGGCTGATGCGATGGGAATACCCGATGTGATGGGTTTAGCACCTGGTCGCAGGCGCTCAGACATATGGGTGAAAGATCTAAGCCCTCAGGGGCTAAAACTATTATTTGTAAAAGACTATCCTTTTAGACCAAAAAGAGGGGTTTTTTATCATTTTGGTGGATTCCGATAGGTAAAATGGGGAATTTTAAACCATAACAAGGATTTTTTATGAGTTAAAAAGTGATTTTGAAGGAATTCAGAGGAAAATGAAGGATGAAAAATGGGCAAAAATGAGTGAAATAGGCTTAGTAAATGATGTAAAAAATGGCCTACATATAGTCTCTTTTTGTTCAGTAGTGTTTCTCAAGGATTATGAATAAGGAAAAGGAACAACTCTTTAAGGAACAATAAGATAATCCTTTTTAGGAAAATGGATGGGGATTTCAATTGACTAAAGGACTTGAAATGATGAAGGCAGTGAGATTTCTAGAACTTATCATGTTCTTGCAATTTTGTTCTAGAAATCTGGGTTTGTTATATTTAGTCATCTTTGGATAAAGTCAAAATTATGGATGACTAATAGTGGCTCCATTTGGGGAGGACAGATGTCTTTTTAGGTGTCCAGAACCTCAGGAATATTTGAGTTTCAGTAGACCAGTGCCTCATCCATTGGGCAGATTTCTTCTTTTCTTGCTGATCTTTTTCTAAGAGGGACAACTTTTATCAATCTGCAACATCTAATTTCTTCAAAGCAACATCTCTACCTACCCAACCTTACTTGTTCTAGCATTTTTTCTTCTTTATTTGAGTGCATTTGAACTAGAAAACTCTTTGACATTTCATTTTTGAAAACAAAAATAAACTATCTAATCCTATCCTTATCTATTCCAAGAGTTCAGATTAAACTGTTGAACTCTTTATTTTCTACCTAGCTACTACCTGTCAAGATTAAGCGGTTTGACAGATTTTATTTCTATTTATAAAACAGGAAATTTAAACACAGTCAAATCAGGATTAGACTGTCTGATTTGCTATGATGTCTATGGTTGTATGTACAAGCTACACATAGACTTTATTTGCAGAAAAATAAAACAAAATGATGAAGGTTTCAAGATTTGAAATTTATAAATATCCTTAAAGTCTTTTTTCCAGCTCTGATTTTGATCTATTTAGGGTTGTCTTTTTTCTTTTCTTGGTTCAGATTTTGAGCTTTTTAGAACCATTTCCTTTCTATCCTAATCTATTTCACTGATAAGCCAAGTTTGAAAAAATATTTATAAATCTGTGCTTCTACTAACTTATCAACATAAATTTAAATTATGTTCAGCCATGATTAGGCTAGATGACTGAAAAATGTGTTATTTTCAAATCAGCAGTGGCATTTAGATTTTCTCACTTTCAGAAAATTTTATTTTTGGGTATGGGGCTGTACCCTTTTTTGAATCTGCCCTCTTTTCTTTTTCTATTGTTTTTGTGTTTTTTTTTTCAAATTTAAAAAAAATGTTATATACAGTGGAAAATAAAATCTCTAAAATTTAGGATTCTTGGAAGAAATAGTACTTGAGCATCGTGCCATTGACAGGACCTCCAAATACATATTCTCCATTCAGCTCCTGCAGAAAGAACACATTATGACCCCTGATAGAATGAATAATGTAGGGCCCTTTCCACAAATTTTCAAATTTGCCATGTTTTCCCTTTTCTTCTCTTCTAGAATCCCCTTTGGAACTACATTTCCAATGTGAAAATAATTTTCTTTAGTCCTCTTGTCAAATAATTTCTTGATACTTTCTTGGACTGTTTGTGTTATGTTGTACACTTTCTGTCTGGTCTACTGTAAATGAATGGTCTGATTTATCCTTCTCTGCATATCATTTTCCTTAGATTGTACTTATTGGAGGAGTTTCATGACTGGAACTCCTAGTGAGGTTGGGAAGATTGCATCCATGCCATAAACCAGCTGATAGGGGGACATGTTTATTGAATTTTCGGTGGTTAATCTATCATCCCACAAAGCATGCACAAGCTTGTTGGGAAAAATACTGAGAGGGGGGGGGGGGGGTGAATCCGCATTTGTAGACTTATTCAAAACTATTCACTTTTTCTCTACTTCAAAACCCTTACGCTACTTTGCTGAAGCCAACTAGCGTATACACGCGGATCTCCTTCATTAAACTCGCGTATACACAGAGATCATATTATGTAATTAAATCTTTACTTAGATCTATGCAACATTCATTCTTCTGATGTTTAGTTAATAGTAAACATGTGCAGTAATAACAGAATAAATCATCACATATAAGCATCACACATGAACACCAGGATTTTAGGTGGAAACCCAAGTCGGGAGAAAACCACCGCTGCCGTTGCTCAGCCTTCAATATTTTATTATAGAGAAAACATCTTACAACATATGTATTGGCGCAGACTCATACCAGTACGCAGGCACCCACCTGCGCTCGTTTACCAGCCTCTCCTGGAAGGGAGCACCGACCCCCTGCTCTCGTTTACCAGCCTCTCCTGGAAGGGAGCTACGACCCCCTGCTCTCGTTTACCAGCCTCACCTGGAAGGGAGCTACAACCCCCTGACTGAAGGCTACAACCCTCAGCACCTCTATGGACCACGTTTCATCAATTTTCACACTGGATCCAACCCACACAATTCAGCTCAAGGAACATTCATCAATTCAACAACTTGCTCTATAGCAGCATAATCAATATTTGAACTACCCAGATCAACAATGACAGATAGCAGTACACATCAGAAACAGATATCAGCAAGACAGCAGAACAGATCAGACATCTCACAACTTCAGCAAACCCTAGTTTATCATATGCTCTTTCCTTTCACTGATCCTGCGTATATACGCACCTTCATGCATATAAACCCGCGTATACCTCTGCACATACTTCAGAAAAGCCTAACTGGACATACGCGCTTTTCCTTCATCCGATCCGCGTATACACGCGCTTCTACCGAAACGAACCAGCGTATACTTCTTCAGACATTTCAGCGCAATTCTTCAGAATAGATGCATAGCTCAGATATTACCCTTTACTTCAGAAACATGTTCGCCTCATCTCAGATCAGAACATTCCATAAATAGATCTAGAAAATACAAATACATTTCAGATCTAGCTACCCTTCTTCATCATTTTCTTCATTGGTGCATCATGCATTCAGATCTATCATTCAACTGTAACCCTTTCCATTCAAATATACATCAGAGAGAAGTATTCATTCAAGCTCAGACGTCTTGCTCATATACTCATGATTTGCACAATGAATTTCTTCTCTTTATATAGGTTTACCCTTTTTCAATGCCATGAGCCAAAACTACATTACTTCCGATGGTATTCCTGGACGGGGTCACATAGATGAATCATTACTCAATACAATGGGTCAATAACATGGTGGTTACCCCTGGTTTTGCACTTTATGAGCGCTTTTTCCCATACACGACTTGGCACGTTATTTCCCGCGTGCATACGCTACTTCTCCTAGAAAAATCCGCGTATGCCTTAAGACATACTCTTTTCATCATAGATCTAACACATACTGAATTCCTTTCTTCATTACCTTCTGTACTCACTGTAGATACATCATATTTACATCATTTAACAAGATCATCAAGACATATTCCTTCAAGCACAACTTCATCAAGTAGGTTGCCATCATCTTCATCAAGTGGGTTGCCATTCAAGGACAACACTCTATCAAGTGGGTTGCCATCAAGGACAACACTCTGATCATATTGCCAACAATCTCCCCCTTTGGACTTGATGGCAACCACGATGGTGTTTGATCACTACAACAGATAGATACATTAAAATACAAAGACACCATTCATTTCCTTTGTTCAAACACCATGTCACTCTCCCCCTTTGACATCAAGGGCAAAGGGCAGATCAAAACAAACACAAGGTTTTTCTCCTCATGTAGAAGGAAGCGTTCTGTAGATCTGATGTACACTGAAGTGACCAAGCTCCCCCTGAGCTCATGCTGAATCTTCAAACATATTTTTCAATGAAGTACATGACTCTATGACCTTCCTATCACCAAAGACTCATACTTACATCAAAGATCCAACCAAGTGGATTTACATGGGAGACTCAAGTACCCAACCAAGTGGGTTTACATATTTTGACTCAACTACCCAAAAAAGTGGGTTTACAAAATGAACAAGTTCTTACATGACTGAATAATACAATTTTACACCATAGTTCTCAACATGACCTTTTCATCAAATCACAAATATGACTTTTCATGACCAATACCAGAAAGACCTCAAGAGAGATCATATATCAGAACCATCATAATGCCAACAATGCATTATACTCAGCAAGGCTAGGGCTCCCCCTGAAAATGTGCATCCAAACATCCTTTTTATAGGACCAAGGCTCCTCCTTAGCTTGTGCAACCTGAACACCTTCAACAGCAAGTCGTCGGCAACAATCTCGGCATGATCTGTCCTTATCTCTGAATTATAAGACTTTCATCTCAGCAACGAATACTCTTCATCAAAAAGAAAACATGACTCATCCATAATCTTCAACATAAGAAACCATGTATCATTTCATTAGCATGAGTATAACCAGAATAATGCTAATAGTACAATCATTAGCAGTCAGACTGATGCTCCCCCTGAACCTCTGCTCCTGATCTTCAGCTGTCATCCCAATTCTCTTATCATTAATGCATACGCGACTGTGTCTGCTGGAACTCGCGTGTATACGCGACTTTTGTTCATCTAACCCGCGTATGGAAAGTGAAGCATAGAAATTTTCACATTCCTTCATCTCCCCCTGAATTTGTACTTCCTGTACCTGTTTTCTTCACATCAGATGCACTGTTAGAAATAAAAATAGCCAGAATTATCAAACCAATCATGAGGATCATCATACATTGCTTCCCCTGTGATGATGCACTACAAATCCCTATAATGCATCTCACTTCATTCTGCAGTCATTAAGAGAAGTAAGTTTCAGAAGCGGATGACTACAGTAGGGTCAATATTCCCTACGTTTCTGATCGGTCCTCCATCTTTTTCCAGATTTGTTTGAACTTTCTATTTGTGTGCTGGAAGTTATCCAATTTCTCATATCTGTTCATCCTGCATTCCTTTTCCACATGACCATACGTATTACAAGCATAACATCTTATATGACCAAAGAAGTAAGCATAAGGATCATAGTGTGTTTCTCTGTTCTTCCTTCTATTGCAATCAGCTGCTTTATGACCATACTTGTTGCATGAAAAACAACATCCTTTGAAGCAACCAGAGTACCTTTCTGAATATAATCTATTTGATTGTGACTGAAATGATCTGCTTATGCAATTTGCTGCAACATGCCCATAATTATGACATTTAAAGCATTCCACATTATTGAATGATTTCCTTTGAGAGTTCATGATTGTTGGTTGACTTTTTGTTTCTTTCAACACTTCAGATTTTGCATTGAATTCCTTTGAATCATTAGCATTTCCTTGTGAGCTAGATTCTCCTTTGACAGTTTCATGAAAACCAAGACCAAGTTTAATAGAGGGAGACCTTTGATTACTTAGAATATTGTCCAAAATCTTAGTACTATCTTGAAACCTCAAAAGTTTAATCTTTTCTTCTAATTTACCTTTGAGAATGTTTACCTCCACCTCCAAGGCTTGGCATTGCTTCTTCACACTTTCTTCTTTCCTACTTCCGTCTTCTGCTTGGTTATTCAGATTTAGAATCTCTTCTTTCAACCCATTTTCTTGCTCTCCAAAAGTTTGTAAGAGTTCTTCATTCTTCTTCTTCGATGCTTCGAGATTTACTTTCAGAGATATGATTTCTGCTTCAAGTCCTGCATTCTTCTTATTTGATTTATCCAGGTCTTCTTTGAGGGAAATTATTTCTGCTTCAAGACCTTCCTTTTCAAATGATTGTAGAGGTTCCTCATTCTTCTTACTTGATGCTTCAAGATCTGCTTGTAGAGAGATGATTCCAGCTTCAAGACCTTCATTCTTCCTTTTTAATATTTCGAGATTTGCACTTAGATCATTGATTTTTGCTTCTAGTCTTTTCATTCGATTGGATGCATAAGCATGAAACCTTTGATACTTGTCTATAGATTCACTCTCCTTAGATGATTTTTGCTGATCTTCAACTTTAATCTTGACAGCTTCTTCTAGATCCATACTGTTACTTTCACTATATTTACCTTTGCATGCACAAGAGAGTAAAATACAAGAGCAGTGATCAATACCTGTTTCATCTTCTTCAATTTCTGCTATACATGATTTTTGAGGTATCTCCTTTCCTTGAGTAACCTTCTTCTTTTGCTTCTTTGCCATGAGCACTTGTAGAACTTGGTCAGAATCTTCTTCATCTTCACTGGACACTTCATCATCATCTTCATTTGCATAATAAATCTTCCTCTTTTCAAATTGTTTCCCTTTACCATGTTTTTCTCTATAAGGAAATTTAGCAGCATAGTGACCAACTCTTCCACAATCAAAACATTTGAAGGGAAGCTTACCTTTGAATCTTCTAGTACCTAGTTGGAGTTTTCTCACAAAATTCGCTTCTTCTTCTTCGGATATATAGCTGGATTCTTTGACAACTTCCTTTTCTTTTCCTTTTGTAGATGCCTTAAAAGCAGCTTCTTTGATTTGAGAAGGACCTCCTTGTCTCATTTCAAAAGCAGTCAGGATACCATGTAATTGAACAATAGTAAGAGTTTGCAGATCTTGCCTTTCTTCAATAGCTGCAACTTTAGAGTCAAATTTTGAAGTCAAAGATCTTAAGACTTTTTCCACCAGAGTAGTATCGGTTATGGTTTCACCCAAATTTCTCATTCGATTTACAATATCATCTAGACGTAAAAAGAAACTGGCAATACTTTCATCACTATGCATCATTAAATTTTCATATTCAATTATGAGAGTTTGGAGTTTTGCACTTTTTACCTTTGTATCTCCTTCATAGTTCAGAATGATTTTGTCCCATATTTCTTTTGCTGAATTTAGCTGCATCACTTTAGCAAATTCTGGTTCAGACATGATTCCTAATAAGACATTCACTGCTTTGGCATTGATTTCATACTTCTTCCTTTCAGCCGCATCAGTAGGAAAACTTGCCGGATATTGATAGCCTTCTTCCACGATTGCCCATACTTCTGCACCAAGACTTTGCAGATATGCTTTTGTTCGTACCTTCCAGAATATCAGATTGCTTCCATTGAATAGAGGTGGCTTTATAGACATTACTCCTTCATGACTCCCCATTGTGACGGATCTCCTTCAAGCGATCAAGCTTCTGCAGAAGGACCTGCTCTGATACCAATTGTTGGGAAAAATACTGAGAGGGGGGGGGGGGGGGTGAATCAGTATTTAGGACTTATTCAAAACTTTTCACTTTTTCTTACTTCAAAACCCATACGCTACTTTGCTGAAGCCAACTAGCGTATACACGCGGATCTCCTTCATTAAACTCGCGTATACATAGAGATCATATTATGTAATTAAATCTTTACTTAGATCTAGGCAACATTCATTCTTTTGATGTTTAGTTAACAGTAAACATGTGCAGTAATAACAGAATAAATCATCACATATAAGCATCACACATGAACACTAGGATTTTAGGTGGAAACCCAAGTCGGGAGAAAACCACCGCTGCCGTTGCTCAGCCTTCAATATTTTATTATAGAGAAAACATCTTACAACATATGTACTGGCGCAGACTCATACCAGTATGCAGGCACCCACCTGCGCTCATTTACCAGCCTCTCCTGGAAGGGAGCACCGACCCCCTGCTCTCATTTACCAGCCTCTCCTGGAAGGGAGCTACGACCCCCCTACTCTCGTTTACCAGCCTCACCTGGAAGGGAGCTACAACCCCCTGACTGAAGGCTACAACCCTCAGCACCTCTATGGACCACGTTTCATCAATTTTCACACTGGATCCAACCCACACAATTCAGCTCAAGGAGCATTCATCAATTCAACAACTTGCTCTATAGCAGCATAATCAATATTCGAACTACCCAGATCAATAATGACAGATAGCAGTACACATCAGAAACAGATATCAGCAAGACAGCAGAACAGATCAGACATCTAACAACTTCATCAAACCCTAGTTTATCGTACGCTCTTTCCTTTCACTGATCCTGCGTATATATGTGCCTTCATGCATATAAACCCGCGTATACCTCTGCACATACTTCAAAAAAACCTAACTGGACATACGCGCTTTTCCTTCATCCGATCCGCATATACACGCGCTTCTACCGAAACGAACCAGCGTATACTTCTTCAGACATTTCAGCGCAATTCTTCAGAACAGATGCATAGCTCAGATATTACCCTTTACTTCAGAAACATGTTCGCCTCATCTCAGATCAGAACATTTCATAAACAGATCTAGCAAATACAAATACATTTCAGATCTAGCTACCCTTCTTCATCATTTTCTTCATTGGTGCATCATGCATTCAGATCTATCATTCAACTGTAACCCTTTCCATTCAGATATACATCAGAGAGAAGTATTCATTCAAGCTCAGACATCTTGCTCCCATGCTCATAATTTGCACAATGAGTTTCTTCTCTTTATATAGGTTTACCGTTTTTCAATACCATGAGCCAAAACCACATTACTTCCGATGGTATTCCTAGACGGGGTCACATAGACGAATCATTACTCAATACAACGGGTCAATACCATGGTGGTTACCCCTGGTTTTGCACTTTACGAGCGCTTTTGCCCATACGCGACTTGGCACGTTATTTCCCACGTGCATACGTGACTTATCCTAGACAAATCCGCGTATTCCTTGAGACATACTCTTTTCATCATAGATCTAGTACATACTGGATTCATTTCTTCATTACTTTCTGTACTCACTGTAGATACATCAGATTTACATCATTTAACAAGATCATCAAGACATATTCCATCAAGCACAACTTCATCAAGTAGGTTGCCATCATCTTCATCAAGTGGGTTGCCATTCAAGGACAACACTCTATCAAGTGGGTTGCCATCAAGGACAACACTCTGCATCATATTGCCAACAAAGCTTACTATGCCATGATTTTTGATTCTACTCCAACAATCTTTTGATAATATTGACAAGGATTTTGTTAGAGGATTCAGCTAATCCATTTCCTTGGGGATAGTAGGCAGTGGAATGACCCAAAGTGATATGATAGTTATAGAAAAAGTCAACCATTTTCTTGGATTTGAAGGCAACAACATTGTCTGTGATAATTTTTCTTGGACAACCAAATCTGGATAGTATGTTGGTTTCAAGGAACTTGATAACGACAAAGTCAGTAGCATTCCTAGAGGGTATGGCTTCTATCCATTTGGTAAAATAATCAGTGGCAGCGAGGATCCATTTATGTTGGGTTGACGATGATGGGTGAATTTCCCCAATGAAGTCCAAGCCCCATTATTGAAAGGGAGCCTCAACACTGATGGGATGTAAGGGTAAGGGTAGGAGTTTTCTTTTGCCATAAAAAATTTGACACTTATGGCAAGACATGACAAGTTTTTGAGTATCTAGGAAAAGGGTGGGCCAATAGTAACCAGATCTGAGGACTTTATTTGCTGTGGTCTTCCAGTACAGATGTCCTCCACATTCTCCTTCATGCAGTTCATGCATGATTTTTCTTGCATCAACCTCAAGCAGACACTTAAGCAATATTCCAACATCATTTTTCCAATATAAAACCCCATCTAATATGAAATAATTTAAAGCCTTCTGTTTAAAAAATCTAGCTTTAGTTTTGGACAAAGAAGGAGGATCATTTAGATAAAGAAGCACATATATGATGTCAACATACCAAGGTGAATTCACAAATGTTTCTTCAATGAATGGAGTTGTGAATTCCTCTATTTCTTCTAAGACATCGACCATATTCATATCAAGTGCTTGGAAGTTTGACTCAACCATGAGTTTTGCTAATCCCTGCCCTTTGATTAGTTTGGTAGGCCTGATTTCTAAGTCATATTCGAGTATAATAGCAATCCATTTTCCCCTTTTACCATCAGGGTCTTGACTTAGAATATCCTTGACAACCGTGTGTGGGACAAAAGCAATGATGTGAGAATGCAAAATGTAGACTTTAAAGTCTTTCAATGCTATTACCAAGGCTAAGGCTTGTTTCTCCATGATATTATACTTGAGTGGAGCATCTCTCAAAGCCCTACTAAAAAAGGATATAGGTTGTTCATGCTCCATGTCATTCTTTTGCAGTAATACTGCAGCTATTGTGTGCTCGGATGCAAAGGAAAAGATACAAAAATCTTTGGTGAAATCAGGACTAATAAGAACTGATGTTTGAGTTAAAGCTTGTTTTACCAGTTCAAATGATTGTTTAGCCTGTATTGTCCATTTAACACCTACCTCTTTCTTAAGCATGTTTGTGATATTTCTCAATAGCTTGGCAAGGTTGGGGATGAATCTCCTTTAAAAATTTATCTTCCCAATGAAAGATTGTAACTCTTTAAGGTTTCTAGGATGGCTGATCTTCAATATGCCATCAATCCTTTTAGGGTCTACTTTGATTCCCTTTTCAGAAATAATGTGGCCAAGAAGCTTTCCTTCTTGGGGACCAAAGAGTGTCTTTTTGGGATTCAAAGATAAGCCATATTTCCTACATTTCTCAAAAACTTTTCTCAAATGAATCAAGTGTTCTTCATCAGTTTTAGAGAAAACAGTAATGTCATCAAGGTAAATGATTATAAAATAGCCTATGTCTTCTGGGAAGACTATGTCCATGGCCCTTTGGAAGGTGGCCCCTGCATTCATTAAGCCAAATGGCATTTTGACATACATGAATGTACCCCAAGGTGTAGTAAAAGCAGTTTATGTTGGTCACTTGGGAGTACTAAAACCTGATTATAACCTGAGAACCCATCCAGTAGTGAAATTATTTTAGACCCAACCACCCTTTGAAGTATATGATCCATTTTTGGCAAGGGATAGTTATCTTTAAGGGAGGTTCTATTTAGATTTTTGAAATTAATGTAGAGTCTAATTTCCCCAGTATTTTTCCTAACAGATACTAAGTTGGAAACCCATTCTAAATACCTGATAGGAACTATGATCCTAGCCTCATACATTTTCTTAATCTCTTTCTCAACTAAAGGAAATAAAACAAGGTTTATCATTCTGAGTTTTTGTTTGAAAGGTTTCTGATTTTCCTTAAGAGGAATTTTGTGTTGAATGATGCTGGTATCATATGATTTTAAATCCTTGTATCCCCATGCAAATACATTTTTAAATTCTTTGAACATGTCTATGTATTGTTGTTTAATATGAACTGGGAGAGTGCTAGAAAATTCGATCATTTTGGGTTCTGTTGGGATAACTATGTTATGTTCTTCTATGTCTATTTCTATAGGCTCCATCCTTGGTTCCTTGGCTACATCATTGAAATAAAAAATTTGTTCCAATGGTGTAAGATGTCTTGGAATTGTATCATTTTCACATTGTAAAACTTCAAGGTATTTTTGATCTGTGTTGTCAATTATTTCTACTGTAAATGGATGTTCAAAATGGTTTATATCAGCATAAAAAGACAACGTTGTTTCAAGGTTTTGTTCTTTACTAAAACATTCTTCCTCATGGCTTGAGATAGGTGTTGGTATGGTAAATTAATTATTTGATTGCAGAAAATCATCTATGTGTTTGTCTCCTTCAAACACTTGCCAATAATCCTCATTGTCAAGTATTGCAGGTCTGTTCTTTACCTTTATGTTGGATTGTTCATTTGTCTATGGTATTTGGAAATTACTAGCAGCAAAGGCAAGTTCATTTGCTAGATGATTTTGAGCTCCTGGGATGAAAATAAGTTCATATTTTTCAAAGGTTTTTAGGACATCAAGGGCAGTATTTCTATATTCTCTGAGTTTTGGATTTTTGGTTGAATACTCCCCTTTGATTTGTCTAATAATTAGCTCAGAATCCCTTTGGACTGATATCCTTTTGGCTCCTAGATCTTTGATCAAGTGTAGACCAATAAGGAGGGCTTCATATTCAGCAATGTTATTTGTGTATAGAAATTCCAGTTTATAGGAAAATCCTTTGTTCATGTTTTGCATCCATACACCAGCCCCTGCACTTATTTTGCTACAATAGCCATCAAAGTTTATTTTCCAAGACATTTCACTCTCATTCTCCTTTTCTTTCTACTGTTTAAGGCTACTAAAATCTAGACTATTCTTTTCTTGAGTTAATGGCAGATTTGACTGTTCTGGTAGACTAATTTCTTCTTTGTTTTCCTTTTCTTGTTGGCTGATTTCATCTTCATTATATAAGATAAAGGAATACAAATTTGAATGGATGGATTAGATAGGAGATTTTTTTGGTCTATCTATGTTTCTCACCATGTATTTCATGTGGGATTCCCTATACAATGTTCTAGTTTGGTTAAATATTGGGATGGTGGCATAAGACATGTCCATTTGGAGGCTTCCCTGTAGCTTGGCTCCCCATGATCTAGATAGAAGCATGCCATACTTAGGGGGAATATCAGCTACCACTATGTCCATTACTAGACTCTTAGCAGGAATTTGAAATAAGTTAACACACAATATTTAATTAGGCCTAAGCATTTGACTCTGCTTGAATCAAAAGAGTAAAGATCTTTGTATGGTTTAGTAATTTCTAAGCCTAGGCTTTCCTTCACTACTTTGGGCATAAGATTGTGTGAAGCACCTGAGTCTAACATGGCATTATGCAAGATTTTGTCATGTATATTCAAGATAACATAGAAAGGAGGGACAACCCCCTCTTGGTATTTCCCTTCAACTTCAGGACCAAACAATAATTCTGGTTTATCATCTGCCAAGTTCAAAGTATCAGTGTCACTACCCATATTCAAAGCTTTCAAAACTTGTTTTTTATATACATCCTGAGTTACTAGTTCAGCTAAGGGTATGGTGATTTTAACTTGGTAATTTCCCCTACAAGGTTGAAAGGAACTATTTTTTTTGACATATTTACATCTGTTTTGTCATTTACAACTGTTTCAGCAATTTTGACTTGCTGAACTTTATTTGAACTGTTATTTGGGACAAATTTGTTAGGGCCACTATTAGAAGTGCTAGAGAAGCTTTGGTCAACACTTTGTTGAATGTATTTGTCCTTATTTTGGTTAGTTTTCTTGGTTAAAGTGTTGGTGTTAGTTACTGTTTTTTTAGGCTGATTTTCTAAGTTTTTCTTGACAACAGTAATAGTTCTTTTGTCACTGGAACTCTCTGGGCTACCTTTGCTTCTAAGATTGTATTGCTTTTGTATCTCCATGATAGCATTTTCAAACCCCAAACTGTAATATTCAGAATCCTCATTATTGTATTCACTTTGTTCTGAAGAGAAGAATCTTTGTTCTTCTTCAGTGAGAAAAACATCTGTCTCACTGTAAGATCCTATCAAGTTTACATGATTTTCTTCCAACCTTTCAACTTCCCTTTATTCTTCTTGATCAACATAGTTTTGTTGAAAGTGGGGCCTAATTTCTTGGTCATTATCTCTTTGCCTATCTTGATCAAGGTCTCTTCTAAGATTTTGGTTTCTATTTTTGTTTTGGTTTTCTCTAGGAGGCACTCTATCATTCAGATTTATCTTTTCAAGCATCCTCTCCATTACCTTCACTAAGTTATCAATTTTAGTATCTGATGATGAGGTTGAAGCCATTGTATCATCTTTGTATGTAACTCTTTTCTATGCTCTCAACCTAGCTCTTTTTTCAATCAGATTTGCCTCCACACTCATGGCTCCCCTCTGCATATCTTCTAAAGTTGAGGGGTCTCTTTCCCTAAGCTGGTAGGCCATTCTAGGGTCAAAGCCTTCTGGGAATTTAGCCAAGGCTAAGTCTAGTGGAGGTTTCATGTCTGGAGGAAGTGCATTATACACACTATTGAATCTAGTGTAGTAATCATGGACACTTTCCCCAACATTTCTTTTGAGGTTAGTATAGTCTGAAAGGATTTGGAGAGGGTTTTTTCTAATTTCCCATTTGTTTATGAATGTTTGATACAAGGAAGGGAGATCATTTATGCTATGAGGAGCTAAGTTTTTAAACCATTTCTTGACTTCTCCTCCTAAAATTTGAGCAAAAATTCTCATCTTAATGGTCTCTTCTTCTATTTCCATGTAATTGAAGGCATCATTCATTTTGTCTACATGCTGTTGGGTAGTAGTAGGTTCATTTGCAGTGAAATGGGGAATTTTGGACTGGTAATCATTTGGTAAAGGATCCATAGGCTGTGGTAACACTAGTGGAACATACCATGCTGCCATGATTGGAAATAATGGGGGCTTTACAAGGGGTGGATTTATAAGAGGGAAAGTGGGCCGAAAGGGAGTGTTTTGAACAGTTGATGTGTGGATAAGAGTGGAAGAAACACTTGGGTCAGCAAACTGATGATGAGCAGATTTGTTATGGAAGGAGCTAAAATGATGGAGAAGCTGAGAATCAGGTGGAGTAGAAGGTGAGGCTTCTCTGCTAAAGCTCTGTTGTAAATCTTTGGTTTCGAAATTAGCTTGGTTTAAATCACTTTGAGACTTATTTCTAAATAGGTTCTTTGTGTGAGGTAAGTCAAAGTGAGGATCTTTCAATACTGTGAGGTTTTTAGGGACAAATCTTGTTCTTGGAATGGTTCTATCAATAGTTGGTTTTGCAAGTCTAGGAGTTTTCCGCAAAATCCTCTCTGGATTGTCAACTATGGTAGGGGGATTAGGATCTGGATGGGATCTAGTGTTAATCCTATGTGAAGCCTGATTTCAGTTTTCCAAAATTTAGAGAGGAAGAGGTTTTTCAGGACTAAAATTTTTCCCCTCACAGTGATCTCTATAATAGAGGACTAGGTTTCTAAACTTCCTCAAGATTGGTTAACACAGTTTCAAATAAATCTGTAATACTAGCAAGGTAATAGGCCTACTAGGGCTAGTGGAGTCGCCAGGTGGAAATTTTAGCTTTTATGAAGGTAAAATGTTTTATGGTCCACCACCAATGGTTTATTCAAAAACCAATCTGAAATTTTTTTGGGTTTTTTTGAATTTATATGGTTTTTTGAAGGACTAATGAGTATATAAGAGCTTTCTAGGCAACTATGAATTCAGAGGTCCCACCGTGATCGCCAGAATTTTGTGATCCTGTGATTTAGCCGATTGGTAAACCAAATGACAAGGCAACATGTAAACTAGTCTTTAGAGCTCTAGGATCTAGCCCTCCTAGTCTCAGAGAGGGATCTCTTAATATGTTTGCAAAGATATGAATTGTGTGCTTGTAAAGGGTTTATTTTTAGGCTAGTTATTAAGCTTGAGTTTGTTTGATTGTTTTGTGGGACATGATGATCTAGGCATCATAGATAGAAAAGAGAAATCTCTAAGTCATTGGGAAATGGAGTCAAGTGGAAGTTTGTAACAAGTTTGTAGATGAATCAGGGGTATCAAAGGGAAAATCTAACTTAGTTGTTGGATTAACAAAGTCTTTTAGGTCAAATGAAATGAACATCAAGGGTTTAGAATGAAAATAAAAACTAAGGGAAATTAAGAATCCTTAATTATATGTACTTCTCAACAAAGAGACTTAAAGCATCATTTGAACATGAAGAAGTATTTTATAGACAGGGCTAACCATGAATTCTACAAATCACACTCCAGCAAATAATAATTTCAAGACAAACTTTAAAAATGAAATCTAAGAGTCGAGGAACACTCTATTTCATCAAATATTTCACTTTCAAGGATAATAAAACATTCAAGATAAACAAATAACTACATTCATAGAAGAGGGAACTCCTAGACATCTAGGACTGCAATTATAAAGATTTTCAAAACAATTATTTAAGCAAGTACAAAGGGTATGATCAAAACATACCTCTTTAGCAAACTTTGGACAATGGTACTTTGAAAGGAAACTTCAAAAATAGTTTTTAAAGTGTCAACAAGAAGAAGGGAAAACCATAAATCATCTTGAGGCTGACTGTATTGAATTAATTCTAAACTAAACAAGCTTAGAGGTTGAAATCAGTTTAAACTACTCAATCAAACATTCAGCAGATGAAAACATAAAGACAGTGAAGAGTAAACAGGTCTAAGGTGCTTCCAGGAGACATTTCTTAGCCTAAAAATTTTAATCTACTATGAGCAAGAGATAATGAAAATAGGATAGAAAATAGGAAAAAACATTAATAGTTTAGAATACTTCACCAACAGCCAAGCTCAGGGATCCAATGACAGAGCTTTCTCCATCCACAAATAGGTCAAAACATCCACAGGTTATAGTACCTCAATTTCTTTTCAATCTTAGTAGAACTATATATTACTTCAAAGAGTTATCAAAATGCCCCCATACAATGAGTTCAGATGCAATATTTATGCTGCAAATGAGGAGGTGGAAACATATAGGGTTCAGAATGTCATTAATGACACAGTAAATGCACTCCAATCCTTAAAAACCATGCAAGGCATAAGGTAGGATTGTTTCATAACTACTCCTCTATGTATTAAATCTGTCTTTATTTCCTGAGGATGAAAACAGCTGAAAAGATTGACTTTGAGGCTCCTTGCTTCCTTTTACAATAACTGTCTCACAGTTTATAATATCTTCTTTTGTGTAATAACTTCCAATTTTCCCTTTGAAACATAAAATAAGTAAAAGGTGTCTTTTTGAGTTATTAGGCGAATATCTGCTCCTTTGATACATTCGAGGTTGTTTTCAAGCCTATATTTTCTCTATTTTATTTATTAAAACTACCTTTCATTGTATTTTAACACTTTATCTGTTTTGTTTGAAACCTTTGTTTATTTGTTTTTAAACTTCAGAATTCTGTTTAGGCTTTAATCTTCTAATTTAAGGTTTTAATTTTGACTGAAGCCTTTATCATTATCCTTTATGCGTTTTAAGGATATTTTAAGCCTTTTGTCTTCTAAACTTTTTAAAACCATGTTTAGGCTCTAAAACTCTGTTTTGAGGCTTTGATTGTGCTTTAAGCCTTTAACCTCTGATTCTTCAACCTTTAAAATTCATCTTTAGGGTTCTTTCTTTGCTTTTGTCATGTGCAAGTGTCTTTGGCGTGTCGAGGGTCTCACTTGCATAACCATCACCTTTCAAACCATAGAAATAACCCTCGAACACTCATTTTTGGTGATTGTGCAGTTACTTTGGGCTTTAGAGGTAGTGATGCTCTATCCTGCTCCTTAATTAAATCCTAAGAGGGCCTTTTGACCTTAAAAACTTCCATTCAACCCTGCAAAACAAACAAAAAATGTTAATAAATCCTGCAGTGGACGCTCTACTGCTTTCAGAGGTTGTGTGGGGGCAAAGGAGTTGGGCGGAAGCGAATATGCAGGTGGAGAGGTGAAAACCTTTGAAAATAGGGTTTAAAAGTTCATTGGCGCGAAAAAAACGAGGATGGGCAATAATGGAAAAATCACCAGTGGTTTTCATGTTGCAAAAAGGCAGTAAGCGGTATTATCGCAAATGAACGCGACTCCATACGTTGCGTGACATTTGTCCACAGTGAAACCACTGGTATCGCGTAATTTTTAGTTGTTAAACCTCGGGAGCGAAAATTGCGCAATATTGTTTATGAGCCGTTGGATGGGAAGGAACAGATCTGACGATGCAGACCAAGCGCGATGAAAAATTCACTCGGGTGGAAATGAAAGTGGGAGACTAGTGTTAGCGTTTGATATGGTAGGCGATGTGTGTGGTGGATGGTAGGTCCTGGCAGATTTGGGTCATCGGAATTAATGAGAACCATTAGATCTATAAGATCTACGGTGCGGGTTTGATGCAAAAGGCGAAACAAAGAATGTGTCGGGTGAGAAGGGGATGGAACGGGCAAGTGATGACCTTCAGATGGCCAAGTTTTGATGATGGAGATTGCTCCTTGGGGTAGGAAGGTGGGGAGAAAGAAAAGGGGAGAGGGCTTAAGGAAAGGTGCGGGTAGTGGTCCAGTGGAGAAGAAACGACCAGGGGCTAAGGAGAAAAGTTCTTATCGCATCGGCATATCGCCGTGGAGGGGAAAAGGAAAAAGGGGAAGGGATAAGCTGATGGAGTGATGTGATGAGGGCCAAGGTTAGGCCCGGGACATGGTCATGTGGAGGGGCATGTGACCAGGGGCAGAGGAGGAGGGGGCTTATGGCATCGGTGCGGAGGAATTTCCGAAGAAAAAGCAGATTTTATAGGGGAAGGCCGATGCGATGGGAATGCCCAATGCGATGGGTCTAGTGCAGGCGCTCGGACATATGAGCGAAAGATCTAAGCCCCCATGGGCTTAAACTCTTATTTGTAAAAGACTGTCTTTTTAGACCAAACATAGGGGTTTCTAATCATTTTGGTGGATTCCAATAGGTAAAATGGGGAATTTTAAACCATAAAAACGATTGTTTATGAGTTAAAAGGTGACTTTGAAGGAATTCAGAGGAAAATGAAGGACAAAAAATGCAAAAAAATGAGTGAAATAGGTTTAGTAAATGACGTAAAAAATGGCCTACATATAGTCTCTTTTTTTTCAGTAGTGTTTCTCAAGGATTATGAATAAGGAAAAGGAATAGCTCTTTAAGGAACAATACGATAATCTTTTTAGGAAAATAGGTGGGGATTTCAGTGGACTAAAGGACTTGAAATGATGAAGGTAGTGAGATTTTTAGAACTTATCATGTTCTTGCAATTTTGTTCTAGAAATCTAGGTTTGTTATATTTAGTCATCTTTGGATAAAGTCAAAATTTTGGATGACTAACATAGTGTAATGAGGATCTCTTATGACATGAAATAAAATGCTAGACAATTACTGTATTTATAAGTCACTAACCATTTTATTTTAAGACTTAAATGGTCTTTACTTGGTCAAGCATAGTAACTGTTAACTATGAAAGACAAGAAATGAAACCTAGGCAATCCCTGTTCTTATAAGTCACTTATCTATTATTCAATAGCTTTTACTTAGTTTGATCCAGCAATTGCAAATTATGAAAGCAATAATTTGAGCAAAAAGTAAAGAGAAATACTAAACAAAAACTGAAATAAACATAGCTAGAAAACACATGAAACCTCCTCGAATAACAGGGGCCCTCTGCTACCAATTCGATGTAATCCTTTAGCTCCTTAAAATTGTAATCAGAACAACATCAAGGCTAATGTCCTTTTATTAAAACAATGTTTGAAAAACAGAGTATCACTGTGATTCTGAATGTGTTATCAACCGTCCTTTCTCGGTTCTACAGAGCTTAATTTATATGCAAATTCTTAACTAATGTCGAACAAAAATAGGTACAGGTGTAATCTTCAAGTTAAAATTGAATTGAGACTCTTTTGAGACTCGTGATTTGCTGCAAAGCAAATCAGGAGTCCTAATTCCAGTAGAAAATAGTTTCTTTGACTCTTGCTTTGACCATTGGATTAGACACCTCCAGTTGTCGATTCAATCCTCGTAGATAGGAAGGAATCATGTAGGGAAGATTTGAGAACTACCCATGTGCGCCTTTTCTCGAATTGACACCTGCATCATACTTAAACACAAAAATAGCTGCGGAACACTTGACTAGCTACATAATGCCTGTATTATGTAGCTAAACTGTTCAAAATTATTAAAACAACAAAAATAATGAAAATACAACATGTTAATATTTTTTTGTAACCTTTAAGCAATATTAATCATTCTTCATTTATTTTTAGGCTTATGAAGTGTTGGAACAAGGTCTCCTACAAGCTGCGAAAATAGTCCATTTTGAATAATTTTGATTAAATTTAGTATAGCGCAGGGGTTTTGGGGTGGGTCAAATCCCCGAAAGCATTGTAATGGGTAAAAGGGTAAACCAGGGGTCCAAAAACCATGGTTTGCGGACCATAGGAAAGTCTAGGCTAGATTATTATAAATAGAGGAACATTTTGTATTGTAAGGTAGAGAAATGAAGATCTATTGATGCGAATTGCAGTTTAAGTTATCTATTTGGGTTTTTGGGGAAAGGACTCTTGATGGCTGTGTGTGCGGAGATCCAAGTCCAGCTATGTGCACAGGATAGGAAGGGAATTGTAAGAAGGAATTGGTGAATTGATGAATAAGAAAGGTTGATAGAGAATTGAATCTGTGAGTGCTCTTTGTGTGAATCATTGGTAATTACTGCATTGTGTGTTTTTTGTATTTAAGCTGCGAAGATCTATGTAAGTGTGTTTTCTGTTCTGGATCTGTTCTGTTATGTTTATGTCATGTTGTGCTACTGTAATAAAATCATATAATTATAAATCTAGCACACGTGGATGCAAGTAGAGACCTAATTGACCTTGGAAAAAACAAGGTAATCTGAGTATCATAGGGCCTAGCATATCTCTGCTTGCCTTACCTATCCTTTCTCACGGTGCAGAAACCTAGTTCTAGCACCCACCCATACTACTTCAGGTGAGACTTTGACCTGTGAAAGTAGGTCATTGCCGAAAGGGCCAGCAGTATAGGGGTTTGTTGAAAAACCTTGCACACCGAACCTGGGTCAAGACCCCTTGAGCCAAAAAATGGTTCCGTTTCTGGGACCCGAGCATTTTGAGAAAGGGTTTGGGTACTAACAGGTGAATACAGGAAACCTATCAAGAAGGAGACATGGCGGTGCACTTGAAATTACCTACCTTTAAAGGCACGGCTAATGAAGACATGGATCGGTTCTAGTTTGTGGCAAACTCGGTATGGATTGCACAGGGCATGATAAGCGATACTGTGAAGAAAGCGTAGCTATCCCTAGCCTTCAAAGAAAGAGTGTTGGAATGGTATATGAAGTACATAACTCAGAATGGGGGTGCGTCTGTTCAGGATATTAGGAGTGCCCTAAAAAAATAGTTCTGAAAACCTAGGTCCTACTATCAGATCGTAGCAGAGGTAAAATATTTCAAGCAGGGAGCAATCGAGTCCATGTGGGAAACAGATAAACGCCTAAAAAAGGCTATCAGAGAAGGGGAATTTAAGTATGATGACAGGCAGCTTACGGAATGGTTCATCACCATGCTACTTCCTCACCTATGCATACCTATGAGTCACTAGAATTTTGACTCGCAACATAAAGCTTTCAAGGCCGCTATGAAACCAAAAGTTGTGCCCGGGGAAGATGCTTCGCTGAAGGTACTGTAGATCCAGGCATAGCTTGGGGCTATGCACCGGGAGATTCAGGACCTCCAACAGGAAAATGAAGAGAAGCTAGCATGGAACTAAGGCGAATGCCAGGACAGATGAAGAATTTGTGCCCAGGCCACTTGCGAATAGGAGAACCTAGTCCAGGGCACCTAGGATCAGAAGGGCCTAGCCCCAAACGACGGAGCTCGAGTGGACCTACATCTGGGTACGGGGTTGGCCACATAGATGGGTTGTATATTGATGGTCGTTGCCCCTGTTCGGGTGCCAATGTTCTCGAGCAGAGCAACACTAGTGCAGGTTCTGTTGGTCAATGGGCCACGAGAAGAGGGAATGCCAAATCCATAATTTAGTGATAGGATGGGAAGGTTTACTAGAAGTATAATCTGGCCTAGCCTCACCAAAAACCCCCATGGGTAGGAATAGCTCCCCCTCTAGAAGTAAGGACAGGGGCCGAAGTGCAGGTTGAGGTCGGGGCCAGTTGATCTGCTATAACTATGGGAGCTCGAGGCATTTTGCGAGGGAGTGCCTGAACCCTATGCGACAGTCCTGCAGGTATTGCAGACATTTGGAGCATATGCTGGACGATTTTCCATCCCTGAAGGCAAAGATACGGGAGAAGCAGCTCCCACCTATGCAAAAGGTGTGAAGGGTCCATACTGAGCTAAGGGGTAAGGACCCGAGTGTGAATGTGGTAACACGTAGTGGATTAGCGACTAGGGGAATTGAGGAGAAAGCTTAAACTGAAACACTGATCCGCAAAGCCGTAAGCAACTAGGAAGGGCTAGACCTAGACAAAGCGAGGTAAATGTTTATGGAAGCTTGAAAGGACTTCCTCGAGACTGAGGCCTCTACGTCTCTACACCCTGGAGATGTGAAGGTAGCTGAGGAGGTCAAAAATTTCCTACAGGCATGTATGAGACTACTGCGCACCCCCCAGGCAGTACGGAATCTGCAGGCTTTAATAGAGAGCTGCGAAGCACACACCACCCTGTCAATCGACATTAAGGATGTGAAAAAGTTATACAAGTATCAAAGACGCACTGGCAGGGAGATGCGGCTGACAATCCAGATCGGCAACTATGAGATGGATCAAGTTATCTTAGACCTCGGATCGGAAGTCAATGTATTACCTAAGCAAACATGGAAACGCATGGGGGAACCAAAGCTGGAATGGTCCACCATCCAGCTACGAAAGGCCAATCACCAATAAATAGTACCTCTGGGGAGGCTCTCTAGGACTGCAGTAGATATCTTAGGAGTAGAAGTCTAGGCTGACTTCAAAGTCATTCAAATCGTCGGGGATGTGGACCCCTACCCTGCGCTACTAGGATTATATTGGGCCATGGACATGGGTGGTACCATTAACTTAAAAAAATGAAGCATGGCATTTGAAAATAATGGCACAAGGGTAGTCATGCCATTAGACCCTACAGAAGGTAAACGTTGTATGGAACCCATACCCAAGGGAGAGGATGTGGATTATATCTATAAGTTAACAGCATGAAATGTGGCCAACCCAAACGAGGATGAAGTACTTTGCTACGAAGGTGATATTGAGGTTTTGTTCTGATCCCGATGAGGAAATAGAGACTTGGAAGAACCAGTTATGTGATGCCTCCACATTGTGTTGTCTGTAATGTTCCTAATTAGCCCAAGCTAATAGGAACATTTCATTTTATCGTAATTTTATGTATGGATGAATTAAATAGAAAGGAGGACATGAAAAACTCCTAAACTCAAAAATAAATCAGTGCCCAGTGTGAACAGAGGCAAATCAGGGCTTTCTTAATAAAAGCCACTTGTGTGTGAACAGGACTTGAACCACTTTGAAGACCTAGCACAGTTCTAGAAGAAGGATTCAATGTGAAAGGGGTTAACTCAATTGAGGTGGTTTAGGGTTTGTGCACACCTTCAAGTTATAAAAGGAAGGATAAGGCTCTTGTAAAGATTGTTGATCATATTTCGAATTTTCGAGTTGCTTGAGCAACTCCTTTCTCTGCATTGTTTAACAAGAGAAGAGAGGGTTTTCTTGTTTAGGAATCCCCCATCCTTCCTTGAGTAGCTCTTGGAGGGCATTGTGTAGAATTTATCCACTATCCGTTATTTTGGCCAAGCTCCACCTCTAGTAGCAGCGCTGATCCTGTTGAGGGTTTTGCAGCTGCTGTGAGTTGCAGCAAGTGGTGAACTAGATCTACAAGATCTAGTTGTTTTGGAGGAAATTTCTCTCAGGGAGGGTGTTTTGTGACCACCCAGAAGAGGATATTACTCCCATTTTACTTTCAGATCTATATATTTTAATTATTTTCATATTCTGCTCAAGCTACAGTGTTTCCCCTTTGGGTTTTGTGTTATTTCATGTGTTGCTGCTAGTATTATTTGATTTTCTCTTTGTAATAGATCTCAGATTATTGAGGCTTGCCTCTCATCTTGAAGGTGCATCTTGTAGCTTGCTGAAATCTATTGTTCAGATCTGATATACTGTAATAAAACTCTTCTTCAGCAATTTCTGGAAGTTTTCTGCAATTCTATGTATTAAATGTCATATCTACACTTTCTAGTGCATTATTTTGTTAAAACCCCAAAGGGGACTTGTAAAAGAGGCTGAGTAGTTTCCAGATCTGGTATGGATCTGATGTTACAGCCATAGATCTGTTGTATATATAAGTTTTAATTTTTAACTGCTGAAGCACTCATAGAGAAACGTTTTTTCTTCATTTCTGCAATTTTACATACGCTGGAGTTGCCTTTCTTGAGGAATTTCTGCTATATTGTTCATGATATTTACTGTAGATTGAAGGGAGGATAATTTATATTTCTGATCTGATGTATAATACTGTACTTTGGAAATTTTAAGCTGACCTCCTTTGATTATTTGGAAAAATTGCGCAATTCTTGTTGCTGGGTTTTCTTGTTGCAGCAACTCTTCTCTTTAGTTGATTTTTAGCTAGTCAGCTTCGTGGGATATTTGTTTAAGGGCATTAAACTCATTTTTTTTTCCTGAAATTTAGCACACAAGTCCCACACACAATAATGTATGGGAACCAAGCCCTGAACTACATTATTTTTGCACCACATTTCTTATACAACATTCTCACTGTGCCTCTTTCTGATTTTCCTGAATTAGAAATTTCCCACTTCTTCCTTGTTTGGTTTTTGCTCCTCTTTTGGATTTTTTCTTAGGTCTGTAGATCTAAAGATATAAAGAGCTTCAAACTCCAATAGGAGTGTGTTACTTCCACCCTTGCTGTGTTACACCTATTTTCTATAGACAGAGTCTGAAACGGGCCAGGTAGCTTCTGGATCTCACCCTCTCTTTAGAGGTGACATATCCAGTAAAAGCCCCTTCACTCTAGCTCTGGTTTATAAATTACTGGTGTGTTTCCCCTTGTTGTGAACCCATAGTGGAATATCTTAATATATTCCCTACTGTGCCTATTCTTCCCATTTTGGTTCATTACAGTGGTATCAGAGCATGATCTATGGCTTAGCCCATGAGATCAAGCTATCAAAGAAGTGTTGAGAAGAAGCCGAAAGCAGAAAGCAAAATGTAGGAAGAAGAAAGTATGGAGAGAATGAGATTACTCTCATCTCTTTTTAGATCTAAGAATAACCTCTCCAAAGAGGTTGTGCAAGAAGAACAAAGAAGAAGCAATGAAGCTCCCAAGGAGTTTCAATAAAGAGAAGGTCTTCCAGTTAGATCTGCAAGATCTGTGCATGAGGAACATCTAGAATCCCCATCTTGTGGATATGTGCACTCAGTGATATCATCATAGCCTCAGCATTTTGTTAGTGACTCCTTCATGAAGAGGAAAAGAGAAGGAGTGAGTTTATCGGAAGCACTGCCAAGGGCCAGATCTCCTTTGGGTGAAGGGTCGTCTTCTCAAGAGGGAAGCTGCAATGAAACCTTTATGAGGTTTCAAGAGAAATAAGGAGACATGGTAATTACTCCTTCAATAGAAGACCAATCTCTAAGGTCTCCTAGTGAGGATGAGGAATTTTCCATCTCTGAATAAAAGGCTGCGGGTGACAGCGCAGTCATAGCAAGAGGACCTCTAGCACTGCATGAAGAAGAAGAATGAGCAACTTCTCCAAGGAGAGAAACTCTTGCATTTTTGCAAGGATTTTATAAGAATCTCACAAATAGAGAGTATGGCACAACCCATGTGCAGCATGTTCCATCATTTGGTGAGATCTTGAACATTGCAGAATGTAAATGGGAGGCAAAGCTTCATATGGTAAACAGTATTTACCCCTCTTTATTTCAGAAGATTGTTGCACCAAGAAGGCAAGAAGATCTCTGCAAGAGAAGCAAGGAAACATCATTCCATACACCTTTTTACTATTATATATGCCTTAATGTCTTCTAATTTGGAAGAAATTCATTAGGGAAATCCCCTGGTGAAAGGAAAAGCAAAGTGTTCATTCAACTTTATACATTGAAGACACCTTGGGTCAAGGGAGAAACTATCACAGCACTGGAGACTTTGAGTAAGAAGCATGCTTGTGTAAATCAAATATTATTTTATGATTGCATGCATTATTTTACCTTGTATATGTAGGCCATGACTCCCAAGAGGAGTGTTATACCATACAAGCTTCATGGCCAACTATGGGCCAAGATTGTTCTCAAACATGGCCACTCCCTTGATGGGCTAAGGGAGGTTCTACACCATGATGGGTGCTGTGCTGTCCCAAGGCACCAAATATAATTTTCACTTTCAACCATGGTGGGATGAAGGGAGGAGCAAGTAAGTGTCTTGTCAACCACTTTCCACATTCAGATTTGATGTAGGAAAGGGACAACCTATGCTGGTTCTTGTTGGGTGAGTTTAAACACTCCCCAAAATTTCTGATTTTCTTGTCACATGCCTTGGATCTCAAAAGGAGGCTGCATAAGAAGAAGGCATGGGTGTTTGGGTTGACAAGGAAGAGGTATGGAAATCACATGATAAGCTCCATGTCCATACAATTACTTTTTCCTACCATGTATGTGCATGTATTTTTATTTAGAATGCATTTCAAAATCATGTATGTACTTGGGCTTGGGAGAAATTGTAACCTTCTCATGGGTTGGCATAAGGAGGGTTGTTCAAAGCATAATGATGCTCCAAAAATGAGAGGAGGGATGACATATTGGGTGAATGTGTTCATGGTGAATGAAATATCCCAAATTCTTTGGTATTTCAAGGAGAGGATGGAACCTTATATGACTGCTGCATTATGTATGATGTTTCCTTATGTAAAAGGTCATGTATTGAGTTGGTATCATGAAGGGAAGTCCCTCACATGGGGGGGGGGGGAATTGAAATATGGCATGTGTTTCTTGAATTCCATTCAGCCAAAAATCATTATCCTCTATCATTTCCAAGCTTTGAAGAAGCTTATTTCAGCAAACAAGTGGTGGGATGGCCACTTACTTTTGAGCAGCATGGAAAGGGGAGCCTTCCAACATACACCTTGAGAAGCTATTGGTGGAAGGGCTCTGAAAGAGGGATAAATCAGAATTTTCAAGGAGGCATGGGAATTTTAGAGGTGGATCAGCAACATGACTCTTTGGGAGAGTTGAATCAGCCCACTCTTCCTTCTATGGAGGGGGGAATAGAACCATGCACCTCTCCCTTAATTGGAGAAGAATTATTGGTGAAGGACATGATCATGTTATACATGTTTTTATTTCTGAATTCATGCATTCTTACACCATTTTTTTGCAGGCCAAATATTCCAAGGAGAAATGATATATCATGTGAGCCTCTTGGCCAATTTTGAGCTCCAAAATTTTCTGATTTGAGCCACTCCCTTGAGAGGAAAAGGGGGATTTTTGCACAGAGAAGGGTGCTACCCCAAAGCACCAAACATGCATCACACTTTTAGCCATGATGATATGGCATGGGTAGCAAGAATGAATGATTGCATGTGCCTCATGAGAGGACCACTCTCCATGTATTTTCTGTTTCATATTCCAGAGAGAGCATGAGGCAAACCATGTTTGTTTCATATGATCTATTTTATCCTTATGGGATGACCTAATTGCATATCATGAGAACATTGGAGGAGCAAGACATGGATGGATTAGTGAGCACTTGGCTTATGGAGGAAGCTTATCTTATGTTGGTGTCACCAAGGGGGGAATTTTGTAGCACTCACCTTGCAGTTGCTTGAGGGAAAGCAAAAATTTTGGAGGGGAGGACTGTAATGTTCTTAATTAGCCCAAGCTAATAGGAACATTTCATTTTATCTTAATTTTATGTATGGATGAATAAAATAGAAAGGAGGACATGAAAAACTTCTAAACTCAAAAACAAATCAGTGCCCAATGTGAACAAAGGCAAATCAGGGCTTTCTTAATAAAAGCCACTTGTGTGTGAATATGAATTGAACCACTTTAAAGACCCAGCGCAGTTCTAGAAGAAGGATCCAATGTGAAAGGGGTTAACTCAATTGAGGTGTTTTATGGTTTGTGCACACCTTTAAGTTATAAAAGGAAGGATAAGGCTCTTGTAAATTTTTTTGATCATATTTGGAATTTTCGAGTTGCTTGAGCAACTCCTTTCTCTGCGCTGTTTAGCAAGAGAAGAGAGGGCTTTCCTATTTAGGAATCCCCCATCCTTCCTTGAGTAGCTCTTGGAGGGAATTGTGCAGCATTTCTCCACTATCCGGTATTTTGGCCAAGCTCCACCTCTAGTAGCAGCACTGATCCTGTTGAGGGTTTTGCAGCTGCTGTGAGTTGCAGCAAGTGGTGAACTAGATCTACAAGATCTAGTTGTTTTGGAGGAGATTTCTCTCAGGGAGGGTGTCTTGTGATCACCCGGAAGAGGATATTACTCCCATTTTACTTTTAGATCTATATATTTCAATTATTTTCATATTCTTCTCAAGCTACAGCGCTGCCCCTTTAGGTACTGCGTTATCTCATGTGTTGTTGCTAGTATATTTGATTTTCTCTTTGTAATAGATCTCATATGATTGAGACTTGCCTCTCATCTTGAAGATTCATCTTGTAGCTTGCTGAAATCTATTTTTCAGATCTGATATACTGTAATAAAACTCTTCTTCAGAAATTTCTAGAATTTTTCTGCAGTTCTATGTATTAAAAGTCAAATCTACACTTTCTAGTGCATTATTTCGTTAAAACCCCAAAGGGGACTTGTAAAAGAGGTTGAGTAGTTTCCAGATCTGGTGTGAATCTAATGTTACAGCCATAGATATTCTGTAGATCTAATTTTTAATGTTTAACTTCTGAAGCACTCATAGAGAAACATTGTTCCTTCATTTCTGCAATTTTACATATGCCAGAGTTGCCTTTCTTGAGGAATTTCTGCTATATTGTTCATGGGATTTGCTGTAGATTGAAGGGAGGATCATTTATATTTATGATCTGATGCATATTTTTGTAATTTGGAAATTTTAATCTTACCTCCTCTGATTAGTTGGTAAAACTACACAATTCTAGTTGCTGGGTTTTCTTGTTGCAGTAGCTCTTCTCTTTAGCTGATTTTTAGCTAGTCAGCTTCGTGGGAGATCTGTTTAAGGGCCTTTAACTCTTTTTTTTTTCCTGAAATTCAGTACACAAGTCCCACATAGCCTAATATAGGGGAAACAAGCCCTGAAATACATTATTTTTGCACCAAATTTCTTATACAATGTTCTCACTGTGCCTCTTGCTGATTTTCCTGAAGTAGAAATTTCCCGCTTCTTCCTAGTTTGGTTTTTGCTCCTATTTTGGATTCTTTCTTAGGTCTATAGATATAAATATCTCAAGAGCTAAAAACTCCAATAAGAGTGTTTTACTTCCACCCTTTCCATGTTACACCTATTTTCTACAGACAAAGTCTGAAACGGGCCAGGTAGCCTCTCGATCTCACCCTCTCTTTAGAGGTGACATATCCAGTAAAATCCCCTTCAGTATATCTCTGGTTTAGAAATTGTTGGTGTGTTTCCCCTTGTTTTGAAACCATAGTGGAATATATTAAGATATTCCCTACTGTGCCCATTCTTCCCATTTTGGTTCATTACATTGTCTTCGCATCATAAAATACTTCATCCCTGTGGTCCCAGAGGAAAGGACCCGGACGGAGCCAAGCTTGATCAAATGCTGTGAACCCACCCTGGGAAAAGGTCAGGCTGACAGAATAACAAGCAACGGGCTTCCTACGATAGTTGTAGGCTTAGCAGGTAGCGGCCGCATGCATCGGGCCACCTCTACAGTGACAAAGCAGCAGAGGGTCAGGCGATATGTTCTGACAACAGCCCCCCTTGGAGCCTTAATGGTACAGACAATAAAGTTCTCTTGGTCCTGGGCCATGAGTTACCTAGGGATCAAGCCTGTGTTGGGGGAAGATATGCAGCTGTCACAAATGAGTAACCCTAGCGTGACAAGTATGTCAAGATCACTGGGGATGTGAAAACTAGCCGTTGGAGCAATATCTGCTGGTAAAAAATAGAAGCTACCGTTGGAAGAAGGAGCCCCCGAGCCTTTAATAGAACAAATTATGGGAAATTTTTACCATTCCTTCGGGAACCTGCCCCGAGTAAAGTTTCCCTCTCCATCACATGCTTGGGAGTGCTTTAAAAGGGGCAGGATAGTTCAGCTCGAGGTATTGTCTCACTTATACAACTAGCCTGCCTCAAGCGTCTTGTGGAAGCATCTGAGCAACAAGAGTCTTGATAACCACAATGTCCCTCTCATGTCTGGTCAACCTCCTCGGTCTGATAGTATTCACCCAGAACTATGATTCATTTTTAGCGCAAGGATGCCAGCTACTACCCCTGCCGAACCCTCAGCCCCGACGGAGCCTAGTGTTGAAGAAGTCCTGGAGGTTGAGTCTGAATTGGAAGAAGATTCCCCCACGCTGGTCACAAGGAAAGGCAAGGAAAAAGCACAAGGATTGGGGAAAACCCCGAAAGCAACAAGGAAGCCTTGAAGCTCCCCAAGACATGCCAGGCCCCCACCCTCAGAACAAGATGATCAGTAGGGTGCTTTGCTGGCTAACTTGATCAATTGGTTACCTCCCTTTGTTCGGCCACGAAGGCAGTCTACTCAAATGCAAAAAAAAAATGGATGGCTTGGTCACCTATCTGCAAACCCCCCTAACCTCGGGAGAGGTCCCTGTTCTCAGTGATCCCTATGGGCGCCTCCATGAGGTCCAGTTCGATGATCATGATTTGGCGGACTATGAAACCCTCTCGAAATTGGCCCCCGCATTCCACTTTGATACAATCCATAGGAATTATGGAGTCACGGTAGTACCTCAGCGCTGGGTATGTGGCTTGGCAGGATCCAGACTTCTGAATCTGCTCTGATTGCCCCACTTTGGCCATTACAACGTCACAGATCAGTTGGCTCGCCACTTACTCGCTCTCATTCATGATGGTTGCTTATGGATTCGCAAGAGGGTCCCTATTGATGCTGTGTTGATCCACAAGATTATCGGCCTCTCGATGCAAGGGCTGCACTTGCTAGCGCAGGTCAGAAAGAAGTATGAAGCAGCTATCGCTACGTTTGTATGGTAGACCTATGTGGTACGTCAAAATCAACGTGGATTTGTGATACAAACTATCAATGACCCAGCCACGCAGATGGGTACTTAGCTCTTAGCCTGCAAATTAATGAGGAAGTGCTAGGTTGCAACTGTCCCCGCCTATGTGATCCAGCTAGCCGAACAATGTGCGAAGGGAATTTTTTTCAATTGGGCTCAATACTTGTGCAAATAACTTCTATCTAATGTCTTCGAATCCCAACAACAAGGGACATCTTTCTTCTATTTGTGGTTATTATTCCTAATAGCACTAGTCGCCTTGGACAAACCTGAGGAGTCAGTCCTTCCTGAGCTCCCTCCTGGGATGTGCGAAGGCACTCGGTATGCTCACTTATGGGACTCTAGGGATAAGCAATGCGTCGAGGATAAAAATGTGTTTTGGATCCTCTTCCAGAGTAGTGTCGCAACTACCATAAACTCCCGACCCCGGCTATCCCCAGTAATATATGACAAGTACAAGAGTGTTGCTACGTTCCAAATAGCCATGCAACATGTCCGGATTCGCAGCCTCAACAATAAGACATGGACAACACTCCACTATGTGGTAGTAGATGAATAAATTGACATATTGATATTGCTATGGTCTCTTGCCTAGAGAACAGGCCTCACTAACACCCCTGGGGAGATCGTGGCACCCCACCAGCAGGCCTTGGCTACAGCCGTGCCTGGGGGTAACCCGCTGTAGCCAGCTGTCACAGCTCAGGCCTAGGTAGGGTTTGACAGAGCTACCACCCCTCCCCCAGGCACTAAGAGGGCCAAGGAAGCAGCACCAGGACCCAGAAAGAAACAACATGCCCATCTCACGCAATACAATGCGACAGTCACACTAATGGATGGTGATCTTTAGAAAATCATGGACACAGTCGCCTTGGCTACGGAAGCTAAGTGGGCATTTGTCTAGGTACAGCAACAGGCCGGGGTCGACTCTCTCCAGGCCGAACTCTGAGCTCTCCAAATCAAAATTGATACAATACCAACCAGCATGGGCCAAGTACGTGCCCCGTCAGTTTCCAGCAGTTCAATGCCACGCGGGGTGGCCAATAATTCTGGGATATACCTAGCATTTCCCTGGTATGGATGTAGCCCCGGACCGGCATCAGAACCCAACTAGACCTGGCTAAGCTGCCCTACGCAGCCTTACAAGGCCTCAGTCATGCTGTCTTCCAGAAGATTAGTCACCGCGATCAGCACGTACACAGACAACTTGATACAACCAAGCACACCATTGCGCAGTAGGCTGCTGATTTGCTCCTGGCCATGTCACAACATGCGGAGCTTGAAACTGTGATCCACCAGCTCTACAAGAAGGTTACAGATGAAATCCCGGTTGAGGATATGTCTCGGGATAAGGTGGAAAAATTGGTTGCTACTTTCAAAGCCTCTCGGATGGAAATACACACCATCAAGACATAGCTGGAGCAATAGATCTCTGACTTACAGGCCAGACTATAGCCCAGAACACCCCCATAAGTCCGTGCCTAGCATACTGCGCTAGTCACCGACGCCGCAATTGTGATTTCGGGGCAGATTACTCAAGGTGCCCAGCTGCTAGATTCAGCCATACAACTCTGGACTAAAGTTCAACGTGATCCAGTCCTTCAAAAAATCAATCAGGTCTTACGACAAAAGGAAGAAGCCTTTGAATAGATCAACGGTATGTTGCCTACTTTGGTACCTACCCAACATTTGCACGGTTAAAATCCAGAAATGATCTCCAGGATGAGATTGAGAAACTCCAGCATAAACAACACATCATGGAAGAACGTCTGAAGCCTTGGGCTGCCTCAGCCCTCCGATTATCACAAGACACTAATGGCGCGACCAAGAGACTTAATCAGATTCTTGAAAGAGTTACCACGACCACTGAAGGATTTCCCTCCTAGAAGCTAGTATATCTTTCACAGAATGTTGCTGGCCAAAGTCGGGATGCACTCCCTCGGCTCAGCAGTGCTCTCAATACCTTGCATGCACAGATTGAGGCCGCACCACCGCAGTGACTCAGGACGAGTCATAAGATTATGTTGGGGAATTTTGGAACAGGGTCTCCTACAAGCCACGAAACTAGTCCATTTTGAATACTTTTGATTAAATTTAGTCTAACGCAAAGGTTTTGGGGTGGGTCAAAGCCCCGAAAGCATTGTAATGGGTGAAAGGATAAACCATGGGTCTGAAAACCACGGTTTGCAGACCATAAGAAATTCTAGGCTAGATTATTATAAATAGAGGAACATTTTGTATTTTAAGGTAGAGAAATGAAGGGATATTGATGTGAAATGTGGTTTAAGTTATCTATTTGGGTTTTTGGGGAAAGGACTCCTGCTGGCTGTGTGCGCGAAGATCCAAGTCCAGATGTGTGCATACCCTACTGATGTGTGCGTAGGCTAGGAAGGGAATAGTAAGAAGGAATTGGTGAATTGATGAATAGTAAACTCCAATGAGCTATCATGAGCTCAATTTGGAGTTGAGGAAGACCTTCAAAAGTTGACTGCAACAGCACTCTGCCTTGAGGCAACCTCATTTTTCTCATTTTGATCAGTCTTGGGAGATTTGATTTTTGACAAGGAAAATGAACTCAAAATTACAATATTCTAGTTGGGTTGGAAATTATACTCAATAATATTTCCAACGAGCTATCCTGCGCCCAATTTGGACACTGGGAAGGCCTCCAAAAGCCTCCTGCAAAAGTGCGCTACGCATTGAGCTTGGTGCGCGACGCATTGAGCTGAAACACAAAAAAAATTTCCATTCCTCTCCAACATCAAATTTGCTTGGTTTCTCCATGATTGAGTAAGTCAAAGCCACTCCTCTATTGCTCATAACTCATGCTTGGTGTTGATTATGAGTTTGATTATGAAGATTTGAGTACAAAACTAAACCCTACTATCTTGTTGAGAAGTGCCTCCTTAGGGTTTTGCAACTTGTTTTGGTGTCAATCATCCCACCTCCCCACCTTGTTTTTTCCCATCTCCCATCACTATTATCTCATCACTAAACATGCCAGCTATCCCAGCAGAAAATAGAAAAAAAAAATTCGTCATTCAGCTCCAAGATTAGAGGAAACAAGTAAAACCAGAGTTATGAGCAAAATGTCAAGGTCTGCGATATTGGCAAGTGGGTTATTTCAAATTAAAAATCAAAGCTCATCCCATAAAGATATTTTTGTGTTTCCATAAATCATTTCCATGCCAAGAGTTATCCAAGACATCAAAGAGCCAAGAGAAATTGTGAAGAAATCAGTTGGAGGGTGAAATTAGTAGTTTGAAGCCGAAACTGTGGGAGAAATTCAGTCGTGGCGCACTTGGAAACTGGCGCGACGCACTAGAGGTGCGCGGCGCATTGGGCCGTTTTTCACAGTGTAAATTTGTACATGCGCGGCGCATACAGCCTGCGCGGCGCATTGGGCTGGTTGCACGGCGCACAGGGCCGTAACACTAATTTTTGTCATTTCTTCACAAAAAATCAAATTAAATCATCCTCCTATGCACCATGAAAGTTTGTGCGACTTTGTAATTTCTCATGGCTGGTGTTTGGTGTGGTTTCAAAGATTGGTTGGAGAATTTTTAACATCAAAAGTTAAACCCTAGTCTCTTGTGAGAAATGGCTCTTGTAGGGTTTGAAAGTTGAATTTTAAATTTTGATCTTGGTGCCAATCCCCCACATTGTTTATTCCTTTCCCATCACTGTCACATTGTCATTCATAGTCCCTCTCCTATTTCCTTATAATCCCATTATCCCTACTCCTCAATCCTTTCATTCCCTATCCTTATCCCTTTCCCCTATAATCATTTGCAAAAAGTTCCTAAATCCCAAAGTTCCCAAACATAATCAAGTGAGTGTCCTTGCAATTTAAATATCGCTTGATTACAGTCCATTGTTCCCACTGCCTTATTTCGCACACTCCCTTCCTACTTAGCATATTTTAGCATTAAGACCAAGACACCAAACTCTTCGTATTCACCTCAGGCAGCATAGATGAAGAAGGCATCGAGGAGGCGTGAAAAGAAATAATCTTGGCTGAAGCTTCTTTGGCTGAGCATGGCACATGATGGGGGACCTTCACTCCAAATTTCAGCAAATTTGGAGAAGATTTTGTGATTTGTGAATTTTTTGGTCGCAAAACAGATTTTTCCGCCCGACGCGTCGCGCCACTTGGCACGCGCTTATGATTGGGACATCTTCTGGAGGAAAACTTGATATTTTTGGGTTTTTTATGATAAATTATGCATGCTCAGGAATGGCTGAGAGATTTCATCAAGTTTTGGGTGGTTTAAAGGGTCAAAAACACCTTGAAAATGGCCTTTCTACCACCTTTTACACACACAGGAACCAGTCTTGGGAGATTGAAGTTTTGGAGGGGAAAATGAACTCCAAATTGAAAAATTTTACTTGGGTTGGATAGTAGACAGATAGGGCTTTCCAACGATCTATCATGAGCTCAATTTGGACTTCAGGAAGTGCCTAAAAAACAGGCTCAAAGTGGCATGACGCATTGAGTTTTTGGGCGCAGCGCATAGAGAAATTTGGCTTCATTTTGACTCTTCAGCTTAGAAATTCGCCCAGTTTTGACTAGTTTTACTTTTTGATGTAAATATTGATCTATCTGGATGTAATTTGATGATTATGATGTAATTTTGGCTCATATTTACTTGTTCTATAGGATTCGTTCACTAAAAAGTGAAAATTAAATGAATGAATCAGTTTCCTTCCATATAGAGGCAAGTTGTTTGATTGCCTAGATTTCAGTTCCTTATTTAGAATTGGTTGAAACAACTCCTAGAAGGATGAGATCGACCCCTAGAGGCATGGGAAGGGGTTAGGATGGTTTATATATTGTATTTTCTGAGACATTTTCAGGGTTGGACTCTTGGGAATAGTTTGGCACTTCATTGTACATACATTTCTGCATTTTTGGCAAAGGAAAGACCAGAGGTTTTGCAACACTTGTTGGGATCCTTGTGGCCTTGAGTTTTGATGATGTTTTTCTCCATGTATCTGTAAGTTTCATTAGTGTTATATTTATGACATTTCTCTTCTCTTTGCTTCTGAAATTAATCAAATGAGTAACTAAGGTAGAATTCATTAGTTGGTGCTCTGCCTTAAACTTTTGTTTAGTTTTATGTGTTTTCATCTGTTTGAAGAGAATCCTTGCAGCCTTTTTCCCTCTTCAGCTCCTCAGTAGTCTTTTCTATCCATTAATTTAATCTAAGACATCAAAGTCATTGCCTTCCCTGCCCTGACTTGAACTCTGCAATAATTTGGCCTCATCCCCAAGCCCAAAATTGCCTTTCCCTTTTCTCCAACAAAAAACCCTTAAAAATCATTCGAAAACTCCTTGATTCATATACCTAGCCTAAAATTAGCACTCATTTCAGTAATCTCAAGGCCTATTGATACATTTTTCCTGAGATTGACCCGGAGAGAGCCCTCTCATGTTCTGGTAGGGCTAGCTACCAGATTGAGCGTGGTTTGGTGTTACCCTGAATCCCGCCTTCTTTCAGCCTGAGGTGGATTTGGGAAATAAAAAAATTAATGACTCCAATTTCCACTTCTGATCCATCAAATGATCTAGCAAATGATTTTGTAATTTCTTTATGGAACCCATTGAATTTTTCTACAAAACTCAACCACCCAACTTACTGTAATATCCCTTTAACTTGTGGATATCCTTCTAAGTACTTGACTCCAATTGGTTATGTTCTCACAATTAACCCCATTTATTCTCTGTAAATATTTCTTCCTTTTCTTAGCTGTAGGGTCTGATGCTCTATTTCTGATCCTGTGTCTGAAGAAAGAGTAGTTGTTGAATGATGTCTTGCCCTTAAAATGACTTCTTTGTTCCTGCAGATGAACTGGCTACAGAATATAATGGTATTGAGTGAATGAGGTGGTGAATGAACAAGGTGATGGGAAAATGATGAAATTAAGTTGAGGGTTTGATCTGGAATGAAATAGGTGTGAAGAGATTTATGATGATCTTCGGAATCATAACTAAGTGATATGATCTTTTAAAGACATGGCTTAATAGGTCATGTCTAAGATTCTGACCATTAGTTACTTAATTAATGATGAACCGTTATGGAGCGTAGGGTAAGGAATATGGTTGAGGTGTTTTATGATAAAGCAAGATCAATTCGAATGATAGATTTACTTAGGAGACACATGATTAAGCATATTGTATCTTTTTCATGTTTTTATATTTTTTCTATCAAAATAACTTTGCACAATTTACCTCAGACCTTCTTGACTTTGCTGCTAGTTGTGTTTGTCCTTCATTTGTGGAATGTTAATCTTTTAAGCTTCATAGTATCCTTTGAATATCATCCTTTTTTTATTGAAGTAGGCTGCAGAGTTAGATTAGCTGTAGAATAGAATTGGCTACAAAACAGACAACTGCAGAATTTACTTGTCAAAAGATTATGAAATATGGATATGGAATGGAATGAGATGGAACATGAGTATGGAATGGAATGAAATGGAAGCATGAAATGGAATGAAATATGAGTATGGGATGGAATGAAATATGAATGAAGTGAAGTATGGAGTGAAAAATGGACCTGCAACTTGTAATTTTATGAATATTTAGCTGCAGAAAAAGAAAAATTGAAAGTATAGGGTGTCAGAAAAATTCTGATTTTCACCCTGCACTTTCTGCATAAATATGCCAATCACTGATTGGTTTTCATATTTATAATTTATTTATTTATTTATTATTATTATTATAAAAAAAATTTTAAATCATTGAAGAAAAATACAAACTTAGTGAAGAAAAAGGATTTTTCTTCACTAACTTCATGTCAATGTTATCTTGGGATTTTCTGACAAATTCTTCTTTTGAAAGTGGTTTATGATACAATTTCAGTCTGTGCCCATTTACAAGAAATTATACCTTCCCTTCATCTATTTTTCTGATCTTTATTGCTCCATTTTCAAATATTTTCTCAATTTCATATGGCCCAAGCCAATGGGTTTGAAATTTACCTTGAAAATCCTTGAATTTTGAATCAAACAAGAGTGCCCAGTCACCTTCTTTAAATTTATTTTATTTGATATATTTTTCATGCCACCTAGTCCTTTGGTGTTGGACTATGCTTGTTCTTTGGACTGCATCTTGTCTGATCTCATCCAGTTCATTAATTTGATCCAGTCTGTGCTTCTGTCAAATCAAGTCCTAGTTGGACTTCCATCTTGAAAGTTTGGATCTGAAACTCTATGGGAAACAAGACTTTTTTTCCATAAATAAGTTCATAAGGAGTGTGTCCTGTTGTGTTTCTCCATGTAGTTTTGTAGGCCCATAAGGCTTTAGGAAGCCTTTCTACCCAATCTCTTCTATGTAAATGAACAGTCTTTGTAAGAATCCCTTCGATCACCTTATTGGTAGATTCCACTTGGTTATTTTCTTGTGGATGGTAGGGAGTAGATTTCCTGTGCCTGATTTTGTACTTCTCTACCATTTTATCCACCATTTTTTATGTGAATTGAGCTCCTTGATTTGTGACAATTTCTCTTGGGATACCAAAACGAGTAAAAAATATCCTCAAAAAGAAAATTAACTACAGATGTTTCATTAGCAAAAAGTAATGCCTTGGCTTCTACCCATTTAGTGACATAATCAATGCAAACTAGGACATACTTATTTTGTTTTGATGGAGGATTAATAGGTCCTACAAAATCCAAAGCCCATTTCTCAAAAGGTTCAATATGTACCTGAGGTTGTAATGGCATTTCACTTGAAGGAGAAGGTTTCCCTACCCATTGGAAGCTATCACACCTTTCAACACATTATTTAGCATATTTAAAGATGGATGGCCAATAATATCCTAGATGAAGGATTTTATAAGTTGTCATTTTGTCAGCAAAATTTCCACCACAAGGTTCATCATGACATGCCTTAAGAATCTCAGGCATCTCATCTTCCCAAACACATCTTCTGATAATAAGGTCTGGACCTGTCCTGTATAATTCATTAGCAATCCATGAAAATTTTGCACTTTCATAATTGATTCTTCTTTTATCTCTTGCATTCATAATTGAAGGAAATTTTCCTAAAACCAAATAATTGGCAATGTCTGCAAACCAGGGAGTTTGAGTAGTTTTTGCAAAGAGATATTCATCAGGGAATTTATCTTCAACTGGAGTATTGGCTTTAATGTTTTGGAGTCTAGATAGGAAATCAACCACTTTATTTTGTTTTCCAGGCCTATCTAGAATGGTGATGTTAAATTCTTGTAAAATCAATAACCATCTTATGACTTTTCCATTAGTGATTGATTTATTCATTAAATACTTAATTGCAGAGTGATCTGTGTGAACAAAAGTTTCATAGCCTGTTATATAATGTCTGAATTTATTTATAGCATGAACAACAAATAAGGATTATTTTTCAGTTACAGTATAATTCAACTCTAAAGGAGTCAAATTTTTACTTGTATAGTAGATGGCATAAGGGATCAGGTCTTTTTGTCCTAACACATCTCCTAGAGTTGTATTTGAGGCATCTGTTGAGATATGAAAAGGTAATTTCCAGTTAGGTCCCCTTAAAATAGGTGCTTCAAATATTTTTATTTTCAGGGTTTCAAATGCTAACTGGCAATTAGAGTTCCATTTGAATTCACAGTCCTTTGTGAGTAGTTTGAAAAGTGGAGATGCTATCTTGGTGAATTTTTCTATAAATCTTCTATAGTATCCTGTAAATCCTAGAAAACTCCTAACAGCTTTTTGACAACTTGGAACTAATAGTCTAGAGATGACTTCAACTTTTGACTCATCAACTCTAATCCAATCTCCTGAGATATGATGTCCTAGAACAATCCCTTCAATAAACATCATGAAACATTTTTCATGACTTAATGAAAGGTTTGCTTCTTTACACCTTTGCAGAACTTTTTCCAACTTTTCTAAGGCTTCTTCAAATGTATTACCATAGACTGTGAAATCATCCATGTATACTTCTACACAATCATGTATTAGATCTGAAAAGATTCCCAATACTACCCTTTGGAATGTTGTAGGTGCATTTCACAATCCAAAAGGTAATACTCGATAGGAATAAGTTCCCCAAGGACAGGTAAATGTGGTTTTATCTTGATCTTCAAGTGCAACCTGAATTTGATTATAACCACTGAAACCATCCAAAAATGAAAAGTACTTTTTTCCTAACACCTGATATATAAAAGGTAAAGGAAAATTATCTTTAAGAGTAGCTTTGTTTAATTCTCGGTAGTCAATGCATACCCTCCATTTACCATTTTTCTTGGGCACAATCACCAAAGGAGAAACCCACTGACTATCTGAAATGGGATAAATAAAGTTGACATTTAACAATTTCTGCAACTCTTCTTTAACAATCCCCCTAAGGTTTGGATTCATCCTTCTCTGAGGCTATCTGATTGGTTTACAATTTTCCTATATGTATATATGATGAGTGCAAGTCTTAGGGTTAATCCCTTTCATATCAGTGTATTCCCATGCATATGCAGAGGAATGTCTCTATAATATTTTGACTAGTTTCTCTTGTTGAGATTTTTCCAGGTTTTTATTTATGTTTAAGGTTTTTCCTGGAAATATTTCAATTGTAGAGCTGCCAAATTCTTCCATGGAGTAAAGAGAAATTTGTCTTGATGACAAAAATTCAATATTGGATTCTTCTTGAAATTGTTCATGTTTGTATTCTGAAGATGATTCATGATTTTCTAGGACATTTAGAATCTGATTATCTTCATTGATTTTTGAAATAGTGAATAGAGGTTGTATATCTTCTTCATCATCAATCCATTGATTATCATCTATTTCTGTGATTGTCCTTGCTGGAGGATACAAAGTAAATTTCTTGGTTGAACTACCATCAGAGATGTACATATCACCGGATCTACAGCTAATGAAAGCATCAGCTGTAGCTAGCCAAGGTCTTCCTAGTATAACAGGATGTCCTCCTAAATAATTTTTAGGAGTACTAAATAATTTTTAGGAGTTAGGATCATGAAATACACAGGGTACTCACAAGAATCTAAGGACACTGAAATATCTTCTAATACCCCATCTAGTTTGATTACAGATATATCTGCTAACTGTAGTAATGTGGGTGTATAAAGAAAATTAGGAAGCTTTAGTTTTTCCATGGTTTGCTTACTCATGATATTTATTGCTGCTCCTAGATCAATTAATGTGTTTGGCATTTCAATTCCTTTGATATTTGTTTTTACAAATGGACTTCCGGGATCTAGATATTTTGGAATAGCAATCTTTCCCATCATTATGTCTACTATTTTTCCTACCAGTTGTATTCTCTTTATCTCTTTTATTTTTCTACCTGGTTTTTTCATACTCAACTCCTTTATTGTTTTTGCTAAGATTGGTATCTCCTTGATGGCTTGTAATAATGGAATCTTAATACAAAAATCTCTCAGTTCATCTAGGAAGTCATAGTTAGGCATCATAGTTTGTTTCTCTACACCTTTATCAATTTGTAATCTTTCAGGAAAAGGAGGTGTAGTAGTAGATGTTGATGGTTTCTCTAACATAGGAGTTGAAATCACTGGTTCTTTTTGTTTTTCTTTTTCAATATTTTGGTTTTGAAGAGATGTGCTTTCTTCAAAACTTTTATTCACCCGTAGAGAATCTTCCTCAGAATTATTTTTTCTTGTATAATTATAGAAGGCTTCCTCTTTTCAAGTATTCTTCCAAACCTAATTTGGACATCATTAAGGTCTAAAGGAGTAATTAAATAAGTTGGAAATTGTTTTCCTTCTATCATATATGTATTCTAAGGATTTTGATTGTTGGGGTTTGGTATTGGCTGTGCAGGTAACTAGTTTGATTTTTGAGGAAATGTTAATGGAAGTGGTGAATTTTGATTCTGATTTTGAGGTTGTGGATTCTGCTAAGGATTTTGTTGAGGAGGAAAATTTGGATATGATGGATAAGATGGTGGATATTGATAATACTGAGAGAACCTACCATAAGGATTTTTTTCTCCTTGAGCCCAAGATTGAGATTGATTTTGAAATTGGGGCCAAGGTTCCTGCCAAGAATTCCAATTTGGTGGGGGTTGATTATACAATTGATTATTAAACCCTTTTGTTTGAGGTCCCTGCCAAGGTCCTATAGAGAAAAAATTAAGAGAGATTGTGAATTTTTGGTTGTTTCTTCTTGAAAGACAGCTTTAAGGCCAGGGATTGAAGGACAATTCTTGGTCTCATGCTTTTATGAACAAATTGCATAGATCTCTATTACTTTTGCATCAAGAGGACACTCTCTTAAGGCATGCTTCTTTCTACATTTGGGACAAAATATTGCTAAGGCATCAATTTCGGCTTTCTGCTTGTTTTGTAGCTTAAGGGTATCTATTTGTTCACTAAGACTCCCTAGAATATCAATTTTGAATTCATCAAGCATATTCCCTATTTCTTTCTATTTGTTTTCCCTTGCAAGAGCAGGGTCTCTTGGTCCTTTTAGAATTTTAAATTTTCCTCTTGAGAGATTAATACATAGTTCTGCTATATCATGTAATGAAAGTTGAGATATATCTCCTTTCCCCATCATTTTAAGGATATCTATCCATTCATCCCTAACTGTTTTTTACAAAAGAGCTTTCAAAGTGTCTTGATCTAAGTTTTTCATTTTTTCCCTTTTAATGTTATTGTTAAATCTTTCAAGTAAATCTTATAGATTTTCATCCTCTTTTTGCATCATTTTGAACACTTCTTCCTTATGGTTGATTGGTATACAATAATCCATATATCTGTCTAGAAATGCTTTCCTCATGTCATTCCATTTCCCAATAGACCCAGTGATTAGACTCATAAACCATTTTAGTGTTGCTCCTTTCAATGTTGAAGGGAACAATTTAAGTTTTTGAGCATCCTAAAGACAGTCATAAGTTCTGCATAGAACTTCAAATTCAAATAAGAATGTCTCAGGGTCTTCACTTTCTAGTCCATTAAAATTTTGAAGAACAGAGGGTGAGATATTTTTCTTGGTAGCATTTGTTTATTCATCTATTATAGGGAATCCAAAGGAGCTTTCAATTCCCCTTCTACCTATACCTCCTTCTGCATTTCCTCTACCTCTACGTCCTTCTGCATTTGCTCTTCCTCTTCCTCTGTCTCCTCCTCTACCTCTACCTCGTCCAAATAGCAAGTTTTCTCCATTAAATATTTCTCCTTCCCCTTCTCCTTCTTCTCCCCTTCCTGCCACGATAGATTCTTCTGAACTAATATAAGGTTCAGTATGGAGAACTAATTTTTCTTTTGGTTCTTCTATCAAGGGTATATTGAAGAAATATTCCTCCTCTTCCTCTTCACTAGGGATTTGTAATTCTTCTGCTGGAATATATTCTATTGTGGAAGTGAAAAAGGTTATTCCTCCTATAGAATTCCTTGGATCTTCTTCCTCTAAAATTTCTTTAGTGGATGAAGTGGGAGATATTCCTGATTGGATATCTGATCTTGGAACTTCTGGAAGCCTATGACCAGTATAGTATGGAATATGGGTTTGAGATGGAGGTGTGCTACTTCTTGGTCTTGGTGAAGTGAGTGGTATTGTGGGAATTAAGTTTCTTCCTCTTATAAATCTACCCCTGGAGTCTCTTTCTCTAGGCATATCATTTCTTTTGGGATGTAAGAAATAAGGCTATCTAGTTACACTTCCCCGACAAGCACGCTAAAATGTTTAGTCAATTTAGTGTCCTAAATTGTTAACATAAATGATCAACCAGGGCTAGTAAACTGATGAAGTGTAATGCACTGTACGTGCCTAAGTGTCCCTTAGAATTCTATTCTAAACTATAAATATGAGATCAAATCTATTTAAAAATGAAGGAAAAGGAAATTTTTTCAAATGAATTAAAGCAGAGTTCCATTTGTCTATTTTCTAATTAGGAAATGATGAAAACTAGAAATCCTAATCCATGGATATTTCAGCTTAATTGAAGATTCAAGAAATTAAAATAGCTCAAACATTACAACTGAATATTATTAATTCAATCAAGATTTATTGTAATAGCTTTTGAAAGAGATTAATTGTAGTGTAATAAGGATCTCCTATGACATGAAATAAAATGTTGAAACAATCTATAACTAAAAAACACTACAACTTAATCTTATTCATTCAATTAAGGTTTATAAGAAGAGATTTTGAAAGAGATTAATTGTAGTGTAATGAGGATCTCTTATGACATGAAATAAAATGTTGGACGATTACTGTATCTATAAGTCACTAACCATTTTAATTTAAGATTTAAATGGTCTTTACTTGGTTGAGCATAGTAACTATTAACTATGAGATAAAAGAAATGAAACCTAGGCAATCACTGTTCTTATAAGTCACTTATCTATTATTCAATAGCCTTTACTTAGTTTTATCCAGCAATTGCAAATTATGAAAGCAATAATTTGAGCAAAAATTAAAGAGAAATGCTAAACAGAAACTGAAATAAACATAGCTAGAAAACACATGAAACCTCCTCGAATAGTAGGGGCCCTCTGCTACCAATTCGGTGTAATCATTTAGCTCCTTAAAATTGTAATCAGAACAGCATCAAGGCTAATCTTCTTTTATTAAAATAGTGCTTGAAAAATAGAGTATCAGTGTGATTTTGAATGTGTTATCAACTGTCATTTCTTGGTTCTACAGAGATTAATTTATATGCAAATTCTTAACTAATGTCGAACAAAAATAGGTACAGGTGTAATCTTCAAGTTAAAATTGAATTGAGACTCTTTTGAGACTCGTGATTTGCTGCAAAGCAAATCAGGAATCCTAATTCTTGTAGAAAATAATTTCTTTGACTCTTGCTTTGACCATTGGATTAGACACCTCCAGTTGTCAATTCAATCCTTGTGAATAGGAAGGAATCATGTAGGGAATATTTGAGAACTACCCATGTGCGCCTTTTCTCCAATTGACACCTGCATCATACTTAAACACAAAAATAGATGCGGAACGCTTGACTGGCAACATAATGCATGTATTCTATAGCTAAATTGTTCAAAATTATTAAAACAACAAAAATCACAAAAATACAACATGTTAATCATTTGTATGTAACCTTTAAGCAATCTTAATTATTATTCATTGATTTTTAGGTTTATGAAGTGATAAAGAAATGATGAAATGAAGTGAAGGTTTGCAAAAGAGAATTCAATTCTAAGGCTCAACAAGGGGCACCGTGTATGGTGGAGAGAGGGGCCCAGTATTTATATATCAAAGGTTTATGGAGACTTTTGATAAGGTTTTGTTAGCCCCCTATAAATTCCTTGACAGGCAAGCAAGGGGCTAATTTGTTTTATGAGCCTTCAAGGAATTCATTTCTCTTGAAAAAACACATCATCCTTGAAGCCTTTTCATGTTCCCTACCTTTGATAAATTCCCTCTGCTAACTCCCTTTATAAGGTCCCATTGATTGTAAAAACTGTACTCCAAAAAGCCTACATTTACCCTTGTAACCCTGCAGAATTCCTCCCAAAATCCCCTTTAAAGTCTACATTCACCCCTGGTCTGGTCTTATTCCCCTTGTTATCCTCTATCGTTACCTTTTCCCGGCCCCGAAAATGCACTAAAAAGGGCCAAATAACCATATTTTCATGTCCATTGGTTCTTAGCCCCTTTCAGCCAGCCCCCTGTACTTATTTCACCACGTGAAACCGGCACGGGAACCAGGCGGAAGGTACTTGCCGTAGGTGGATATCGGACGCCATATTAGCTGTCGATCTGTTTAGATCAGACGGTCTTCGCAAAACAACGCAGCGCCCGTAGCCCACTCCGTTGGCTGCCCGATCGCATCTCAACTGACCATTCAGTTCGCAGATCAACGGTCCACTTTTCCTCCGCCCCGGTGGCCCCCACACCCGCGCACTATTTAGAAACCACCAGTTTCCATCGCACCACCTTTGGAGGGCTGGCGATATTTCTTATTTCATCGTGATTCCACTCATCAAATGACGCGTGGCAGTGGCATTGTTTTAAAACTGCCCACTCATCGCGCGTTATCGTTTGGCAGAAAACACGGCGCGATATCCATGTCAACCGTCCAATCTGTAGCCCTCCATCCGACGGTCATCGCACCCTGAATATGCGAGGAAGATAAACTAAGGCATCTGTACCACTGGCCCACTGTCCATCGCCCCCTGACACATTCTCAGCCGTCGATCTCCCCCTGCGATCGAACGTTCTAGATTTAATACGTGCCCACCATTAACCCCGTCCCGCCACGTCATCTGTCCATGTGTTTTTTGTCGCATTGTCGCCCGTCCCTTTATATATTCCATTCAATGGTCAATTTCAAATATTTTGCATTAAAAATTGGCTGTGCTCTGCCCACGTTCACCAGACCATGTTCCACTATTATGCTGCATTTGCCACCAGAATCCTCCACTATTCTTCCATCTCACCAATCTGCACGGCCACTCCCGTCATCCCCATTGCATCCACCACCCCCATGCATGGTTTTCTTAACAAGTTTTAGTGTTTTGCAGGGTAATCAGAGGTGAAAGCCACCATGATTACACAGTCTTTATTACAGCGGCCAAAAATGCAGAAAGAACCGTGTGCAGAGTTCAAAATAACGAAGCAAAGCCTAGGAAGGTGATTGATATGATCGCCATTTAAAGAGCAGGGTTAACCTCTGCAAAACCTTCCCAGAGCCATCAAAGCATCAGATCGAAGACATCATGGAGCACACAGAGGGTACAGCACGCAGAAATTTATGTATATCAGGTTTCGCACATTAGTAGAATGCTTTCCCCATAAAGGACAGAGTGCCCATGTAGATTTTATTCTATACCGTGTTCCTATAGAATTTCCCACCCTGACAACAGTCCTACGCTATCATAAGCATTAGTTACACAGCATGGCAGACTTGAATCATTGATTTATTTTTGTTCAGTTTACCAGAAGTACTACAGAGTACTGCAGCCAAAGTACATCAAAGACATACCGGAGTAAATGGAAGCCTAGAGAAGACCACTCTTTCACCCAAAGAGTGCCATGGATAAATGCACAAAATTTAAATAGAATGGGCCTCGGCCCTCTTCCTTTCCTGAGTTTTAATGCTGCATTTAGTTTTCACCTACTTTCTCTGCTCCACTTGAGCTATAAATTCATGAAGGAACTCATTGTTGAGGTTGTTGATCAGTTATCAGGGAATTGTAAGTTGTTTCTTTTGAGACATAGTCTCTGTGTAAAGTTGTAAGATAGGCTAAGGAATATGATTTCAGACTGAGTATCCAGCTATTGGCAATGTTGTACTTGACTGGTATTGCTATTTAATATGATAAGCACATTTCTTTGGATCATGATCTAAAGCAGCAGTGATGTTTTCCTATCTTTGTGTTTTAATTCATTTCATTTCATTTCTACTGGCTTGCATCAGAAATCTGGCATAGGATTTACCCTTGTTAGGTACCCTATGTTTTTGCTCTCCTTGCCTTTGATGTTTTCTACTAAATGTGTTATCTAAGAATTGATTTCAGTTGATTTAACTAGTATAGTGGATGTTATTTCCTGCTAGCTGATGTATGAATTAAATGAATCTGTTATTAGATGTTCTTGTTAGGATTTAGCTGGAAGATTTGGGAACACTGGGGATTAGAGTTATCCCTGTCCACTAGGATCCTTGTGCAACCAGCTGGCCTTTCTAAGATCTCTCAAGCTGGAGGCCGAAGCATTGAGAGTTCAAAGTCTCTCTCTGATCTCAGGTATTTAACTTTGTGTTCTAAACCTTTATTTTTCCTCCTCCCCTACCATTCCATACCACACTATCATCTTTAAGATCCAATTCTTTAGATGACTAGCCCAATTGAAAGCCTGCATATTGATTAGCAAGAAAATCCTTTCCTGACTCCATTGCCCAATGGTTTTGAATGCTCTTTGGAATACTTCACCTCTACCTAAATCCTCTTTTCTCATCCTTGTCTTACATTGAATCCTTCTTTCCTGATGACCAACAACCAAACAAACACTCAAACAAACAAACCCTGTGCCTATAACTAGCCTAATATCTTAAACTTTTGAGCTTCAAAGACATAAAAATTTTCTTATATAGAGAGATCCCTCTCTAGACCCAGGAGGGCTAGATCCTGAGGTCTGAAAGTGGTTTGATGTTGTCTCATCTTTTGGTATTGCCAACTTTGCCAAAACATGAGAACCCCAACATAATGGCGACTCCACTGGGGAAAAGTTTGAGTGCCTAAACTGATAACATTTATCTGTCTCCCATTGTCGTCACCAACATAATGGCGACTCCACTGGGGAAATTATGAGTATTTCTCACCTCACTACATCATAAGAGCCTCAGAAACCTACAATCTCTGGTTAGGTTGGCAGTTAAACACTCCTATTCACAGATCAACCTCTATACCATTTGTTTTGTTTCTCCCACACTCTTAGACAAAGTCTGGAAAGGGCCAGGTAGCCTCCAGATCTCACACTCTTTCAGAGGTGACATATATGGTAAATGCCCTCCCATTCAATCTCTGGTTAGAGTTTGTTGTATTTGAGGATATTCCTGAAAGGGGACATCTTATAAGCACTGTGGTGGACAATATACCCTCCAGAAGCATCCTAAACCCTCCACCTGGCGACTCCATGATTCCTAAATGATTTAAAGACTCCATTGGTGATCAGTAGGCCTGCTGATTATCTTGGTTCACATTAGACTCCACTGGGAGACCAGAGCCATTACAAAATCAGCCATTATAGAAGTAACAAGTAGGGTTAAGCTGCTTGGTCAGAAAACAACATTCTGGCTTCAAGAACCATTCATACAAGAGCTTATCCTAACCCAAAACCCCCTGAAATATTTGACAACCCTGAGAGCATCCTCAAGAGATCTCCTACACCTAAACAATCAACTATTTCTAGCCACATCCATAGAGCTAACTCTACACTAGAAGATTTTACAGCTCTATCAGACCCATTTTTCGACCTAGACACTCAAAACAGTTTACCAAGAACTAGGTCCTTCAGTGTCCTAGACCAGCCAGATCTTGAGTTCCCTGGTTCACCACCTCAAAGAGGTAAACACCCTGGGGATAGATAGACCCCTCCATCTACACCTCCTGATATCCACTTCATTCAAAACTTGGGACTCAGTCATCCTATATCTGCTCATCAGTCTTCTGCTGGTCATAGCATCCATATCATCCATATACCAGCTGCTCAAGCTAACCCTTCACCTCATCTAAACACCATCATGGCAGCCTGGTATGCACCTCTGGTATTACCTCAGCCTCTAGTACCATTACCCAATGATTACCAATCAAAGATCCCACACTTCACTGAAAAAGAGTCTACCACAGCCCAACACCATGTAGATAGGATGGAAGATTCTTTTGACTACATGGAAATAGATGATGATACATTCAAAATGATAATATTTGCCCAGAGCTTAGGAGGTGATGTGAAGAAATGGTTCAAATTCCTACCTCCTAATAGTATCTAAGACCTCCCAACCTTATATCAGACCTTCATAAAAAAATGGGAAGTTAAGGAAAATCCTCTCCAAATCCTAGCAGAATACAAGAACCTGAAAAGAAATGCAGGGGAGAGTGTCCATGACTACTCTACAAGGTTTAACAGTGTTTATAATTCTCTTCCACCACACATGAAACCTCCCCTAGGTATGGTCCTAATGAAATATCCTGAAGGCCTGGATGCTGACATGGCCTACCAGCTTAGGGAGAGGGATTACAACACATTGGAAGACATACAAAAGGGAGCAGTGAGTGTAGAGGCAAATCTGATTGAGAAAAAAGTAAGATTGAGAGCTGAAAAAAGGGTAACATATAGAGATGAAAATGTAGCTTCCACATCTGATCCAAATTATGACCGTCTATCTAAAAATGTGGAAAAGCTACAACAAATGATGGAAAAAATGGTTGTCACAGTTAGTAACCAAAACAGAAATCAAAACCATAACTAGAACCAGAACTTTAGAAGAAATAATGCCACCCCCAACATACAAAGAGAATCAGATCAGCAAGTTATTCCCCCATTGCAAGAGAACTTTTTAGATGAAGATGATGGAATCATAGAAGAGTCTGAGGGGAATGCAATAAACATGTTTGAAACAAAAAATTCAATCCAAAACTGTTACACCGAAGAAGATCAGCCCTCACCCTCGTATTGGGATGAGGAATGGTTAGAATCTGAAAATTACAGGTTAGGATTTGAAAATGCCATGATGCAAGTCAGAGAACAATATGAACTTAGAAGAAAAAAGAGCCTAGACACTGCCAAACCAAAAGCTTCTGAGGTTACCATCAAGAAAAGGCCTAAGAAAACTTCTAAAGTGACTGCTGAAAGTAACAAACCAGCAGCTGAGAGTTCTGGAAAGAACAACGAAAAAGACAACCAAAACATTGATAAACAAGGTATACCAACAAGCAGTAATAACACTACAGTTAGTACTCTTGATAGAACAGTTTCTAACACTGTACATAGTGAGAATCAGCACGCTGATTCAGCCACTAAGGTGGTGACTAAAAAAACAGAGTTTAACATTCCAAAGAGTCAGTCCACTTTCAATTTGGAGAGTGAAATTGCAAAAATTAAAATCTCTATCCCACTCTCTGAGCTGGCCACTCAGGATGTATATAAAGGCCAAATTTTGAAAGCATTAAATTTAGGAGAGAACAGTGACACTGTAAATCTGAGTGATGATCAACCTGCCCTTCTATTTTGTCCAAAGATAGAAGGAAAGTTTCAGGAAGGGGTAGTGCCCCCTTTTTATATCAGTCTTAATATCCATGATAAGATTCTCCACAATGAAATGCATGATTCTGGGGCATCACAAAACCTGATGCCTAAAGTAGTGATGGAAATATTAGGCTTAGAGATAACCTGCCCCTATAAAGACCTATATTCATTTGACTCTAGCAGAGTAAAGTTTCTTGGCCTGATCAAAGATTTATGTGTGAGCCTTGCCCAGATTCCAGCAAAATGTATGGTCATGGATGTTGTTGTGGTAGATGTACCACCCAAGTATGGCATGTTATTATCAAGATCATGGGGAGCCAAGCTGGAAGGAACAATGCAGATGGATGGGGCTTATGCCACAATCCAAATCTTTGGCCAACTTAGAAGACTATACAGAGAGGCACAAATGAAATTCCTGGTTAGTAGCCCCGAAAAGCCTGAAAATTCACATTTATACTCTGTACATACAGACCTTGACTCCTTTATCCTTTGTAATGATGAATCCTCAGAAGGGTCAGAGTCCAAAAACAGAGATACAAACAAGGAAACAGAGCCCATGGACTTTAACATAATGGCTACTCTAGACTCGGAGGAGAAAGACGTAGAAAAATTTGATCAGTGCATTGAAACAAAAACTCAAAGTGAACCCAAAACAGAATGCAGTTAGCTGATTAGTCGCCCTTCACAAACACATACACCACACCAAGAACAAAACGATGGAAAAACTGAGAATTAAACCTTATGGGAAATGAATTTCGATGGGTCATGCACCAAGAGAACTGCTAGGGCGGGAGTGTGGATACATAACATAGAGAGCAGTTACGTAAAGAGCCATGCATGTAACCTGCACTTCAAATGTACAAACAACATTGTAGAGTACGAGGCTCTTATCCTAGGCTTAAACCTGTTGAAAAAATTAGGAGCCCATAGGATAACTGTGTGTGGGGACTCTGAGCTAATTATTAAACAGGTGAATGGTGAATACACATCAAAACATCCTAGACTGAGGGCATATAGAAATGACACTTTGGATCTATTGAAAAACTTTGTAGAATACAAGCTGGTGTTTGTCCCTAGGAGCCAGAACGAAATTGCAAATGGACTAGCCTGCATGGCTAGTTCGTATCATAAGCCTCCTAGTGACCAACAGATCATCATCCAAACCAAATTCAGACCTACAGTGCTGGAAAATGAAAAATATTGGCAGCTCTTTGAGGGCGATAAACAGATTGAAGATTTCCTGGTAGGCATAAACGAGTTTGAATTTTTGATTTAGACTCTAAATTTGACAATAGCTGCCTAAGTGAAGAGTCCTCAGATGAGGAAGAAGCACCCTGTAACGTAGAAATAAACACTTTAAACGAAAATATTGGAAATCCAAATGAAGAATGTAAAAACGCAGATAGTGAAGAAGTAGAGGTGCTGCAGACCAAAGATAAGAACATACCTCGAGGTCTGGCCCCTTTAGAAGACCTTTTTGACTTTGATGATGTAGCAAAAAAGCCCACTATGGAACATGCAAACTCTAATGTCGAGGAATGCAACATAGGCACTGAAAATAAACCCAAGATGATCAAATTGGCTAAGTCCTTGCCTGCAAACATGAAAAATAAATACATTGACCTATTCAAGGAATTCATCGATGTGTTTTCTTGGAGTTATGAGGACTTAAGGGCCTATGACACAAACATCATACATCATAAAATACCCTTGAAAGAAAAACAGAAGCCCTTTAGACAAAAAACTTCACAGAATAAACCCAAAACAATTTCCTGCAGTAGAAAAAGAGATTAAAAAGATGTATGAGGCAAGTATAATTGTGCCTGTGAGGTTCTCTGATTGGGTATCGAACCTAGTGGCTGTGAGAAAGAAAACAGGGGAGATCAGGCTATGTATTTATTTCAGAAACCTTAATAAAGCCTCACTCAAAGACAATTACCCTTTGCCTAAAATGGAACATATTCTTCAAAGGGTAGTAGGCTCTAAAAGGATCTCCCTGCTAGATGGTTTTTTAGGTTACAACCAAGTCTTAGTAATCCCAAAAGACCAACTCAAAACAGCCTTTACCACTCCATGGGGCACTTTTATGTATGTAAAGATGCCTTTTGGACTGATGAATGCTGGTGCAACCTTCCAAAGAGCAATGGACATAGATTTTTCAAATGAAATAGGACACTTCATTTTCATCTACCTGGATGACATAACAGTCTAATCCAAGACTAAGGAAGAACACCTAGAACACCTGATAAAGGTGTTTGAAAAATGTATAAGGTTTGGTTTGTCATTGAATCCTAAAAAGACTATATTTGGGCTGCAAGAAGGTAAGCTCCTTGGCCACATCATATCTGAGAAGGGGATTAGGATATACCCACAAAGATTTAAGGGAATACTACAAATCACACACCCGAGAAACATCAAGGAGTTACAGTCCTTTATTTGGAAAATTAACTTCCTCAGGAGGTTTATTCCCAATTTAGCTGAACACCTTAGAAATATGACTAACATGCTGAAGAAAGGTGTAGGATTTAAGTGGACTGTTGAAGCTAAGAAATATTTTGAATCAGTTAAACTTGTACTCACCCAAGCTCCTATCCTGATTAGCCCAGATTTCTCAAAATATTTCCTGATTTTTCCATTTTCCTCCAAGCATATGATAGCTGCAGTTATACTACAGAAAAATCCAGAGGGAATAGAACAGCCCATTTATTTCTTTAGCAAAGCACTTAGGGATGCACCCTTGAAATACAACATAATGGAAAAATAGGCCTATGCCCTGATTAAGGCCTTAAAAGACTTTAGGGTGTACATATTGCATTCCCACACCATAGCCTATGTGCCAAATATAGTGGTTAAAGACATATTGTCCCAAGACCCAGATCAGAAGAGGGGCAAATGGATTGCTGTGATCTTAGAGTACGACCTTGAGATAAAACCCACCAAACTGATCAAAGGTCAGGGCTTAGCCCAACTAATGACTGAATCAAATCTACAAGCCCTTGACATTAACATGGTAGATGCCTTGGATGAGCAGCAAGGATTACCTGATCCCACTGTTGAGGAGAAGCTTCAAAGCTCTCCTTGGTATTCTGACATTCTGTATGTGCTTACACACCTCAATGCCCCTCCTGAACTATCAAGGACCAAGGCCAGATTCTTAAAGCTAAAGGCCAGAAGCTATTGTATTCTGAATGAATGTTTATACTGGAAGAATGCAAATGGCCTATTTCTTAAATGTTTGCCTGAATCTGAAGTAGAAAATATTAAACAAGAATTCCATGCAGGAGAGTGTGGAGGCTACCTAAACTGGAAAGCCACTGCAAAAAAAATAATCAGAGCTGGCTACTATTGGCCTACACTCTTCAATGATATCCATCAGAAGATAATTGCTTGCCACAAACGCTAGATTTTTGAAGGCAAAAGAAAACTCCTCCCTTTACCTCTACAACCCATCACAGTGGAAGGTCCCTTTATGCAATGGGGCCTAGATTTCATAGGAGAAATTAACCCTGCTTCCTCTACACAACACAAATGGATCCTAACAGCCACAGACTACTTCACCAAGTGGATAGAGGCCATACCTACTAGGAATTCCATAGATTTAGTCATCATTAGTTTCCTATAAGGTCATATCCTCTCTCGGTTTGGATGCCCAAGGAAAATAATCACTGATAATGTTGCTGCTTTCGGATCCAAGAAAATGGTTGATTTTTGTGACAAGTATCAAATAGCACTCAGTCATTCAACTGCCTATTACCCTCAAGGTAATGGATTAACTAAATCATCAAACAAGAGCCTAGCGACCATCATAAAAAAGCTGCTAGAAGAGAACAAAAAGTCATGGCATAACAAGTTAGTGCATGCCCTGTGGGCTGACAGGCTTACAACAAAAAAATCCATTGGTATGTCACCATATCAGCTTGTCTATGGAATAGAAGTAGGGTTTCCCACCAACCTTGGAATATCAGTGATTAAACTTGTTCAAGAGATACAAACAGAAGAAGATAGCACGGTGAGGAGAATAAACCAGACAATCCATATCCAACAAACAAGGGAAGCGGTCTATAACAGAACTATCAAGGTTCAGGAAAATATAAAGAAGTTATTTGACAAAAGAACTAAGGCTTCTGATTTCAAAATTGGAGATAAAGTTTTGAAGTGGGACTCAAGGAGAGAGGACAAAAGAAAGCACGACAAGTTTGACAGTTTGTGGCAAGGTCCCTACATCATCCAGGCCACTGTGGGTCCAAATGCCTTTTTCCTACAAGAGTTAGATGGTATAGAGCTGTTTGGGGGTCCTGTCAATGGCAGGATGCTCAAACACTACTTCTGCTAATTTCAAATTTCCAGTTTCCATTTCCATTTTACATACCATTGCAGTGTTTGTTTTCAAGAAAAAGAAAAAATGTTCCCAAAAAAAATAAAAAAATAAGAGGAAAACAGAGAAAAGGAGAGGTTCAGACATGCTCAAAACATGAACCTCTGAAGTGCAAAGATTGGCTCTAATATGATCAAAACCTAAGCCAAAGAAAGTGAAGATAGCTGGTTCAAACATTCCCAAAACCTGGACCAGCAAAGAAGAAAGAAGAGTCATCTCTAGCAAGCCCAAAACCAGAGCTGAAATAAAAAAAAGAAAAGAAAAATTGACTCTAACAAGCTCAAAACTTGAGTCACAAAGGAAAGAAGGATGCTTCAAACTTCAGATTTCAAGCCTTCAAGATTTTGTTTTCAATTTTCTGCAAAGTTCCGTCCATGTGCAATTGTCTTTATGCCTTGGATCCACGGTAAACTAGACTGCCTAATCCTAGTTTGGCTGTTTTTAAATTTCTGTTCTAGAATATAGAGAAGAAATCTGCTGGACAGTTTAATCCCAACAGATATTAGATTAGGTAGAGAAAAATGTGAGACCAACAGTTTAATCTGGTCTCATGGAGTAATAAGGGTAGAAATAGAATAGGTTTATTTTCTTGTTTGTAAAAAAAAAAAAAAAA